>CM067307.1:30271364-30871364 GCA_034231615.1 Meghimatium bilineatum
GTTCCACATGACTTTATGTGGTTAAGATGCGTCCATTTCATTTCCCAAGGTCACTTCCTCCATTGACGAGGCCTTTACATGTGAATCCCGTAATGTAATTTACGTGATCATAGGTAAACACTGTGGTAAGCAGTACATCGGGGAAACAGGCTTAAGATTAAGCGATCGCTTTTGTAACCATCTTCATACTATCAAGCACAGAGCACCTACTCCTGTTGCCACACACTTCAACGGCGTTTGCCACCGCGGTGTCCTTGATATTCATCTCACTGCATCAGATCCTGCACCACCGATGATAGATCTACTCTAGAAAATCGTTTTATTTTTTAGTTGGATAAAGGCATTTAGACTAAATTCCCATCACTCTTTTGTCTAGTTCTCGAACGGAATGGCCTTTGTCCTTATTCATTTTGTTCCGTCATCTTTTTGTTCGTTTCTATCTATATTTAAGTGTTTATGTACTTCCTGTCATCTCACATCCATATATTTCACGCGGACACGTTTGTGTGGTGTAGTAATTTCTACTTGTCGTCTTGTAATGTTATGTGCGTATCTGGATAAAGACCTTTTGTTCGAAACGTCGATAATAAACACCTTAAACAGGTAAAGGAGTTCACTTAGAAAGTATTATATCATGTGAAGGAGAAAACAGTAAAGAGATACAAAATAGATGCAACAAAACATACCACATCCTAGGACAGATGGCACATATTTAAAGAACAAAAATGTAAACATAGATACTAAAGTTGCATTATACATGACTATTATTATCACATCACTGTGCTACCAATGTCAAACATGGACAATGATAGCACAAGACACACACAAAATAGCGACAGCATAAATAACATGTCCTTGAAGAATACTCAGAATGTCATTAAGAGATAGAATTAGAAACGATAATATCAGACAGATAACCAAAACAATACCATTGTTGGAATACATCAAAAGACAACAGATCAAGTGGTTTTTACACACTTCCAGACTACCAACAGACAGCATACCACAGATGGCCCGACACATAGACATCACGGTTATAAAGCCAGAGGCAGACCAATGTAAAGATGGACTACAGAAATCAAAGAAGCCACAGTATCAAGTTTACAAACAGCACACAAGAAGGCCATCTCCAGATCTCCTCTACCTCTGATGCCGCAAGGAAAACAAGTGCCACAGATCACACAATAGTTTGGAAAGATAGACCTGCCGTAAAAGTTTTCATGTTATGCTGGAGCATACTTTTGAACAATTTTAGTTCTTCTTCTTCTTGATTAGAAACTGACTTCACAACACACGGGGCATTCCCATAAGTGCTCCGTTCTCCGCTCCAGCAGCCATCCCAGTGTATGTTTACTCAGAGTGCATGTCAGGTGTTGATTGTGTGATCTTCTTCTTCTGCGTTCGTTCTCAAACTCCTGCAGATTAGCAGGATGTAGTCCGGAGAACGGAATGCGTTGTCTTGGTTTACAGCAATGCTGCAATATCTGCGCCTTTCGGCCGGACACATCCGACTTCAGCATGGCTTTGGGTCACTGACCCTATATGGATGGGATAGCCAACTCCATCCCATAACCTCCTTTTACGACATGCATGGAAGGTAAAAAGTGTTGCTATTCTTTGCTCCCCTTTCGGGCCTCAGCAACACATGGGCTGATTGTGTGATCTTCAGAACTTTCCACAAAAATTTACTTTTCCTTCCCTCACCTATAGATACTCCCATTTCTAACATTCTCTGTATGTGTACGTTCTCAGCCACATTGACATCTTCATCTTGAAATGAATTTATTACTGCCTTCATTAAGTCTGCTTTATCTCTTCTCAGCAATGTGCCATAAATCGCCGCATTGCCTGCCAATAAGTTGGCTCTCTCGTTTCCTCGGACCCCAGCATGACGAGGTATAAATTACTATGCCTTATATAAAGGTCTGAGTATCCAAATCCAAATGTAATACTCCAAAAATTATGTTTTTGAATGTAGATAATGATGATAGACATATATATTGCATTGGAAATGACCCCTCTGCTTCATCAATACTGAATCAGAATTTTCATCAAAGTGAGATTGTAATAATTACACCTACAATCACTATCTTATCTAATATCGGAATCATTACCTAACATATTGTGGTACATTTCAAAAGCCTGGTGTTGCCAACACCAATGAAGAAGACAACCTAAACAACCTCCAGAGGGAACTTCTTTTTGCAGACTATCAAGCAATAATATCAGCATCAGAAGAACAACTGCAACAATGTATAAATAGACCACACAACATGTAGGGACTTTAACATGAAGACAAACACAGAAAAAGTAGAGGTAATGTCAATTGAAAAAAACAGGAAGAAACACTACTATTTTCATAGATAGTTTCTAACAACTGACACAGGTGAAAGAATTAACTTAGCCTATCTGGGTGAAGCATCATAAATGAAAAACACCAAAGAAATCCAACATAGATGTAACATAGCATACCAGATCTTAGGAAAGATGTCTCCTATTTTCACCAAAAAAATATGTGAGCATAAACACCAAAACTGCAATATATAAAATGATCATCATACTATCACTATGCCACCAATGTCAAATGTGGACACTAACAACAAAAGAAAATTTGTTATAACAGAAATGAATTGTCTATGTAGAATCCTCGAAGTAACAATAAGAGACAGAATCTGGAAAACATCAGAAGACTAACAAACACAATGCCAATTCTGGATTACAACAGATTAAGTTGTTTTCACATACCTCCAGATTACCATCAGACACTGCCCCTAAAAAAGAATTACTATACAGACATGATGGATACAAATATAGGGTCAAATCTTGCAAACGATGGATTACAGAAATAAAAGAGTTAACAAAAATAAACATATATGAAGCACGCAAAAAGCCATCTCCAGAGAACTCTTCTACCCCCTGACGCTGCAAGGATAAAGGGGGTATATGGCATATAGAAGAAAGTGAAACTGTCAGCTGCTACAATCTGATGGTTTTATTGAGACATGGATCTCAAGAATACCTATGACTTGTCTGGTGGGCATTGATGATAACCTGCGGTCAGAACTCGTAACACATACACAATACTACAAAATAATGAATATCGAAGAAGTGTAAAATGTTTTTTTTAATAAGATACATTTATTATACATTTACTATTACAACTGTCAAGAAAAAACCCAATACTGCATGCATATAAAATAACAATAAGCACAAATAAATGTGCATAATATAGTAATGAATAATAAGGCATGGTGTTTGTGTTTTTATTTTTGCAGTACGTTAGCATAAAGCAGCAGAAATGGCAAATTAAAAATTCAATTTAAAATAGCGTTGCTCTTGAATATTTTATTAACTTAAAACTTACATTCCCAAATAAAGAAGAAAATTATATGAAAAAACCCACTATAAATGTGATATAAAAAAATTTGCAAAGGAAACAACTGGATTAATGCAGGTTACATAATAGTAATAAGTGTAAGCGTGCAGTTCAACAACTTGAAAAGAAATTGATTAAGCACAACAAACAGTTGCAATCGATGTATGTTCCAGTGACTGAAGTGATGCCACAACCACTGAAATATTCTCACAGATACAATTGGCATATTGACAAAAATATTGTAGTCGCAAGTGTCTTCAGCATATTAACTTTGGTGCTAATGGCACTACCTATCCACCTCTTTATGTAGCTTATCTTCCTCCATCTGTCAGCCATGTGATGCTGACAGAAGAGAATACATGCTTGGAATGTTTGTGCTTTGCAGAATGTCTAAATTTTTGTGTAGGGCAGATTAAAAAGTGATCTAAAGTGATCATCTCATGCCCAACTTATTTATACAAGGACCACCTTAAAGCTTCGTGCCAACGTTTGGATCAGGTGTGGTCTCAGTCTGACAACTAACTTGGACGTGTACCGCGCAGTGGTTCTACAAACACTGCTTTATGCTGCGTCATCCTGGACTGTCTATGCGAGATACGCTCGACAGCGTAACTCTTTTCATATTCGGTGCCTGCAAAACCTCATGGGAGTACGATGTCAGGATCGTGTACCAGATACGGAAATCCTTCAGAAGCCCCGTATGCAAAGCATCTATGAAATTAGATAATTATAACGCTGACTAGGTCCCAACTCCGCTGGACTGGCCACATTGTCAGTATGCCAGACAAGCACCTTCCAAAGAGATTATTCTATGAGGAGCTGTGCGAAGGTAAACGTTCAAGTGGAGGGCAGAAAAAGCGCTTCAATGATCACCCAAAAAGCTCTCTCAAGAACTGCAGCATCAATCCTAGCTCCTGGCAGACTACAGCACTTGATCGCTCAGCCTGGCACACCCAGATCACTGCTGGCACCACAAAATTTGAAAAAGAAAGAACACTGCGGGAAACCACAAGCGCAGGAAGTGGAAGGACAAATAAAAAATTCTCCTACCACAAACCTTCAGCACTGCAATAGAACTTTCCGTGAATGAATCGGACTCATTGGGCATCTACAAACTAACAAACCAAATTAGTTAATTATCAATTTTAATTATCATAAATTATTTTTCCATCGCATTTATTGTTTTTCATGCCATGCACATCTTTGCTTGCGAAGGAGGAACATCATCACCATCAGCCACATATGGACTCATAGTCAAAGATATACCAACTTATCTATTCAAGGACCATTGTGGCCACTGTAAAACTTTTCAGCCACATATGATAGACAAAGATATACCAAATGATTTTAGTTTGTTTTCCCGTTGTGTGTATTATTGCATGTGAGCTTCCGATAGTGATAGTGTGTGATTGACATATAAACTGAGGATATTATATTTGAGTCTATCTTATAATTGCAGGCAAATAAAAGAATAATGTATTTGTAACATTTTAAGATTTGGAAGAGAACATTAACAATGTAAATGTGATATTTCTGCAAAGTACTTGGCCTTACACATAAAACATAAAAATCCATCATCAAACATGCAGACAGGATCACAGAATGTTAAGTCCATAAATTCATTAATCAGCAGGATAAGAAAATATGTCAGCTTGAAATATTACTCAGCAGTAGTAATGCACACAAAACCAAATATTTGAACCTTGTTCTTGAAAGAGAAATTGAAGAAAGGTATGGACTGAAAACTTAAAATAATGAGCAGGACTTAGCAAAGTACTTTAGAACCTGACAACAACAAAGACACCAGAGCATATACTGCAGGATTGTCACAGTTTTGCTGTTTACAGAACAACAATCTGGTCCATAAGCATATCTCTGCAAAACAAGTTGCGGGAACCTAAAATGACCTAAAACAAACTATATACCGGGGTATGTCCATTATGGGTCTAGAAGCTTGGTGTAATTTGATCAGAAGCAAGAAGGAGAAGAAATTTTGGTAAAGTACTCAGGATCTACTGAGAGTGGATTCTGGTCCTTCCAGCAAGGACATTTTTCTATCAAACTCATCATTCTCTGAACATGTACATTGTCTATTTAAGCATTCTCTTCATACATAAGAGATGTCACTGTCACACACTCATTAACATTGGAGAACAGCAGATATCAGAAAGACATCAGACTAATTAGAAATATATATTGGGAACAAACTGCATCAATGTGAAAACAGCTACTTGCCATACATAGAAATAAGAAGAGGGGTAAGACAAGGCTGCATTTGATCACCAAGCATATTTAATATCTACACAGAGAATATCTTTAAAAATATCGAAGAAATGCCAGGACTCAAGATCAATGGGAAAATAATAAACAACCTTAGATATGCAGATGACAAAGACTAATAGACCAAGTCTATAAATCAAGTAATGAATATGGGCTGGATATAAATATCCAAAAAACAAAAACCATGGACACAGAAGAACAAGAGCTAAACATAAACATACATGGAGAGAAACTACAACAAGTAACGCATTATTAATATTTTGGACACATAGTCACAAATGATGGCAGATGTGAAACATAAGTTAAAAGGAGAATAGGAATGGCTAAAAGTACCTTCAATGATATGAGGAAATTATTAATATCTAAACAAATTACAAACAAGTTAAAAATGAGAATTATAAAATGCTACATCTATTCCATATTAATGTATGGCTCAGAAACATGGACACTAAATAAACAATTAGAAGACAAAATTGATGCCTTTGAAATGTGGGTATATAGAAGAATAGGGAGAACATCATGGAAAGAGAAGAAAACAAATAAAGAGGTGCTAAATACACTTAATATGAAGAAAGAACTACTAAGAGAAATAAAGATCAGGCAAATAAAATATTTTGGAAACATTAAAAGACATGACACCGTATTGATGACCTTACTTGAGGGTAAAGTCAAAGGGAAGCGAGCAAGAGGTAGCCAGAGATACAAGTGGGAGAGTAACATCACACGATGGACAGGTTACAGTCTAGCAGAATGCACCACCAAGACAAGAGACAGGGGATGTTGGAGATCCGTTGCAGAAAACCTTCATTGAGGAGACGGCACTTGATGATGAGATATCAGAAAAGCTGATGGCAGTATCTAAACATGGCCTCTTCTTCTGTATTGTTTTCTCAAATTTCTGCTGGTTACTAAGATGTAAGCAAGTGAACAGAATGATTGTGCCATGGTTTACAGCTTAGCAGTGATATATGTGCCTTTTGACATGACACATCTGACTTCAGAAAAGATTTTCAGTGGCTTTGATCAATGAGATTTAACAGTCAAATCCACACCTAAATATTTATGACATGCATAGCAGATCAGTGTTACCATTTTAAAACAAATTCCTTTTCAGGCCCCAGTAACACTTTTCTCATTAGGCACTGAAAGAATTATTATTCTATTTATTACAAGCAGGAGATATGTGTTTGTATATTAAAATGTTAAAGAAGAACATTGAAGTTTTGAAATTACTGAAACTAAACAAAGGGTGGCTTCTAAATACCATCATAAGAAGGAAGCTACAGTATTTTGGACACTTAATGTGACATGATGGCATTGAAAGACTGATTCTAGAGGGCAGAGTGCCAGGAAAGAAAAGAACAGGAAGACCAAGAAGACGATGGACCAGCGACATCGAAGAATGTATGCACATGTCTTTGGCCAGTGCAGGCCTGCTTGTCCGGAACAGAGAGGCATTCAGAGTATCCACAATGAAGACAACATTCTGGAAAGAATATGTCATTTGATATAATGATATTAAAATGTTAGCTCGCTCATGTGTTAAAAAGGATTTCATTTCTGCATGAAAGAGCAAAGAATAACAACAGGAGATTTGGGGATGGCATTGGATGTCCAATCCCATAGATGGTCAAAGTGACCAATAGGCCATACTGCTGTCAGATGTGCCAAACCGAAAGATGCAGATATTGCAACTAAACTGTAAACTATGACACAGTGCATTCTGTTCTCTGGACTACATTCTGCTAATCTGCAGAAGTTTGAGGATCATCAAAGATTAATAAATGTTAGCTTATATGTTAAATATTGCTTTCTCATAAATTCACAGATAGGGTGGCACAACGTAATCACGCTCCCGGCGGAAATCGCACGGACACCCGTGATGGTTACAATGGAGCGAAAGCAAAACAAACAAACAAACAGATAGGCCTAAGCTACAGTAAACGTATTACTGGTATAATCCATTTTCTTTGCACAATAACTATCTATTTATTCACTAAACCCTTTGTTGCCTTTCAGCGTCAGAAGAGATTTCTGGAGATGACCTTCATGTGTACTGAGTAAATTGGGGAATTCATCGCCTCTTTTATTTCGGTGGTCCATCGTTTTCATGGTCGGCCTCTAGGTCTGCCTTCACTGTATCTGTGCAGCATAGCTTGCTGTATACTGTCTGATGGTAGTCTCTTAATATATTCCAAGATTTTACTTCAACTCTCTAAATCTATCTATCTATACGCTGTGGCCCTTGTTTGCCTTGCGGCGTCAGGGGTGGAAGAGTTCTCTGGAGATGGCCTTCTTGTGTGCTGTTTGTAAGTTTGTTCCTGTGGTTTCTTTGATTTCTGTGATTCATCTTTTACATGGTCTGCCTATATCTTTATAACCGTTATGTCTATGTGTCGTGGCCATCTGTGGCATGCTATATGTCGGAAGTCTGTGAGTGTGTGAAAACCACTTGATCTGTTGTCTTTTGATGTGTTCCAATACTGGTATTGATCTGTTCCAATACATAACACACTGCTCATAGAAAATGAATAGTGTTCGGGAGATGACTAAACGTCTGGTCATTGACGCACATAAAATGGCAACACAACATACTTCCAATCTCTGAACTATATCCTACTGGAAATCTAGGAGGGTCATTGTCCTGCTACAAGAGATATCCAGTGGGAATTTGAGAATGAATGCTGAAGAAGAATATTACCATAAGTTAAAAATGAAGAACGTTGAATATTAAGTTACCAACTCTTGAGTTCCTGAAGAGGGCCAAATTTCCAACAATAATCTACGGTACATGTTCAGTCATGGAAAACTCAAAGGGCTTGACTGATCATGCATCCAAAGAATCAGCACAGCTGGTGTCAATATGAGTGCATGATATCAATTTCTAATCTTCTGGGTATTCAAGAAATTACTGCAATGGTTGATAAGCTTTTTTTTAAACTGGTGATCCAAATTCACGTTAGTCAGGTCGAAGTTGAACCACACTTGCAACTGGAATTTTTGAATAGCCTTTTTTAAAATCCTGTGATAAAAAGTATCACCCCAAGATCAAAGCAAAACTTCTGCTAACTTTTTTATGAAAATATTAAGGATTGATGTAAGACCAAGTCACTTTGTTCATTCATTCTGAGCATGTGTTAACTTTCATTATCAGATTTTACAGAAACATTCCCTCTTTCTCAGTGTCTATTGTACTTTGCTACCTGTCTACGATAGCTTGTGCTGTGATATTTTGTGAGCTCTGAGGTCAATGCATGTAATAATTTTAATCAGCCTGACGGGAAAGTAAAAATGGCCTGGTAGACTATACTTTTCCAACTCTGAACCTATTGCAATTATATGCTGCCATTCATGATAATGTGATAACAAATATATAGGTAATCTGTAATCTATTTCCCAGTGTTATGACAGCATGCAGACAAAAGCATATGAAACCATTTTAGAGGAATAAAATTATGTATATGTAAATATCTGTATATTTATATTTATATTTGGTAAAAATAAACCTCACCTCATCAATGTGTCCATGTATCATACCGGTATTCATAAATTGTGAATATATTTCAAACTTAACATGTTTTTTCACCTAAAATCACAGATAAATATAGCACTTTGCTTACTTGTGTAAATATTTTATTTTACCCATAACAATGATTGTTATATTCAACTTATACATACATAATTGAATCATTTTCTGTACAGGACATTACTATTCAACTATTCTTAATGTGTATGCACCACTAATACATCCGATCGTGCTGCCAACACATTATGGATAATTGACTTTCAAACCAAGAGCAAACTCAGCCCAATTGTGTTTGTGAGATGGGCCCACTAACCACACAGTCAATTTGCTTGACTTACACAGATGTAAATAGTTGTAAATACTGAAATTAAAAGATCTTGGCATAGGTAAGAACTGACCAACATACTCAAGTAAGAAGTTTCTGTCTTGATGAATGCGGCTGTAAATGTAAAATATTTTGGAATGAAAATAAAGTACAGGTATGAAACTACATCCAATTTACCACAAGAGATTACATTTACTGTTTAATGTAACAACCATTTATAACTATGCAATAATAGAGGATACAGAGATGTGCTTTCTGAGAAGAATGATGAAATTACCATGGACAGCTAAGAAAACTAATGCAGAGGTTCTCATTGATATTGGCGTAAAAAGATCACACATATCAAACATTAGGGGCAGACAGTCAAAATTTCTAGAACATGTCCTCATTCCTCATTCTGTCTCTTAGGAATATTCCTAGGATTCTAGGTAAGAATGCCATTCACACGTTTACATTTTCTTGAGCTGTCGTTGTCCATGTTTGGCATTGGCAGTACAGACATAATAATCATTTTGAATAGTGTTATTTTGGTGTTTAAATCTACATTTTTGTTTCTGAAGATTGGTGTCATTTGCCCTAAGACCTGGTATGCTTTACTACATCTACTGTGTCTTTCTTTGTGCTCTTGCCGTCTGTTGTTATATTGTTTCCTAGGTATGTGAATTATGTCACTTGTTTAAGTCTGTTGTTTCCAATATATATATATATATATATATATATATATATATATATATTGGTGTTTCTTTCTGTTCTTCCTATATTCATTACTTCAGTCTTTTCTATATTTATCTTCATGATAAAAGTTTGGCATATTTGATGTAATCTGTTATTTGTCTATGTAGTTGCTCTTCTGATGATGCTACCAATCTGGTGATTGGTCATCCGCAAATTGAAATTCGTTGAAGTTATCCGTCTGTTTTCTTCCGTTGTCTTTGCTACTTTGCAGATGTGATCTACGTATGTTATGAACAACAGGGGGATAATGCACATCCCTGTCTCACTCCAAGTAAATTTGAAAATTATCGGATGTATCTGTGCTTCTTCTTCTTCTGCGTTCAGCCACTGTGGTAATGCTATAGTGTCAGGCCCATCGTCAAGACGAAGTTCACCGTCTTCTCCAGGTCAGAGCGGCTGCCCCATAGCTTTTGCCCCAAGTCTGTATCCTGTGGCCAGGTCTGCTGTCTCTGAGCTCATTCTTACTGTACATTGACTATTGGTGTATACGGTATCGAAAAGCTGATTCTAGATGCCAGGCAAAAGAAGAGGAAGACCAAGAAGATAATGGACCAGTAACATCAAAGAATGAATGCACATGGCTCTGGCTAATGCAGCCTGCTTGCCTGGGACAGAGAAGCGTGAAGAGTATCCAGGATGAAGACAACGTTCTGGAAAGAATATTTCACTTGATATATATATATATATATATACTGAGAGTTTACTGTAATGGTTGGTAAGTCCAAAGTGAGACTTTCTACATGAGGTCAAAAAATTATTTCTTTATATGTGTACCTAACTACCACTTACAGCTGGATGTCCAGGGTTCTGGTCATGAAATTGGATGTAATGGTTGTACCTAAAAATTCAGTATGTGAACAGGCAATGTCCTAATACAGAATATGCTTCATTAATTTATTCTGTTACAGCTTGGTTAACCAGAGCACACCTGTAACTGGAAACAATAACTCACAATTATGAAGCAATGACTTTGCCCTCCTACATTTGTATACATGGATGACCAAATGCACATACAAAATCAATAATATAAAAGGCACATACAACATATTACAGGCGCCGCAAACAACATGTTGAAAATGCAAAACATTTGAAAATCAAGAAAAGAAAGAAGACAAGTTCTGAGCCTGAGAAGTTTCACAATATCACTCAGATTGTTTCAGAAGGTTTCAAATTAAAGAACTTTCCCGTTTAGATGCCATAAATATTTAATGAAATAAACTATGATAGGAAACAAAATATAACACAAAGGGGAAACCAACAGAGAATAACCAAAGGTAAACAATCTATTCAGCCAGCTAGCAGCCCTTTATTTCACCAAGAACGATGTCATAAAGAATCTGTTGAGCTGCCATACATGTCTGATTATTGTCAAGATTATTTCTAGCAGTCCCGCAATGTTTCTCTTATCTCCATTTGATGCATTGTATGTCCACTAAACAGGAAAGCATCCAAACTATAAATGATAATAAATTAGGCCACTTACTTAGTCAATCTGGTTTGAATCTCCTTCTCAATCATTATCTCATCATCATCATATGTTGGACAAGTCCATTGGTGTTCAATTTCTGTCTCAATAAATCCATCAGAGTGTAGTTGTAGGTACTTTACAGGAAGTTGTGCCCACATTTTTAACGAAACAAATATTGATAAAGACACATTTCACAGTAGCTAAGACTACAAGCAAATTCAACAATCTTCCAGCTAAACACTGAGTCTCCCCCCACTCCGATGACCAGGGAAGAGGGGGGGGGAGAAGAGGGAGAGATTGTGCATGTCAGGGCAGATCAAAGCAGTCCTATCAACTTTATAATCTGGGCGTAGCAAGGTCACAAAAGCTGAATGAAACTACACATAATATTAAAAAGTTGAAATCTGGCCACAGCTTCCCGTAATGAACCTAGTTGTTTATATTTCCAGTTCAGTGATAATTTATTGTTTGTATATCTATTGTGTTTCCCCTACCAAACTGCTCCAACATTTAATCCAATCTCCAATAGTAAATTGACTGATTAAAACTTCTAAAACTCTTCTGGCTTGAATTCTCTCTGAGCATTGATTATGTAAACACAGTCCATTGTACCAATAACTTCAGCATATATTTCTATCAACTTGGCTCTGTAGTTGCAGAGGTACAGAGCACATCTTTGATAGCCAAGCAATTTCCATCACAGGCAATTGTAAACCGGGACCATTCAGCAATGGCAACCTAGTATATATAAATATATCCAAGAAAATCACAACAGCCCAAAAAAGCTGGGTTGGCACTACATCCTGAATAGAGTATTCTACCAACATAATTAAAAAACAAACAATGTAATACATCTGTCTGTATGTATGTGATTACAGAAGGGAGACAAAGAGAAAATCCTTGCTGTTCCACAAAGTATAAACTTACAGTTTGAGGTCAGTATGATTTGGAATTTTACCGTATATTTCCAAATATAAGCAGAGAATTTATGTATATTTTTTTCCTGGTGTTGATGTAAGGGAACCGGCTCATTTAAGCGAAGTGATTTTACTGATGTCAGCTTTTTTACGTTGCCACCCTAAATCGGATGGCCATTTCATTTTGTCTGAAGTCTCCCCATCAAGGCCAGAACCTTGTAGTGGTGATGGGGCTTAGTTCAGCCATCAGGGGCGGGAAACTAAGACTGATCGGGCAGTCCCACTCGAGCAGGACCATAGTCTGCCCAAGTAAGCAGAGTGCCAAAGACGGAGGCAACCAGCCAAAAGTCGCACAGATAATCAGGATGAATTGCACAAAACACAATGGAAACATGTCTGTATTTGTTAATAGTTATGGTGCCTGCCCTGTGGTGGATGTTCAGGCAGGGAAAGTGCTGGGCCCTATACCTCGAAAGGGCCCAATCTCAGTTACTGGAAGTCCTTCTCAATTGTCCCGAGGAGCCAGGAGGCAAGGGAATAGAGCTACTGGCCAAACAAACCAACGACCAATAAAAATAATGCACTGGAATGCTGAGGTTGTCAATAGTAAAAGAGATGGATACAGCAAAAAATTGGAACTTGAAAATATCCTAAGAGAAGAACAAGTTAGTATATGCTGTTTCCAAGAAACACACCTCAGCAGCGACATAGCCTTCAAAATCAGTCTACCAGTGCTACCGGTCTGACCAAAAGGACAGATGAAAGGGTCAAATTCTGACACATGTTAAAAACAATATCAGCGCATGTCAGCTGGAAGTATATATGGAAGGGGCAGAATACCAGATGCTCCACCTAAAAACAGACAGTGCAGAATTCCATCTCTTGAACTACTACTGTCCAAATGATAGACCATTGGCACTAGACACAATTCCAGAAAAAGAGAGACTTATGGTGTATGTTGACTTCAACAGCCACTCTCAGAGCTGGGGCTGCGATCACATCGACAAGAGAGGTGAAAATCTTGAGAGCTGGCAGGATGAAAATAATATCATCCTTATTAACCAGCCAGCAGACTTACCAACCTTCTACTCGAGAGCATGGCACACCACCTCTGCACCAGACCTGGCATTCCACTCACCAGGCCTGGAATGGAACACCATACTTCAGAATATTTACAAATAATGTAATAAACTTCGTACAATATTATATCATTTTAAAGATCAAAATTTACTGGGGTTTTGTGGAAAATCATCTTTGAGACTGTCTTACATGTCTTGTATCACACACACAAACAAAACCTACACCAATATATGAAGAATCCAATTCTTTATTTATATGTGCAAAAATTATTTAAATATCTCTAACAACAAAAAAAGTTATCACGATTTCAAAACAGCCACCAACTATTACGTAACATTTCAAAAAATTCAGCGGCAGGAGAGAAATTACGTAATTGTAAACACAGAGTTATAAAGATTAAGGTTATATCCTCAGCTTATAAACCAGTTAGTTTACATTTGAAAATATACTGTACAGTGAAAAAGCAAACCTTGACAGTAAAAATTAAAGAATCTTGTTGAAGACCTTTGCTCCACCAGTTGAAGTCAACATTTTCCCTAAGATGTGCAGCTCTACCACCATGTCAGATTATCCCATGTTCTGCACTGACCACACAGCTGCACACAATTTTAGACTTAAAACTTCAGAACTAATCCTTAAACACTGCTTCACAAGAGGATTCCGCATGTGGTTCTTTAGCTGAAAAACCATCTTCTAACCCATGCAGATGAGAAAATTTTATACCAAACATTGGTCGAAATATGAATATAATGTAGACAATAATTGTTATATATATATATATATATATATATATATATATATATATATATATATATATATTTATTTGAGCTTAATATTGGAAGAATTTTAGTACTTTAATTCCTGTTTGAGCGATATCTCATTTACAATGTGCTCAAACAAAATGTTCAACAATGAGTTAAATTTAAATATCCTTAAAAAAAATCTTTTTCTATCTTTCAGGATACCCACAGCAGAACATAGATTTGCCTGTTTAGAGAGGTATTAAAGCATATGTCAAAACATTATGTACATACACTTTGATAAATTACACCATCACTCAAGAAATATCTTCTTCTTCAGTGTTCTTTCTCAAACTTTAGTTGGTTCTCTCTTGTAGCAAGACAATGATCCTACTAGATTTCCAGCATGATATAGTCCAGAGAATAGAAATGTATTATGTCACTGTTTTATTTGCACCGATGCCCTGGCACATTCATCTTCGACAGACACCCCAAAATATATCTGCTGCTATAACTGAAACATGAAGACTTTCTACAGTCTTAAAGGTAAAAAAAAACAAACCATGCATTATATTTCTTCAGGATCACAGCATTTTACATCGTTATCGTATGAGTTCTCGTGGGCATTTAATGATGTTGTCTTGAACACTCAAATGTGATAGTTGGAAATGATACATGTCTATAGAACATTTCCATGCCACTGTGATCTAAAAATATGTTACATTATTACTAGATGGGATCACTGAAATAGTTACACCCTCTGAAAATGTTCCACAGTGGATATCCTGAAAGGCACCAAACTTTCATCACTGCAAGCTTTCCTGTTAAGGAGTGCAGACATCAGACTATTGAAATATGGTGTGCAGTTTTTTTAAAAATAACTTAGATCTCAGTACTCTGTGCTGCAATGGCCTTGTTCATATGAAGCTTATTTCAAGTGTATAAATACAACCTTCTATAATATAGATATCCACTTGAACGAGCAATGTACCATCCAGTTATTTTGTCAATGCAATAGGAGATGTATACAGACTAGTTGATTACAAACCCATCAAGCGAATACATTCCTGTCAGAAAAACAAGATATTCAACAAATATATCACATGTCTAAAAAGACATTAAAAAAGAATGTCAATGATGGGAATCAAATGACAACAAAATTAGTAATAAAGTTAAAGGCAAGAAAATCAACTTATCAATACACTTTAAAAAAACAATTTGGTAGCATATTCAGAATGGAGCATTAACCAAGAATTTTTTTGCTGTAGCCTTCTTCTTCTGTGTTTGTTCTCAAAGTCCTACAAATAAGCAAGGAGTTGTCTGGAGAACTGAATGTGTTGTGTTATGTTTTACAGCTTCAGTATGATGTTTACGCATTTCAGACTGACACATCTGACTTCAGCAATGATTCCGGGTCACTTGACCCTATATGGGATGGCCAACGGAACTCTCAAAACCTTCTTAGTCATATCATATGACATGTATGGCAAGTAACAGTGTTGCTATTTTATCCTCTTTTGGAGCCCAGCAACATATTGGCTATAGGGATTTTATAGACAATATTTATGTTCAATAGATTTCCAATGCTTTCCGAACGGTACAGGTGCTGAACTGTCTACAGCTGAAATTGAATCAAGTACTTTTGACATCAGAGACACACTCACTGCCTCTCACCCATAGAATAACACTAATACATTAACATATTATTTCTATTACTAATATGGATAACAGGGCCAATGTTATTTTTATTGTCTATTGTCTTTCCCCAGGTGAATGATTGTTGATAGCATTCACACTTGCCGTGTTAAGCGTAGGGGTGGTATCTTAAGCTGTCATTTCAAGGCCAGATGTGTCGCCAAGGTTGCATTTAGTCCATGTTGTCCAAGGTTATCTTGATGTTTTCTATCCACCGTTTTCGTGGTCTACCTTTGGCTTTACACCTGGATATTCTTGTATTATATGCTCTTATTGGTATTTGGTTTGGCTTCATTCTCATAAGGTGACCGAACCATTTCAATTGCTGCCTCTCAATATGTTCGATACATGATATTATACCAACTCTTTTCCTAATTTCTTAGTTTATCTAGTTTGGTAACCATTGCAGCTTTCCTCTGACACTTCATTTCACATTTGATGATTTTTATTGAAGAAATCAAATTAAAGGATAAAAAATACCAATGGAAAAATATTTAAATTTTAAGAATCTGTTTCCTCAATTGTTAAGTATTACTGAAGTTGGATAAGTCAGGTCATTGGCACAACTAAAATGGTGACACAATGCACATCTATTCCATGAACTACATCCTGATGGATATAATAATAGCAAGATCATTATCGTGCTAGCCATTTGTACATGTGGGCAGGCATCACAGACTGCACAACATATACTTCAAGAATGTCCTGAATATGAGATTCTGAGACAAACATACCAGCCTATAGGAACAACACTAGAATCAAAGTGCTATGAACTCCTGTATGAGCTGTGAATGATAGTGAGGTTTATTGAAGAGACAAAATTAAAGATTTAGACATATTTTCGCCCGTGTGTTGCCAGGGCCCGAAAGAGGAGCAAAGAATAGCAACACTGTTTACCTTCCATGCATGTCGTAAAAGGCGACTAAGGAGGTTATGGGATGGAGTTGGCTGTCCCATCCCATATAGGGTCAGTGACCCAAAGCCATGCTGAAGTCGGATGTGTCAGGCCAAAAGGCGCAGATATCGCAGCAATGCTGTAAACCATGACACAACGCATTCCGTTCTCCGGACTACATCCTGCTAATCTGCAGGAGTTTGAGAACAAACGCAGAAGAAGAAGAAGACATATTTTAAGAAAACAAAAGTCAAAGAAAAAAATGTACCTGCCACAAGGGAAATCCCTGGGGGAGTTTGAGAATGATGATGATGACGTAGCTGGGAGGAGCAAGTAGTTCTTGGCAGTGCATCTGACAAACGCACAGGTATACCTCAGTTGAGTAACCGAGGTGACACCTGCACTCGTATAAGGTTTGTTGTCTCAAAGATAAGGTTGTCTTAAGGGATTTATGAATGTAATTTAGTCAGCAGAGGGAACCATTTTAGTGCAGTAGTATCTCAGGATCATTACGTCCTGCCAGGAGCATACATGCACTTCTGGGCCAACTAGTTCATCATTCTTCTGTCAGATCTGGTGACTCATTTGCAGTAATGGTACGCTCAGTATTTCCTGCCACCTAGGAGTCTGCCACAAAAGGACCAAGATGCATTTTCTGTTGGCCTGCACCTCATTGTCATCCATGGGAACCATGTGGAAATGAGAAATCAGGACAAGACATATGATGATTTTTTTTACAGGTGACAGTTTGTCAGCATATCCTCCAATTTTTCTTAGTTTTCTCCTATTCTGGAAAGAAGATAGTGAAGAAAGACGATTCTTTGCACCCTGAACTTGAAGTCCAGGACCCAGGTAGTAGCCACAAAGTCTGTGGATTTTTGACCTACACCAGGCCAGAGCCAGAAAATGAAGAATTTTAAACTAATGTTGAGTCTTAGATCTTTGAAAATCACAGATTTGCAACAAAGAGCCCTAAAGGTATATAGGATACACTTCATTGTACTCAGGTTACTCCATCTGTACTCTGTCCCTTTCAACAATGCGACACACCAACTGTTGAGAATAGCACTCATAGCATGTAAATCCATAGCTTCAAGCAATAATTGTTTGACAGTAAATAACAGTAAATGCTAATTATTTTCCTAAGGTCGCCTATTGGATTTCAGTTTTGTTGCAGTGAGTACATATTATTTTATATTCTTTTTCTTCCTTGTTCTCCAGTTGAAGGAAGTCGGATGCTGATATGGATTTCATCAATGAACTGGACTGCATTCATAAACTGGTCACCAGCTCTGAGACAAGACTGTAGAGCTTGTCTGTCAGAGCTGTTTCAGATGGCATACTGGTAGTTTTCTTGTGATGTCGTACAGTGGGCAGTTCTGTAAAACATGTTCTGTGTTTTCAGAAGACTGTCCACATGGGCACATATCAGTGTCACCAACTTCAAACTTTCCATACATATGTTGTTTGATTCTATTGATGCCTGTTCTCAATCTAAAAATAATTGTTTGTTCCTTTCTTCCAAGCCTATAGATAGCACCGTCTTTTTGGCTGCATGGGGTAGTTCCATTCCATGTTAATGGAACTTTTGATGATGGAGTTTATTTCCGGAAATGATATTGAATATTGTATCTGTTGTTGGCAGTTAATCTCAGCTTTTTCTAGCCTTCTGCTATCTCAATTCCCCTGATTTGTGAGTGGCCTGGAATCCACTAGAGAAATACATATTTTGCTTGGTTGTTTAGTTGAGATAGTAGTGATTTTAAGGCATACGTGTGGAATGTGTTTGGGTTCTAGAGGATCTTCAAAGCAGATTTGTCATTGGTCAGGATCACTGATCTGGCTTCCCCCAGGTAAGATGATCAAATCTAAAAGAGTTGCTGCTTTGATTGCTTCACACGCTGCCTTGTGGAGAATGAACTCCTGTGGGTATTGATTTTTCAAGTTTGTTTCCATTGTGACAATCTACCATATATACATGACTCCACCACCATTATCATTGCCTCCTCCACTGAGTCGTCTGTATATGCTCTTGCCCACGAGAGTTTCAGGTAGTCATTTTGGAGCATCTTCAATCCTACTTGTTTTAGGGCTCTTAGATCTTGATTTGATTTTTTTTTACATTCTGTATAGTCTTCTATTCTTGGTAAGGCTTTTTTGGACCAAGGGAGACATGGGCTATATCAGTTGTCTTTTTGCAGGGGGACATCTGTTGGTTGCAATTTCCCACTAAATATGTGAGTTTCATTTACAAAGTTTATTCTATTTAGTCTGTTTTTTTAGCAGGGTGTTTTTACTCTGCAGTTTAGAGGGTGTTTTTCCAGAGACTGATATCTAGCAGATTGAGTTAAAATTTTGACATCTATTCTTCTAATCTTTCTTGTAGGGAATGTAAGAAAACCAAACTTCCCACTGATATTATTGAGGTAGATCTCATGGCACCTGTCATCAATCTCATTACAAAATTGTGTACTTTTTTTGAAGATTGATCCTTGCTGTTGTTCCTCAAGATCCACTATCATATTTCAAGGCATAGTTTGTGCAAATTTTCTTCAGGACCAAGGAGTTACTCTATTCCAATCAATTTCTTCATTAGAACCATTCATTTCATGCCTTTCTTTTGATTTTGTTCATTTTGATTTTTCTAAATCAGCCTTGGATCAAAGATATTTCAAGATAAGATGGTGATTATTCTTTCAATAAGGGGGGGGGGGGCTCCCTTTATGAGAAGTTTTGCCTTTTTGATTTTGTTGATAGTGAAAATATGGTGTATGTTTTTACTTTTAATTAATTGACATACCCCATTATTTGGATCATTTGTCTAAGTTGTCCAGGATTCTGTATGCAAAATTGTAATGTGTTTTTTTCTGTACTTAGCTTATCAATTATTTTGTTAAACATTTTTATTATGCATTTACAATTCTTTATTTCAGCAATACTAGACACTTCCCCCTCTCCTCCACAAGGAAAAGCACATGTAAGATTGACTAAAAACGAATGTGGTCATGGACTGTAGAGAGGGAGATAAAACTAGAAACAAGAGTTAATGACAGCACAGTGGAATTAATATGTTACTCCTCTAGAACAGTGTTTGTCCACCTTTTTTTGGTCCATCCTTAGGTCATAAATTATGTGCTACCAACCACCCCCCCCCCCTCCACAAGGGTAGGTAAAATATTTAATGAGTTTGGATAACAGGAATTAATTGCTCATTTATTCAAAATTATGCTATGTGATGATGATAGTTGATCAGCAAGCTATGCTACACAGATACAGTGAACGCAGACCTAGAGGCCGATTTGAAAACGATGGACCACCAAAATAAAAGAGACAATAAATTCCACAATATACTCAGCACACACGAGGGCCATTTCCAGAGAACTCTTCTACCCATGATGCTGAAAGACAATGAAGGGTTTAGCGAATAGATAGATAGATGGTGATAGTAGTAAAGTAACAGTTTATTTAATTGTCAACTTAATTGATTCTTGTCATGTTCACAATATAAAAATGTCATGTACTCATTGTTCCTCAGGAAATACTCGGTGGGATGGCTAAACTTTACTTTAAGAAGTGGAATCACTTTATCAATGTCTGGTTGAAAATCACTTTTTCAGTTTGTAAAACAGCAATCACCACGTTGAGCAACATGCAGTTGATTTCTTTGTGAAAGTAGTCTGACGACCGCACTAAACCCACATTTCACCAAATATGATGTGGGAAATGCAATAATCAAATATTTTACAATTCTTCAAAGTGTTGGATAGTGATCTGAAATTTCCTTCCATATCCAAAAATCTTGGTACGATTTCTTAAACTTGGACTTAAGCTCAATGTCTTTTTTAATTCAAGCAATTCTTCATCTAATGCTTGATGGTAAATTTTCTCAGTTTCTGTAAATGGATTTATCACCCAGTCTGGGATTTCTAGTGAAAGAAGATCATTAAATCACTCTGACATACTGTCTGCAACATACCTAAATGGTCAGTCGTCTTCTTCTCATTCGCAGTTTGACATGTCTACACAGCAAGTCCAGTTTTCTTAATAAAATAGTCACAGTAAATCTGCAGACTATCATCTGGTATCCCATTTCTTTGTTTTTGTTCTAACTGTGACAGACTTGGAAACTGACGAATTCATGACGACCTATATTGCATTTGAAGTGTTAAATTTGAAACAAGCATACAGATGACAGATTTTCCTTAACCTGTAGCAATCGTATGTTGACATTTTTCAACAATTTTACTCTTTCCATAGATAATTGATGTTGACATGTCACATTGAGGTAGCCATTTGTAATTATGGACAGCAGTCTTCCATGTTAATTTCCCACCATGCTCTTATATTAACTATGTGCTAGAGTGATTGTCCCTGAATTTTTTGCAGCGATATAAATACCCAGTTGTAATTTATTCGACCTTCATGTTTGCAAGCCATGCTGTATGGACCTAACTTCAGTGATACCATTGCCCTGGAGTTCTTCATGGATGATGATCCAGGCTTAGATGATTTTTAAGGCTTTAGTGTTGCAGGCACTGTTGATAATATTTAATAGTAATGTAAATGTTGTCATTTATGATGAGAAATTTGAGGAGTTGGGTTTTCTACAGATAGGCCTATCGATGACAGTGAAACTGTAAGTCCTTTGTGTGCACTTGTTCACACTGTCCATGTTGATTGCCCACAACATAACACTGACATACACAAGCAAACAACACCTCCAAACTACATCCATCCACTTATCCCTATTGTCTCAGAATTAGAAATAAATAACTCAATAAATAAAAAAAAGTTATGTTAAAAAAGCAAACACATGCAGACAAATCAGAAGTTATAAAATATGACAGGGTTCCAGATGAAGTGTGCATTATTTTTCTATTGGTTGCTACATGTTAATAAGATTGACCTCATCTTCTTGTAATTACAGATTAATATCATTGAATTTTATAGATAAATGTGAAAAATAGGCAATATCAGACCTAATCATTTTTAAGTTCAGTACTGAGGGAAGAAAACTTTAAAAAAAAATCTACAACAGTATTAAAAACGTCATAAAACGTCTAAAAAAAGAGTGCTTAGTGACTTGTTTAGGTGAACTGTGAGATTGTTTTAAAAAGGTGTTGACGATAAATGGCAAAGATATTTGGGCTTCTTTTTTCAAGTACGCAACACATCCGCGATAGCGACCTGTGATTGCCAGTGCACAAGCTTTTTAAATTCAAAAAATTCAAATGCTGTTGCACAAGCACATATATTTGTGAGCAGAATTTCTTTTTTGTTGAAAAACAGCTTTACATTATGGCATAAAGATTATCTAGTATCTGTTTCTAGTAGCTTTGTAGCTATCTCTAGAGAAAAACTGTCATCTTTAATAAAGGGCCACATGAAAAAATGCAAAGGTTCATTGCTTGATAAAGTTGACTCATCTGGCTGCAATGTAAATTCTATCTGGCTGCAATGTAAATTCTGTTGTTCCTAATATGCTGCACAGTGTATCTTCCATATTCTCAGCCATTTCATCTGTGTGTTATTGTACTGAACTATTAGTTAGTTAGTTAGTTATTCCTCTAGGGCCAAAGACAGCGAATGTCATAGGGCGAATGTCATAGGGTGAATGTCATAGATTTTCATGTCTCTCATTTCATTGCAATTTGCTTTAGGTCTTCATTGCTTCTGATACCGATGGTGAAACGTTCTCTTGTAATAGTTCTACATAAGAGGAAATCCTTGAATTCATTTCAGTAACAGATATTTAATATTTACGATATTAATGTGTTAAATTAATGATCAACCAGTTCTTGATTCTTCTTCTTCAGCGTTCATTCTCAAACTCCTGCTGAATTCTCTTGTAGCAGGACCATGGTACTAGTAGATTTCTAGCAGGATGTAGTCCAGAAAATGGAAATGAGTTGTGTCGCCATTTTATTTGCACCAATGGCCAGACACATCCGTCTTCGGTGGGGTTCTTGATTCAGCAAGAAAGAAAAAACATTCCTCCATTACTTGAACTATTACTGAGTGGAATTTTCTAATAGCCTGTGGTTGCTGGTGCAAAACAGTGCTCAGAACTTCACTGGCTAAAGGGAGAATGAGCTCATCACCAAATGTGTGTGGCTTTCCAGACTTTGCAATAAAGAGTGAAAAATTATGATGTATGCAAACTATCCATGTTTTGGTATGCAGCTTTGCCAAACATACTTGACATTGATGGCTGTTTGTGCAAACTGTCAAGTAGTGTTTGAAAAAAAAGATACATTCTCCTTTGCTTTGTCATGATGTGCAGTCTTCAAATGTTCAATTAATCTGCTGGGTTTCATAGTCTCATTTGAAAATACTCTTCCACATATTAGACACACTGGCAGCTGCTTTAAATATTCATTAAATATTCAGTACTGTATAGTCATGCATTTCTTTTTTGACTTGGCTGAGTCTGCCATTTTGTAATCAAGGCTTTTAGATTTTGCCACTGAACATTCGTTTGTCTATAATATTGTTTACTGCAGATGCACAAGAAACAAAGCTTGCCACCCTTTCATTTGATCTGCTTATTTGAACATATTGTATTATTTTGTGAACTATTTGTGGATTTCCTCCAACAATAAACTGTCATGTCTTGTTGAATATTGTAGAAAGTAGATAAACTGTCAGTATTTTTCAAACAAATGCATATCCCCATTTCATCTTACCGCACCCCCATTTGCCTCTTACCTCCCATAATGCCCAATTTTCTCCTGTCGCCCCTTCCTAGACCTAGTCATCGCACCCCCCAAGGAGGGGATGGTAATGCCCACATTGAGAATGGCTACTCCAGAAGATGTTAATGTAATCGCTACTTCTTTAATGGTCAGTGACTAAGAAATATTGAAGAAACTTGGGCATTTGTAGTCTCATTGAAAGCAATTTAGATAGTGGTAGAAAGCTAAAGTATCGCTGATTATTGCTAGCTGGCACACAGTTGCTACAAAGCTAATTATTGCTAGAATTCAAATTGGTGAATAAAGAAACAAAGAAACGATGTCGGCAATGCTATTTAAAAAAAAGCTTCAAATGTCGTAGAGGATTGACTTCACTGTACTCAGTTTCCCATTGTACTCTGTCACTCTCAAAGAAGCGACACGCCGCCTGCCAAGAGTACCACTCTTAGCACATAACTCCGTAGCTCCAAGAGATAATTCACAGGGATCTCCACAAAAAAAAAACAAGACAACATGAGCCGGATTCTAACTTATGACCTCTTGAACACAAGGCGAACAGCATAACCACTATGCTAAGGAGATCCCCAAATGCTATTAAAAAACCAGTTGCAAAGCACAATTGGACTACTTCTCAGTGGAATTGTTAAAAACACTGAGTGTATTAAACACCACCATTGAAGTTTGTGTTGTAGGGCGATTGGCGTAAATTAAATAGAGACAGCGTATCTTCATTATGTTTAAAATCTTATGTTGAAATGAAACAGTGGCTAGTGCACAGGCATCGCATATGAGTGGTCCTGGGTTCATTCTGCAGTTGAGGCAGAAATGTTTTTCAGATCGTAACGGATATCGGGTTGACCCAGCCTTAATTTGGCACTTAACAAGTCAGGGAAGTAGTTAAAGAATGCGAGGGAGAGGATGTGGCTACCGCCCTCATATAGCAGAGCTTCTGAAATGTGAAATCACCAACATCTCATACCCCTATGGTGTGTTAAATGATCTGGTTAAATGCTTTACTTTTTTTTACTATGCTGAAAACCTAGTGAGACAATTGTCCTGCTACAAAAGAGGTCCTGCAGAAGTTTGAGAGAATTCTAAAAGAAATTAAGAATGACTGAAATTATACACAAGTTAACCCCAACAACAATAAACTGGTACTAAATTAAAGTTGTTACCTTGGTCAGCAAGTATCCAGGTTCTGACAGTCTTTCAATAATATTAAAATGGTCTGCATCTGGTACATCAATGTAATTGGTTTTCACACCATTGTCCCTGAGAATCTGGAAATTCAAGGTAAATAAATCAAAGATGAGAGATTTCAATCACCAGATGTCATTCAATCAATGTTCAATAAGATTCCATACTGATATTTTCCCAGAAAATCATAATACATAGAGAATTGTTATTTACTAGGTGAGCATGATGACCATTAAAACAGTTCCACAAAATTTCAGGGATGCAACAATTATATACCTGTATAAACGTAAAGTGAACCGCCAGTCCTGTAATAACCATCGTGGTATCTCTCTACTGTCCATCACTGGAAAGATATTTGCTAGAATCCTTTTGAACCATCTTACATCTCATCTTAATGAAGGATTATTACCCGAAAGCCAATGTGGTTTCAGAAAAGAATGTGGAACAACTGATAAGGTCTTTGCTGAAAACAACTTCAAGAAAAATGTCAGGGACAACAGTGTGACCTGCACACAGCATTTACAGACTTAACAAAAGCATTTGATACAGTAAGTAGAGAGGGGCTGTGGAAGATTCTGGCAAAATATGGATGCAAACAGAAATTTATCTAATGGTGCAGCAATTGCATGATGTTTTGTTTGTTTGTTTTGCGTTCGCTCATTGTAACCATCACGGATATCCGTGCGATTTCCGCCGGGAGCGTGATTACGTTGTGCCACCGTTATGTGCCTTGTAGGCCTAGCACATCAGATTTCGGCATGCCATGACAATTCGGGTGGGCTACCCTTAGCCTGTGACAGCCTCTATATCTGTCTCCAGGCACGCGTAGTGGCGACTCTTCGCCCAGACGATTTTTGCTCTCGTCTGACTCGTACGAGGTGTTCCACTGTCTATAAACTTGCCTCGTGTAATTGGACGTGCTGTGCCTGTGCCCATTGGGTACTGAACCGTTTCTCATCCGTGAGCCTGGTTCTTTAAGGGGAAGAACTCAACAGAGGAGTTGGACCCTGGCTCTTTCGCCCTCTTAGCCGAGGTGTCATTCACCGACATCGTGTACCCCTTGTCCAAGTTCGAGTCTCACACCACGTGTTTGAGAGCAAGGCGTTCTTGAGCTGAGCGTCCTTGTCCCAATAGCGCCTGAGCCCATCAGGTACTGAACCCTTTCTCTCTTCAAGTGTATTTCCGGTGTAGGAAACCTTGACAGTAGAGTTGGGCCAGGGCTAAATTGTTGTCCCTTTTGTGCCTGAGCCCATTGGGTACGGAACCCTTTCTCTCTGCAAGTGTATTTCCGGTATAGGAAACCTTGACAGTAGAGTTGGGCCAGGACTACCATCATTGTCCCTTTCTTGCCTAAGCCCATTGGGTACAGAACCCTTTCTCTTCGCGAGCATATTTCAGGTTTAGGAAGGCTCGACATTAGAGTTGGATTAGGTCTTCTTGCTTTACCAAACGCCAATGAATAGGTCTGTGTCTCTGCCTGTAAGGAACACAGGTAACTAGAAGCTCGTCTCGAGCTGACAGAGCTTTAGTTCCCCTTTCCTAGGGACTTTTCACTTTCTATTTGCAGTTCGCGCTGCCCTCTAGCGCTGTTCTGCCCTTTCATTGTACTCGGTATAAAATCTATTTGTCTCTCGCCATGCATCTACCTTTACGTGCATTTTACATTGGCCGCCCCTCCAATGTTCGGACTGGATTGACTAGCTTCACTGTATGTCAACAGTGTCGCTGTATGTGGTGATGCTGGTGGTGTCGGAGATATTGTCTGTCTCTTGTGCAGTCAAATCTCTTTCCATCAGCTACCTCCACATTCTCGGACACGATCCCCAAATTATTTGGCCAGAATCAGCTCGAGCTGCTGTATTTCTGTTTCCAGGGTGCACCGTGTGGAGGTACATTTGGGATCTTGGTTATCTGCTAACCCTGGGTCCGCCTAGAGCAATGCGTTTCCTTTGCACCCCAATTGCATGATGGAATGCAAGCTAGAGTTCAGGATGATGGAGAGCTATATGAAATGTTTCCTCTCTCAAATGGAGTAAAAGCACCTACCATATTTAGCATCATGTTCTCTGCTATGTTGGATGATGCTTTCAGAGATCTAAACTTGGGAGTAAACATCACATATCGCATAGATGGAAAACTGTTCAACCTGTGGCGGTTCCGAGCAAAAACTAAAGTCAAATAACACACAATCAGATCCCCAATCTACTGATGACTGTGCCCTAAATGCTAACTCTGAGGCTGATCTACAAATTATAGACAGATTCTCCAAAGCCTGTACCAACTTTGGACTTATTATTAACACAGAGAAAACAGAAGTCATGTTGCAACCAGCACCTGGCAAAAGCTATCTCGAGCCCTGCATAAAGGTAAATGGTGTAGCACTGAAAGTTGTGAATAGATTCACATATCTAGACAGTAAGTTATCACAAAATGACAATGTAGATGATGAAGTGTATACAAGGATCGCCAAGGCAAGCAGTACTTTCGGCAGAATGTACGCAAATGTTTGGCATAGAAATAGCATTAACCTACAGACTAAGCTGAAAGTTTACAGAGCAGTGGTACTTCCAGTGCTGTTATAAGCTAGGGAAACATGGATTGTGTATAGACGTCATGTGAGGAAACTCAATCATTTTCACACAAAATTGTCTAGGAAAGTTATGAACATCAGATGGCAGGACAAGATTCCAGATACCACTGTCTATGACAGATCTGGTATCCCCAGCATTGAAACTATCCTGATGCAGACACAGATTGCTGGGCAGGTCATTTGGTACGTATGCCAGACCTCGCTTGCCAAAGATACTTCTCTATGGTGAGCGGGAGAAGGGTAACCGATATCAAGATGGCAAAAAAAAAGCGCTACAAAGACTCGCTAAAGATCTCACTGAAAGCTTTTCAATCAGACCAAGACACATGGGAAGAACTTGCACAAAATAGATCTACATGGTGTTCTACAGTCAAAAAGAGCGCATCATCTTGTGAAAAGAGGAGAAATACACAGCTCAACAGCTGAGAGTAGCTAGAAAGTCACGGATAGATCAAAATCCGTCTACAGTGGTCATTCCATGCCCGAACTGTCAAAGGACATTTACAGCTCGAATAGGGCTCATTAGCCATCTACGAACCATTAGGCATGGTCATATTTCTAACTGAATTTTCAAAAGTAAATGTAAAAAATGGTGATCACTTGTTATGGACGAACATACATGATGACCATGTAAAAAGGTATGCACAAAACTGGAATTATTAACTTCACATGCATGTTTTGTGTTGAAACATATAGTGTTGAAACCTATACGTGAAGGTGGCTTAGTTTATCTCCAGTGTAAATATACGGTTGTGAGGCACAGACATTAAATAAAATAGTAGCAAAGAGAATCGCTGCTTTCGAAATGAGATGCTACAGAAGAATTTTATGTATACAATGGACAGTTATAAAGATAAATCAAGAAGTGTTAAGATCAAAAAACGTCGAAGAGGGCTGGTTCCCTAACAATATCATAACAAGAAAGCTGAGTTTTTTTGGGGGGCATATAAAAAGACAAAACAGCATGGAAAGATTGATTAATTGCTGAAGGCAGAGTTAACTGCAACAGGGGAAGAGGACGTCCACGACGAAAATGGTGCAGTGATATATCAGATTGTTTAAACATGTCTCTAGCTGTGCCAGGTCAACTAGCCCAGAATCACGGAGTGTTCAGAGAATCCATAAGGAAGACCATGTTCTGGAAAGAATATGTCACATGATGATGTAGTCGTGTTGGTTCATCAGTGGGTCAAGTTACAATCTGTGAAAGTAGAAAGGGGCGTATTCTACAAAGTTTATCAAGTAAATTTCATCCAGGTTGGTCTCCTGCAACTGTGTTTGCACCTACAAGTAAAGTAGACACAGCTGCACTGCTTGGCCTATGTTGAAAAGATAAGAACATTCTAGAATCCATTTTTTTGAATAGTGAACTATTGAATGTTTAGAATTATTGCTAGAAAATAGTTTCTGGTAAAATTGAATTGATGCACCACAGAGGCAGAAAAATGTTTGCTTGCATGGTAAAACAAAAACGTTGCACAAGTTTCTCCACACTCTACAGTACATTTGTTCTGTCTGTGCTTTTAAATGTAACAAACATAACGGTGACTTTCCAACCATGACATACAAGGACAAACCTCTCAAAGAAGTAAAGACAAATTTTGATAGTACTTTCATAGAACACATGTTTTTCAAAGTTTCACTTGAACACGATGGACTATCACTAACACTAAGGGGTTAGGAGGTGTAAACAAGAAAACATACACATTACAATACACAAGACAATTTCAATGTTTCAAACTGTTAGGTCTTTCTCAAGAATATATAAAATAAATAGTGAAAACAATGTTACCACCACAGAAGCACTAGATACACTATTGACATGTAAACAATACAAAGTTCAAGGTGACAATGATGTATGTTTTTTATTCTTGATTCGAAACTGGCCTCATAGCACGTGGGGCATTCCCATAAGTGCTCCGCCCTGTTCCAGCAGCCATCCGACTCATTGGTGTTTTGAGTCTAATGTCGCCGAAACATATGTTGGCATCAGGGCACAACTCTGGCCCTTGCGACAGGTTTCTTTGTTGTTCCGTAAAGGAACAAACATATATGAAAGAAATCAATCATCTCAGAGGATTTTTCAAGGAAGTTGTCACTATCACTACATAAGTGATGAAGGCGAAGACGCTGGGAGATTCATGTCAAGATGGAGGATGAGAATAAGTGTGGAGCAGAAATCCATGTGCATCAGTAGATTTGTAGTAAACAGATGTGAGGTAAGGTGGATGAATAGCGACAATAATGTCAAGAAAGTTGACAGAAGTAGTAGAGATGTTAGATGTGAACTGAATAGCAGGGTTAACATTTTTGTTAAATGATGAAACAAGACAATTCTGTCTCATGTATATCAGTAATACCTATACCATTACCAATATAACTATGAAATATAAATTTAAAAGGACCTTCATAAGTCTCCCAAACCTGATGTTCAAGATGTCCCATGAAAAGACACACATAACTGGGTCCCATCTTAGTGCCCATTAAATTCAAAACAGTTGAGCATAAGAACCAGTTCAGCAAGGCAGATAAGAGTGGGAGTGGTTACAGAGGGATGGGGGGTTTTTATTAAGAAAATACTGCAAAGACCATAAGAATGGGGTATAGAAGTATATAAAGAACAAATGTTTGTAATGTCATTTATGTTATCATATGTAAATGTTGTGACAAGAAGCATATAGGTCAAACGGGCTTACGATTGAGTGACCGCTTCTGTAAGCATCTTCATGCCATAAAACACAGAGAACCTACCCATGTCGTCATTCATTTCAATGGTGATAGTCATCATGGTGTCCTCGATATCCAGGTCACTGCCCTCACATCCCGCACCACGGATGACAGATCTAGGTACTTGAAAATTGATTTATTTTTTAGTCTGGTACCCTCAAGCCTTTTGGACTTAACTTCGAACATTCATTTGTTTAAATTTGTGTTGGTGTGGTCCTTATTGTATTGCTATCCATGTTGTATTGGATAATAATTTGTTAAATCTTTTATAATATCCCGTCCAATTTTCAACAAAACCCGCTTCCATGACTACATGTTACCACATACATCATAGTCACCTTGAAATTTGTATTGTTTACATGTTGGTTGCTGATCCAGCGGTACATGGGTTCATGCCCTTTGACCCAAGATTGTTTACATGTCAATAGTGTATATAGTGCCTCTGTGATGGTAACATTGTTTTTACTGTTGTCATTGTTTTTCACTGTTTGTTTTATATATTCTTGAGAAAGACCTAACAGTTCAAAATGTTGAAAATATCTTGTGTATTGTAATTTGTATGTTTTTTTGTTTACACCGTATAACCCCTTAGTTTTAGTGGTCGTCTGTCGTGTTCAAGCGCAATTTAAAAAAAATCTGTGTTTTACATAAGTACTAGTATTTCCGTTTCACTGCAGTAGTACCGTATATTGATAAGACAAACTTCGGTGTAGTTATTGCATCACTTATCTGATCACGTATCTGTGCCTAAAAGAAAGGTCTACATGATGGGAAGACTGCACAAACACCAGTACTGGAGATCGTAGGATCAGTTCAATATTATATAACATAACTTTATGTCTTATTTCTTTTAAAATAACTAAGATCTTTTAGGGTGTCCATTTTGTGTACTTTTTGCTCAGGAAATGGGGGTTTTAAAGAGTCAGTTGGCCAGGATTTAAAGGGTTAAGAAAGCAATGACAAGTCACAAGTTTGATGACATTGAGAGATTCAAGACACAACGATGGAAAAATGAAGGATATTCTAAAAAGTGTCTACCAGGTGTGCTTCCTTCTCTGACAGGAGCCCTGCAATAAGTGCATACAATCATATGGTGAGAGATAAAACCAACTTAGTCTTAAGTATAATGGGTTTATGGAGAAAAATCAAGTCTGAGAACTTACTTGGACAGCATTTATAGAAATTAAAATTGAATTAAAAAACATAAATCAAAGAAAGGTAGTGAACAATTTAACGGAAATAACAGTCTTGTTTTGTCAACATGTAATGGGAAGAGGAGAATTAAAGCATATTGTAGTACCTGAAAAGTATGGTTGATCAAAAAGAGAACAATCCATGTTTGTTATATCATCTAGCATAATTCTAGATATAAAACTATGACACTTCCTGAATGTTGTCATGACATATTTTTATGCTTGTACTTCAAAAATTACAATGAATACTATCTATTGAACCCATATCACAGTGCTCTGAATGGATCTACACTTGATTCTTTATTAGAAACCAGCATCATAGCATACAAATTCTTTGAAGTGTATAGGTATCATTTGCTGCATCACCTTCTTCAGTATGTAGTAAATCAATGACTCAGGAATACAAATGAGCACAGTTTAAAATCAAGGCATAGCAGAAAGCCAATAATGTAATTAATAAACATAACCAAATATCGAAGTCAAATGTGTTGGGCCATTGGTGCATATCTTCTTCTTCATCATTCATTCTCAAATTCCAGCTGGATCTCTCTTGTAGCAGGACAATGGTCTGACTAGATTTCTAGCAAGATGTAATCCAGAGAATGAAATGCGGTGTATCTGCATTTTATTTGCACCATTGGCCAGACACATCCGTCTTTGGAGGATTTTAATTGGTAGTGTATCCTATTCAGGACGCAGCCATCAACCCAACATTTTTTGGCTGTAGTGATTTCCTAGGCAATATAAATACATTCAGTAGTTTGCCATTGTTTTCTGAAGGGACAAGATGCTCAAATGCATGTGGTGGGAATCGAACTCGGTACCTTGGCCATCACAGACCATTTCGCCACAGAGCGTGGCAGATTTGGAGCATATAAAACGGCAAAATATTCACAGTTGATTTTCATTCTCTGGACAACATCCTTCTGGAAATCTAGTAGAACCGATAAGAGAGATATGATGGGAGTTACATCAGTGTAGGTGACCTTGAAGCATATAGATTACATCTTTACATTTCATTCGGGCAGTTATGTAAGGTTCCATGTTTTGTCCAGTTACTACAGCAAAGTTAATTTCTAATTTCTAAAGTTATATTTCACAAGTGAGAACTTTCTCACAAGTCTCAACATTTGAAACTGAATGGGTAGATATATTCTTAAATAAATTATGTTCAGGATTTGCACAATGTGCGTCCATTGAAAACTTCACAAGAAACTAACTTGCTGCTTACTGGTAGTAACTTTGCATCACTAGCCAGAATACCACACCATCTTTCTACCAGCAGACCTGTATCTCCGTATGAGAGACAGGCATTTTTTGAGATGATAACTTAAGACCAGCAAATATACAATAGACATCTAGATACATGGAAGAGGTATGTGTTGCACTTAAGTTTTCCTTCAGGAAATTTTGGCCAATTTGAAATGATTCTCACTAGTATAGTTAGAAAACAAGAACTTATCCAGGATAGTTTTGTATACTGATCTCTTGCGGCACAACTTATCTAGGTATATCTGACCTTTCCCATGCTTTCCATTGGTTGGTGACACAAAGTATATGCCAAGTGATAAATTATATGTTGCACTAGTCAAGATGAGTTATGCTGTGTGATATCAGTCAAGATTAGTTATGCTGTGTGATATCAGCCAATATTAGTTACGCTGTGTGATATCAGCCAAGATTAGTTACACTGTGTGAGATCAGCCAAGATTAGTTACACTGTGTGAGATCAGCCAAGATTAGTTACACTGTGTGAGATCAGCCAAGATTAGTTATGCTGTGAGAGATCAGCCAAGATTAGTTACGCTGTGTGAGATCAGCCAAGATTAGTTACGCTGTGAGAGATCAGCCAAGATTAGTTACGCTGTGTGAGATCAGCCAAGATTAGTTACACTGTGTGAGATCAGCCAAGATTAGTTACGCTGTGTGAGATCAGCCAAGATTAGTTATGCTGTGTGAGATCAGCCAAGATTAGTTACGCTGTGTGAGATCAGCCAAGATTAGATACGCTGTGTGAGATCAGCCAAGATTAGTTATGCTGTGTTTGATCAGCCAATATTAGTTACGCTGTGTGAGATCAGCCAAGACTAGTTACGCTGTGTGAAATGAGCCAAGATTAGTTACTCTGTGTGAGATGAGCCAAGAGTAGTTACGCTGTGTGAGATGAGCCAAGATTAGTTACAAATATGTGAGATGAGCCAAGATTAGTTACGCTGTGTGAGATCAGCCAAGATTGGTTTCGCTGTGTGAGATCAACCAAGATTAGTTACGCTGTGTGAGATGAGCCAAGATTAGTTACGCTGTGTGAGATCAGCCAAGATTAGTTACGCTGTGTGAGATGAGCCAAGATTAGTTACGCTGTGTGAGATGAGGCAAGATTAGTTACGCTGTGTGAGATGAGCCAAGATTAGTTATGCTGTGTGAGATCAGCCAAGATTAGTTACGCTGTGTGAGATCAGCCAAGATTAGTTACGCTGTGTGAGATCAGCCAAGATTAGTTACGCTGTGTGAGATCAGCCAAGATTATTTACGCTATGTGAGACCAGTATGCAGGATTATTCTGGAGAAAATATGCACAAAATCCTGACATGTTTAACGCTTCATCTCTCCATTCACTGAGGTTTGTGGTAGCCTAGTTGATAGCGATCTTGCTTGTTATCACTGGGTTACCACGTGCCAGGTTCAAAATCACGCCAGAATAAAGAAAAAAATCAGGGTTGTGATTTCTCGCTTGAATGACCACTCCTCAAGTTGACTTAGTTGTAAATGAGTATCTGGTGCATAAGTTAGGGGAGGTAAAGACAGCAAGGGAGGGAACTGGCCACACCACATAATAGTTGCTGTGGCTTAGTGCATGAGTTATTTTCATCCCCAATGGCAGATGGCAGGTTGCTGCCATTGGACACACCTTTACCTATCTCCGCTGGGAAGCTAACAGGCACACTTGCTTGTATGCAGCAGTTCACCATTGTTCAGTAGTGGAGAATGCAGATACACACTGTTTGGCACTGATAATGTGCACACCAATATTTTGGGAGAGAGTACCAGATACCAAGTACAGGAAGTTGTAGAGTTTAATCCTAGTCATGGTGAATACTGTGAAATTATATCTCACCTTTTCCATTTCTCCACTTTGTCTTCTGAATTCTGGTGGATCATACTCTCCGACCGCTACTATAATGTGACGATACTGGGAATGCTGGGAAATTTCTTGAATAAAATTGAGAGGACTAAATCTCCAAGCTTCATCTCTGAGGGAAGAAAACACAGGTAAAACAGTCAGCCCTTCTTGTTTTTGTCAAACACAACCCTTAAGATTTCTCTTTATAATTTCAGCCATGTCGGCATTGGTGCTAGTAATATCTGCTCTTTGCATCATACAAAGATTATCCAGTAAAAAGCATATTGCCACTATTTCTGTATCTCTGGGCATCTAAGAATGATACACATTGCCTCATTCTGTATCCTGTCAAATCTATCTATCTGTGTCGGACAAATGGTCAGGATAGCCGAGGCATACTCTACCACCAACAGGATAACCCTTATAACAGTACAAGAAGTAGTTGTTCACAGAAAACAGCAGCCAACACCCTCATTGCTCTCAACCCCTTTCTGAGCTCTGAGAATTGTGTAACTGACATGCTCATTGAAACACAAATATCTGTCAAACAGAAGTCCCATATATTTTAAAGTTAATTCTCTCTCTACTATCTCAGCACATGGATTGATAGAAGGCTTAGCATATGGACAATGTGATTATTCAGAGAGAACCACGTTATAGCTGCTTTCTATGCCAAGCTTCAAATGCATTACACCACTGAAAAATGTGATACATTTCAGTTTTTAGATTTGGAACAATTTATCTTCTTTCTAAACTCTTACACCAGAATGTCATCTATATATGACAGGGTTCTGCTATTTCCAATAAGCTGTTTTTTTTTCTTGCATTCACTCCATAATAATCTACGTGAAGATTCACGCAATTTCCACTGGGAGTGTAGTTGTGTTGTGCCACCATTATGTGCCTTGTAGGCCCAACACAGCCATTTCCGCATGCTTTGACAATTTGGGTGGGCTACCCTACCCTGTGAGAGCCTTCCTATCTGTTGCCAGGCGATGAATGTGTATTGACCCTATGCTGAGACGGTTTGTCCTTCATGTCTATCTTGCACAAGGTGTTTCGTGGCCAGTGAACTTATCTCATGTAAGTCGACGTATTGTGCCTGTGCCTATTGCGTACTGAATCTTTTCTCATCTGCGAGCCTAGTTCCGGGTTAGGAAGAACTCGACAGAAGAGTTGAGCCCTGGGTTGTTCACCCTCCTAGCCGAGGTGTTGTTCACTGATGTCATGAATTCCTCATCCAAGTCTGAGTTTATTCACAAATTTAGGAGCACCGGGGACTTGAAGTTTATTCTTGAGCTGAACAGAGCTTGTCTACTCGGACGTTTGTGCCTGTGCCCATCGGGTACTGAACCTTTTCTCTCTGCAAGCATGATTTCGGTATAAAAAAACTTGACAGTAGAGTTAGAGTTGGGCCCGGGCTGGTACCACTGGTAACCAGAGGCTTGTCTTGAGCTGACAATACATTGATTCCGATTTCTTTGAAATGTTTTCCGACGCTCTTTGCACATGGCACTGCCTTCTAGCGCTGTGCTGCCCTCTCATTGTATTTAATATGTTACCCTTATGGAGTCTGATGCACAGACTCTTTATATTTCTCATAACATATGCCCACTTCGTAACACCTGCATTGGCCACCCCAAAATGCTTCCTCCGAACTTACTAGCCTTATTGTGTGTCGACAGTGCCACAGCTTTTGTATTGACGTAGAGGTGTCGGAGATACAGCCTGTCTCTTTTGCAGTCAGTACTCTTGTGTACACATTCGCATATGTGTACACATATGTGTACTAAGAGAATATATCTCACAGTAAGTGACTGCTAGTTGATACTAAGGGAATAAAACACAAAGTGACAGCTAGGTGACACTAAGGAAATAGATCTCATAGTGAGTGACAGCTAGATGACACTAAGGAAATAGATCTCATAGTGAGTGACAGCTAGATGACACTAAGGAAATAAATATCAGTGACAGCTAGATGACACTAAGGAAATAGATCTCATAGTGAGTGACAGCTAGATGACACTAAGGGAATAGATCTCATAGTGAGTGACAGCTAGATGACACTAAGGAAATAGATCTCATAGTGAGTGACAGCTAGATGACACTAAGGAAATAGATCTCATAGTGAGTGACAGCTAGATGACACTAAGGGAATAGATCTCATAGTGAGTGACAGCTAGATGACACTAAGGAAATAAATATCAGTGACAGCTAGATGACACTAAGGAAATAGATCTCATAGTGAGTGACAGCTAGATGACACTAAGGAAATAAATATCAGTGACAGCTAGATGACACTAAGGAAATAGATCTCACAGTAAGTGACAGCTAGATGACACTAAGGAAATAAATATCAGTGACAGCTAGATGACACTAAGGAAATAAATATCAGTGACAGCTAGATGACACTAAGGAAATAAATATCAGTGACAGCTAGATGACACTAAGGAAATAGATCTCATAGTGAGTGACAGCTAGATGACACTAAGGAAATAAATATCAGTGACAGCTAGATGACACTAAGGAAACAGATCTCACAGTAAGTGACAGCTAGATGACACTAAGGAAATAGATCTCATAGTGAGTGACAGCTAGATGACACTAAGGAAATAGATCTCATAGTGAGTGACAGCTAGATGACACTAAGGGAATAGATCTCATAGTGAGTGACAGCTTAATGACACTAAGGGAATAGATCTCACACAAAGTGACAGCTAGATGACACTAAGGGAATAGATCTCATAGTTAGTGACAGCTAGATGACACTAAGGAAATAAATATCAGTGACAGCTAGATGACACTAAGGAAACAGATCTCACAGTAAGTGACAGCTAGATGACACTAAGGAAATAGATCTCATAGTGAGTGACAGCTAGATGACACTAAGGAAATAGATCTCATAGTGAGTGACAGCTAGATGACACTAAGGAAATAGATCTCATAGTGAGTGACAGCTAGATGACACTAAGGAAATAAATATCAGTGACAGCTAGATGACACTAAGGAAACAGATCTCACAGTAAGTGACAGCTAGATGACACTAAGGAAATAGATCTCATAGTGAGTGACAGCTAGATGACACTAAGGAAATAGATCTCATAGTGAGTGACAGCTAGATGACACTAAGGAAATAGATCTCATAGTGAGTGACAGCTAGATGACACTAAGGAAATAGATCTCATAGTGAGTGACAGCTAGATGACACTAAGGAAATAGATCTCATAGTGAGTGACAGCTAGGTGACACTAAGGAAATAGATCTCATAGTGAGTGACAGCTAGATGACACTAAGGGAATAGATCTCATAGTGAGTGACAGCTAGATGACACTAAGGGAATAGATCTCACACAAAGTGACAGCTAGATGACACTAAGGAAATAGATCTCATAGTGAGTGACAGCTAGATGACACTAAGGAAATAGATCTCATAGTGAGTGACAGCTAGATGACACTAAGGGAATAGATCTCATAGTGAGTGACAGCTAGATGACACTAAGGAAATAGATCTCATAGTGAGTGACAGCTAGATGACACTAAGGAAATAAATATCAGTGACAGCTAGATGACACTAAGGAAATAGATCTCATAGTGAGTGACAGCTAGATGACACTAAGGAAATAAATATCAGTGACAGCTAGATGACACTAAGGAAATAGATCTCATAGTGAGTGACAGCTAGATGACACTAAGGAAATAGATCTCATAGTGAGTGACAGCTAGATGACACTAAGGAAATAAATATCAGTGACAGCTAGATGACACTAAGGAAACAGATCTCACAGTAAGTGACAGCTAGATGACACTAAGGGAATAGATCTCACACAAAGTGACAGCTAGGTGATACTAAGGAAATAGATCTCATAGTGAGTGACAGCTAGGTGACACTAAGGAAATAGATCTCATAGTGAGTGACAGCTAGGTGACACTAAGGAAATAGATCTCATAGTGAGTGACAGCTAGGTGATACTAAGGGAATAGATCTCATAGTGAGTGACAGCTAGGTGATACTAAGGGAATAGATCTCATAGTGAGTGACAGCTAGTTTATACTTAAGGAAATAGATCTCATAGTAAGTGACAACTAGTTGGCACTAAGGTAATAAATCTCACACAAAGTGACAGCTAGTTGATACTAAGAGAATAGATCTCACAGTAATTGACAGCTAGTTGATTTTTTCTTTTTAGTTGATACTAAGGAAATATATCTCAAAATAAACAGTAATTGACAGTTTGTTGATACTAAGGGAAGAAATCTCATACTGTTACCTGCCATGCATGTCATAAAAGGTGACTAAGGAGTCTTTGGGTTAGAGTTTGCTGTTCCATCCAATATGTTATGTTTATCCAGGGCCATAGGCAGAAACCATAGCTTTCCATTTCTGTCTTTGTGTTGCCAGGTCTTTCAGTTCTTGCATGTTGTTTAGGTTCATTGACATGCATTCTCTATTAATGGTTCTTCATAGAGTTTCTCTAGGTCTCCCTCTTCTTCTTACTTCCAGTGGCACCCAATATAGTGACTGCTGGGGAATTCTTAGGCTGTTACTTCTGAGAGCATGGCCGATGTAAGTCCATCACCTTTGTCCATCCAATATAGGATATCATATTCCATTTCCCATAAGCGTTATCAGTTTTCTATTGTTTTTTCTCTGCTTTTGCTGGAAGGCATTGCAAGGTTGAATTACGATCAATTTTCGGGCTATGGCACAATTGATATTCAGTAATATTGTGACGTCTCAGAATGTTGGTAATGATCAATTTTCGGGCTATGGCACGATTGATATTCAGTAATATTGTGACGTCTCAGAATGTTGGTAACAATCAATTTTCGGGCTATGGCACGATTGATATTCAGTAATATTGTGATGTCTCAGAATGTTGGTAACTCCTTTAATCCACCTTCTTCTTGGTGGTCTTCCTCTGTATCTTACTGTTTCCATTTTCATATTGTATGAACAGTAGGGTTAGCTGGCCAAAAAGAAATGTTCATTCTTACTAAGTGGCTGAACCATTTCAGTCTCTGTCAATAGATTTGACCACAGACGTTATTCCAACATTTCTTGTAATTTCTTACTTCCTCACAAGATTTATTGTTCTGTGTGCTGCTTTTCTTAGACATTTTATTTTACAAGTGGTAAGCTTTCTCTCTTGTTCTTTTGTTAGTACCCATGTCTGACATTATAACACAATGTCGATATAAAGATTGAAGTTATGATTTGCTTTTTGGTTTTCATTGGGATAGATATGTGTTTAAAATTGGTGTATGTTCATAATTTACGTAGTTGGCTATTTGAATTCTTGTCTCGAGCTCTCTGTCCATTCTTCCATAAAAATTATCCCATAATATTTAAATTCCTTGCACTTGTTTCAGTAACTGATCATTTATCTTTATGCTGATTGTAATGGGTTCTCTGCCTATAGACATTACTTGTTTCTTCTGTGTTTATCTTCAGGTTGTGATTAAGTCTAAATTGTATGATTCTGCAGCTCTTCGCTTGACCTGTGTAGTAGGCACTGATTGTCAGCAAAGAGTACTTCAGTTAGGTCATTTTGATGGTAAGCGCCTGATGCTGTTTCTACTGTTTTAGTAATATTCATATAAATAATAAACAATAAAAAGCAGTTTTAAATATAAATATTTATCTTATTAACAGATTAGTTGTTGAAACTTACTGAGACAGTCCTAAGGCAACATTTATGGAAGTCTTTGTTAATGGTCTCAAATCATAGACACCACTAATTAAAAAAGCTCCTGAATGAAGAGACATAAATATTCTGTTAAAATATAATCATGTCCTATGGACAAATCATACAACCTGAGAACTTCCTTGTGAAGTATAGTTTATCAACTATGATAAAACTTTCTTCTACATGAACATGAGAAAAAAACTGTTCAGTAATACCATTTTTTCCCAAATTTTATCTGAATTTTCTAACTTTCCTCTCAAAATGTCCTCAAAAGATAGGACTTCAGATAGGTTAACAACCAATGAAACCACTGTGCACGGAGTGTGTTGGAACCTTTCTTCTCAAAATGTCCAAAAGCAAGTAGGACTTCAGATGACCGATTTGGAGCCACTGTACACAAGAAATCCACAATCCAAGCAAAAGACATTAAATTAAGTATCTTTGAAAACAAGTGCATTCTAGAAATATTTAACATAAAATGGACAATTTTTAAATATGGAATTCAATGGGGGAAGAAACAAAGATACTGCGTCCAGTTTTATAAGAAAGTAAGTTACATCAGCCATGTACTCAGAATGGATGAAAACAGACTACCTAAACAAACCATCACATGTAAGAGAAAGGGCAAATGAAAAGTAGTTTGTCCAAAATAAACTATACAGAACAGTCAACAGGGAAGGCTCAATATCTGGTATAAGCAACACACAAGAGCTACAGCAACTTGCAACAAGGCACTCAACATAGAGAAAATGACTACTACCCTATGTGCTCTCTTTGGCCCAATCATAACTAACTCTACATAGAATGTGTTCTAACCTTTCTTCTTAAAATGTCCAAAAACAAGTAGTGTATTAGATAGGTTTAACAACTGATAAGTCAGTGTTACCCAGAATGTGTTCTAACCATTCTTCTAAAAATTCCCTAAAAAGTAGGACTTGATTTAGGCTTGTAAAAAAAGTTTAAAAAGCATGTTTTACCATGGTCAGAAAGGAGACAAAGAACAGCAACACCTTGGCCAGCATGTATTGTATATCAGAGGAGGCGACTAAGGTTTGTAGTTGGAGGTTCCATCCCATGGGTCAAATTACCCATACATCCTGCTAACTAGCAGGGACTTGAGGACAAAAGCAGAAGGATGGGATAGTCAACTCTATCCCCAAACATGCTTAGTTGTATATTATGACATGCATGGAAAGTCACAATAAAACTATTCTTTGTTCCCCTCTTTTAGGGTTCTGAAAAATGATGTCATTTGAAGGTGATTATTTGCATCTTACTAATCTTCACCAAACAGTCTCTTGTGTTGATGTGACACATGGTTGACCTGATCTACTCACATACGAAATATGAGCATCCAAAGTAGGGTAGTACTACAGTGGATACCTGTCATTTCTTGACATCCCACTGTTGCATGCTAGGAAATGAAGAGTGAAAATATGCTGGCAAAAGATAGAGCAACACAGGAACAAAAATATGAATAAATCATCTACCACGAAAAGAGGACCCTCATCAAAGCTATTAGGAAAATTCATCACGCAAAAAACAACTATCACTATTTTGACTGATCTGAGTACATATAACACAACAGACTAAACAGCCACTTAATTAGACTAAGACTGGTTTCGTCCCCTCTGTATCCATGTGGGCAGGCAGAACAGACTGTGGAAAATATCCTGCAAGACTGCATTACACTAAACCAGTTAAGGGAGGCACACTGGCCCACAGAGACAGACATTCACAGAAAACTATATGGGAACACTGAGCTTTCAAATAGAGTAGCATTTATTAAGCTAACTGGGCTTGCTATGTAGACATGTCAAACTGCAAACAAGAAGACCTACTCATCTTTAATGACATCAATCCACCTCAGTTATGTGAAAAGTTTTTTACTTCCTACATTCTGCATATTACTTCAGTAATTTAGTTCAGTGTTTTAATCCTTGAATGTGTCTTGTTGTATTTGCTTGATAAAGAACTTTAAGTAGAAACATTGATTTGTCTTTTTTTGTGTGCTTTCTAAAACCCTTTTCTGTTTTAAAACTTTCACTGCAGCAAACAACACAAGTTATCAGTACACAAAGTCAAATTCACATCCACAAGAAAACATTTGTCATGAGTATGACCTTCATCATGGAGAATTTTGCTGACCTGACACTCTGATTATTCAGTTCGGTACTACCCATTTATTAAAAATGTCATTAAAATATGCCTGTGATTGGATCAGATCAGCGTCAATGGAGAATGATTTTATTGCAGTTTTTTTTCAGCGAACACTTCAAAATGACCAATGTAGTTGATGGTACCCAGCTTCAAGATGACTGATTCAGACATCTTAAGCAAACAATAAGTGATAAAACAGACTCGATTCAGACATCTTAAGCAAACAATAAGTGATAAAACAGACTCTGATTCAGACATCTTAAGCAAACAATAAGTGATAAAACAGACTCTGATTCAGACATCTTAAGCAAACAATAAGTGATAAAACAGGCTCTGATTCAGACATCTTAAGCAAACAATAAGTGATAAAACAGACTCTGATTCAGACATCTTAAGCAAACAATAAGTGATAAAACAGGCTCTGATTCAGACATCTTAAGCAAACAATAAGTGATAAAACAGGCTCTGATTCAGACATCTTAAGCAAACAATAAGTGATAAAACAGGCTCTGATTCAGACATCTTAAGCAAACAATAGTGATAAAACAGGCTCTGATTCAGACATCTTAAGCAAACAATAAGTGATAAAACAGGCTCTGATTCAGACATCTTAAGCAAACAATAAGTGATAAAACAGGCTCTGATTCAGACATCTTAAGCAAACAATAAGTGATAAAACAGTCTCTGATTTAGACATCTTAAGCAAACAATAGTGATAAAACAGGCTCTGATTCAGACATCTTAAGCAAACAATAGTGATAAAACAGGCTCTGATTCAGACATCTTAAGCAAACAATAGTGATAAAACAGACTCTGATTCGGACATCTTATGCAAACAACAAGTGATAAAACAGGCTCTGATTCAGACATCTTAAGCAAACAATGGTGATAAAACAGGCTCTGATTCAGACATCTTAAGCAAACAATAGTGATAAAACAGGCTCTGATTCAGACATCTTAAGCAAACAATAGTGATAAAACGGGCTCTGAATCAGATACAGAATTGGAATTCAAGTAATTACTATCATAGATTCATACAAGACAGCTCTGTGGGACCAGGAGCAAGTGATGGACACCCACTTCCAACACCTGATCATGGCACTACCATTGCTTGACAAAATAATAAACTAAATGGAAATGAAATGCTTGTGATAAAAGCTTGACACAATTCTTTTGAAACGCATATTCATGTATGAATGTTTTCTTTAAGTTTCAAAATCGTTATTGGTTGATTTTTTATTTCTTAAAATTATCACCTGTAAAACTCATAACCAAAAACATGGCATGGCAATTGGAGAGTTGACTGACAAAGGTGTGATAGTTTGAGACTTGACTGACAAAGGTGTAGCATGAAAGCAGTAAAAGTGTTCATTATCATCAAATGCCATCTCTGCAATGAAGGTTGACTGCAACAGTCCTTAAATATTTCCTTCCCTTGCATTTGTGGTGCACTCTGCTAGATTGTAACCTGTCCATCTTGTGATGTTTCTCTCGTACTTGTATCTCTGCCTACCTCTTGCCCTCAACATTCTACCATTTTCCCTAAACTTTACTCTCAAGAAAGTCTTCAACAATGTGTTATGTCTTTTAATATGTCCAATATACTTTATTTATTTAATCTTTAATCATTCTTTTTTCATATGAACTGTTGCTAGAATCTCTATGTTCATTTTCTTCTCCTTCCATGCAATTCTCGCTATTCTTCTATACATCCACATCTCAGGAGGCATCAATTCTATCTTCTAGTTATTTGTTCAATGTAAAAAAGTGTTAATATTTCAGAACTTTGTACATGAACTGCATCTCACCCAAGGTCGTGTCGTCATTCCCTCCCTTTTTCTCAGTTGCTCTGTCTTCGTCATCTCTGCCAAGACGATGGTGATTTCCTGGTTCAAGCTCATAAGATGCTGGATTTATTTCGCCGTCGCTTGTACCCTGAGATATCCTGTCATCAGCTTTACAATGTGTTTGTACTATTTCCCGTTCAGTGGCCCTCGTTCCATCTGTTAAACATACATCTGATCACCCTATATTGGCTATTATTTTTCATCCTCATAATATGCCGGCACTACGTATCCTATTACGATATTTCTCTATCCTCCAGTTAGATCCCATCTCCAGTCCTGCATTTCCCTCTCTTCCACTAGTCGCTTTTCAGAGGGACAGGAACCTTCATGATCTCTTAGTTCATTCTTGTCTGCGCACATTGCAGGTCAACAAGGAACTGTCCCTTGTCACCGAAATTGTTTGTCTTGCACTTCTGTTGTTCTCACTCCCACAGTTCCATAAATCACATTTTGATATTCAGGACTCTTTCTCATGTTTGTTCCGTAATTTAATATACTCTATCATATGTAAGCGTTATGATAATGAAGTATAATGGTGAGACTGGTAGACATTTAGCTCATAGATTTGCCTAACATTTGAGAGATATCACAAATCATCCTGACTCCCCAGTGGCTATTCACTTTAACAGCCTGGCACATCATGGTAGCTCTGATGTTTCTGTAACTCAGCCCGGCACATCATGGTAGCTCTGATGTTTCTGTAACTGGTTTGTTACGTTTTTATACCGGTGACCAGCAACGCCATTCTAATCTTTGGAATATCGTCTCATTTGTCACATGGGAGTTTTACAACCACATTACATGAACATCAATCACTTATTTATTTGAGTTACCCGCTTCTTCTTTATAACCTCTACTCCCGTATTGTACCGATCCTAGTAATTGTTTAATTGTTTGTGTTTGTCTTTTTATACATCAGTAATTATTTTTGTGTTTGCCAGACTTCTGTATATTTGCTTTATGTCTTTTTTTATATGTCAACATGTGATTATTTTGTACTTTAATCCATCAATTGTGCACTAGTATACCTTATTGGTATAATTTTGTTCAATCATTTACATATCATGACTTTGGTTTCCTCTATTTGTTATTGCAATTGTCTCACTGATGGGTGCCCACACATGTATAGTTATTTGTATATGCATTTTGTTTTACATGGTTCTATGCATCCATGTAATTACTCTTTGGACCACACATTTATATTTGTACATATGCATGTGTTATAGCATTGCATGTTAATATCTTCATGTGAACGAACGTTTATATTAATATATGTATATATTTCTATGTGTGTGAATGTTCATGTTAATGCTTTTATTTGTGAGAAAGTGTTTATGTGGATGCATGTGTATATTTATATATATCTCTCTCTCTCTCTGTGCGTGCGTGCGTGTGTGTGTGTATGTATGTATGTATGTATCTATGTATGTATGTATGTATCTATGTATGTATCTATGTATGTATGTATGTATGTATGTATGTATGTATGTATGTATGTATGTATGTATGTATATATGTATATGTATATAAATATGTATATGTATATATATATATATATATATGTATATGTATATATATATGTATATATATATATGTATATATATATATATATATATATGTATATATATATATATAAGAATATATTTATACATACATATATATATTTATGTGAGTGCTTGTTTATGTTAATGCATGTATCTCTATTCTGTGTCATTATGTATGCCTATTCTTGTGTGAGCCTTTTCTTGTCTATGGATACATTTACATGCCTGTGCATTTTGTGTGGGTATTCTTCATACATCTATGTGTCGATTTTGTTATATATGTATTTCTTATCTATTGTTGTGTGTATATATGTCTATATATATGTATATGTATGTGGATGTATATATATATGTTTGTCTATATTTGGTTGAATATTTATTCTATGCGCTTTCAAATGCTGATCCATCTTGTATCTTTCCTTCCTCAAAACCCACCCACACTCGCCCTCACAACCTCGTCATTACTCATCAATCACCATCAGGTGATATGCCGACTGGCATAGGCAATCATGGCTCTCCACAGCTCTCTGTTCACAGTATTATGTATCAAGATCGTTGTTGTTTCCCTGCTGTGCCAAGCTGTCAAACTAATATTTTCTCATGTTGTTGCCCTCTGTTTCTGTTGCCTTCAGTCTTGCCTGTTGTGACTATGTTCTCCAAACCTGCCTGTCTGATGAAGTGGCCAAAAAATAAATATGGTCTTTTTCTTATATTATTGATTTAGGTCTGTTTCGCTTTTGATTCTTTCAACACCTCTACATTAGTTTTTCTATGGTATTCTCAGTATTCTTCTATACAACCACATCTCTATTGTCTCTAATTTCGCACTTTCCAGTTTGTTTATAATGAAAGCACGCATTTTCTCTTTTATTAGATGTGTTTTCACAACTGTTACAGGGTTACATTTCTGCGTATGAGAAACATGGCTCGATCCCTTCAGTTATCAATTTTGTGTGGTTTAGTTTATATGTTATAAGTTTCTTGAAAAAGGTCCCATTTGGACCGATACGTGGAGAATTGTCCTGTTTAGTTTTATTGTATGTTTTTATATACTTTTTTAAATATATTTTTATTCATAGTTACGATAAGTTTTTCTAGTAAACTGTTTAATTTATTTTGCTTTACCATTTGTTTGTTGGTTACTGCTGCACCCTCCATTTTGTCGGACACCCTCCGACCATTTGGTTATTTATAATTCCTCTAATGTAATATTGTCTGGTCCTGGGGCGTTGCCATATTTCATGTGTCTTAGGGCCTCCCTAACTTCTGCTGCAAAGTATCAATGGACCCTCGCCGTTATCTTGTATGTTTATCTCGGGTCTATTGTCATAATAAAGTTCTTTGATATATTCTGGCCATCTCTTTACTATATGATCTTTTCCCATTAACATCTGCCCTGTCTCAGATTTTAGACACCCTGTAACTGTTTGCGTTCTCTTTCCTGTTATCATCTCAATTTTCTTATATAGTAGTGTTGTATCTTGGTTGTAATGCAATTCTATTTCTGTGCATTTCTTGTTCAGCCAGCTTTCTTTTGCTATTTTGCATTTCTCTCTATCTCCTTATGTATTTTCTGATATTCCTCTATCTTCTGTATATTTTTTCTTTTGGTGATCATCAATTCTAATATTTCTTCAGCCATCCATTTATATTTTGATGAATGTTTTACTTTTGGTATTATCTCTTTAGATGTTTGGTTTATGGAACATTTTAGCATGTCTTATTGATCTTCAATACTCTGAATCTTTGCAATGGCATTGTATCTATTTTGTACAATTATGTTGTATCTTTCTTTAATGTCAGCATCTGATTTCAATAATGCTAAATCTAATTTCATATTTCTTGGTGATCTCTTGATCTTCTTTAATCTTATACAAAATGTCCCCATCAGCAATATATGAAATACCTGTCAACTGCCCGTAAATTCCCGTAATTTTTACGGTTTCTTACAAGCTGTACGGTTTTACGGGCATACACTGGCATTTACGGGTTTTTACGTGAATTTCTGCAGTTCTGTACGTTTTGGGATTTATTTACTAAATGGTGACACTGATATTTTTGTATATATTTTAGTGGCAACAGTGATTTGTGTGGGGTTTTATTCACAATAGTGTCGTTTGCGGGTTTTATGTGATCTGGTCTTGGGGCGAAGTATTGTTGGAAACAATGCTTTTAACACACTACCAGTACTTTAATTATTCTCTGTGCTGGGGACGTTGTCTTTATACCGAACTTAGGGAATTTTTGATCACGTGCATTGACAGTGTTACTCAGTGTATCTACAGTACACAAATACTAGTAACAAATGTATTTTGTTTCTAGGCCAACTATAATATACATCGTTTAATTTATATTATACTTTTTTGTTTGCCTCCTAGACCTAGGAAGTGTAGGTAGGCCTATAGTTATATAATAGAACATGTTATTTGTTTATGTAGGCCTGAATCTGATCTTTAGAACTTATCTTAAACCAATATTTTATTGTCACGTTATGTTTCTTATTAGGAATTACAAACGGAAATTGCAGAAGACGGATGTGTCTGGCTATTGGCGCAAATAAAACGGTGACACAGCGCATTTCCATTCTCTGGACTACATCCTTCTAGGAAATCGAATAGGACCATGGTCCTGATACAAGAGATATTCAGTGGGAGTTTGAGAATGAACGCTGACGAAGAAGAACAAACGGAAAATGAGAAAATGATGCCGCTGACTGAAAATGAAGCCGTAGCTATAGATGCACGATCGCTTCCGATCACAGATGCACAATCTCCACGAGTCATAGTTGTACGGTCTCCGCTGATAATAGATGCACAGTCTCCGCTATTCACAGATGCACGATCTCCATTATTCATAGATGCATGATCCCTGCCGGTTATAGCTGCACAATCTCCACGGGTCATAGTTGTACGACCTCCGCCGATAGCCGATGCACAATCTCCGCTATTCATAGATGCATGTTCTCCGTCTGTCATAAATGCTCGATCTCCGCCAGTCATAGATGCATGATCTCTGCCTGTCATAGAAGCACAATCTCCGCTATTCATAGATGCACGTTCTCCGTCGGTCATAAATGCTCGATCTCCGCCAGTCATAGATGTATGATCTCTGCCCGTCATAGATGCACAATCTCTGCCCGTCATAGATGCACATTATCCGCCGTTCATAGATGCACATTCTCCGCCGGTCATAGATGCATGATCGATGCCGGTCATAGTTGCACGATCTCTGCCGGTCATATATGCATGATTACTGCCGGTCATAGATGCATGATCGATGCCGGTCATAGTTGCACGATCTCTGCCGGTCATATATGCATGATTACTGCCGGTCATCGATGCATGATTACTGCCGCTCATAGATGCATGATCTCCGCCGGTCATAGTTGTACAATCTCCGCTGATGTGCGCTATTCATGGATAGTTGAAATTATTGTTTAACGCTTTATAGAGCACTCCAACAAGTTGTTATAGTTTCAAACGGATCTAAGCATCCATTCTCTGTATTAATTTTTTTTCATCATATTTCTTTTTTTCGTATTAAAGATACACAGGCATAGTCTTTGTGCTCTATAATTTTCCCACACTATGACTGTCTATGTTAAACAAAGGCAAATTACCCGTAAAAAAACCCGAAAACCTTTTTTTTTATGTGCGGATGGAGATCCCCCTCACCATTGTGTATGGTTTTACGGTTTTTCATGCTCAATTATGGTTTTTCATAACTTTTTTTATGGTTTTCAGTCTCAACAGGTTGACAGGTATGATATGATCCCTTTTGCAGTCAGCACCTGGTCTTGTTGTCATAGATTTAATGCTGTTTCTATGTCTTTTAGAGACTAAAATGTAATAAATTTGATGTATTATCTCCTGGGCTAATCCATGTACACATCCTTCTTGGATGTTGCTTAGCCATGTATTCCCTATTATTAAGTTATATGCTTGTGCCCACTCTATCAATAAATCACCTCTTACATTCTTAACCTCTAAACCAAATCTTCCAGGGATCACTTAGCAGGGAATGCAGAGAATGGTGTCCCACTGCTGTGGAGAAAGAAGTGCAGGCTTTAATCAGTGAGAATACCAAAGAGGGGGATGTGATTTTATACACTGATGGATCTGTAATTAGGCATGTTCGCAGTGCTTGGGCCTTTACAGCTCAGTGCGCAGGTAAAACGATCAAGGAGGAAAGTGGTGCCTTTGCGGTCACTACGAGTAGTATGACCATGGAGACTATGGCGGTGACCAAGGCATTTGAGTGGCTACGCACACAGAAAGTAACGCAGGTCTGCATCTTGAGTGACTCTATGAGTATGATTAAGAAGGTACAAGTAGGTCTCGTTCGCGAACAGTGGATTGAGGCCTTGAGAAATGCGAGCTTGAAAGCGGTTGCATTTATTTCGTGCCGGGACATGTGGGCGTTCGAGGCAATGAAAGAGCGGATCAACTGGCATCGTGTGCGATTGTGGCAAAGGGCGATGGGGCAATGGATCGCGCTGATGTTTTGAACTCCTTAAGAGATATAACACGCGAGAGTGAGACGAATGTGGATGATGATTCCTTTTCAATGGCTAGGATTAAAGATCAGGGATTGAGATGCGGTGTTGCTAGAGGTGAACATTTTGGAGGACGCAGAAGAATGATGGTCAACCAGCATAGGACCGGTACTGTCAGCAGAAGTGTGATGGCGGATACACTCAAGGAGAGATCGGAGCAACTATGGATGTGTCCAGTTTGCAGTGATGATGATCCGACGACTAACTAACTAACTAACTAACCAAATCTTCCAGTATATCCAGTTACTATATAGGCATGTTATTTACTATGGATTAGTCTGGTGAGCCACTGGTGAGACATTCATGTGAAACAAACATATGGCATGTATGATGCAAACATATTGCGCTTTTTGTTTTTTTTTTGTTTTTGTTTGTTTTCAAACTCACTTTCTTTTAGCAAACAATAGTCATACTTGATTTCAAGAAGAATATACTCCAGAGATGTGTTGTATAGTCATTTTATTTGCACCAATGGTCTGACACACCCTGCTTCAGCAGTACTTCTATTGAATTGATTGTTGTTTAAAATTTACTCATTCTCCAATGTTTAGAAAAGTTACCTCTAATTAGCTCACAGTCAAACTCATCATCTTCAGAAAAAGCAGTCATCAGCATCATTGTCGCCAAGTGGGCTCCTGCTGAGTGACCACACAAATATATTCCGCTGGGGATAGACAGAACAGTTTGAATTTTAGAGATCAGTATATCTATGTATGAGTCCGTATACAGTCTTTTCTCTAAATGACCATGTGTTTTACTTTCTAGTATCTGAAGGTCTAACTATTGGCCAATCAGACCCACGATTATGTAACAGTAAATTCTCAGTCGATGATATGCTAATATAGCGGCTTTCCTCTTGTGGAGACCATTACTCAGTACAGTTACATTTTTCTTTGTGGTGCAACATTCAGAAAACTCTGCGTATGATTTTGCATATCATGCTGGAAAAACCAGATAACTTCATCCATGACCGTGGTCCTAGCTGCCAACTTGTACATAGTGTCCTGACTATAACAGGTGGCCAATGAGGTGTGGCAAAAAGCAACTCTGTACAGATGTGACAATTCCCAGGGAGAGTCCAGAATCAGGCACACATGTTAGCTCTGGATAATTTAGCACGATTATTAGTCCCCTTCGATGGCTGGTAATGCATAATTGACTCCCTCACCCATCACAGTGACCATGCTCCAAAACTATGTTGATATGGTCACCTAGGATGCTTGGCAGGGGTGCTTAAGCTCTCAAACTCTGCATATTACAGAAAAGTAAAAAAAAACCATACAACCTCTAAAATTTACCCTTTTTCAGACTGCTTTAAAAGCATTGTATACCACTGACAGTCTTCTGGGTTTGAAATAAAACTTGCATAAACCACTCCAATACACATAGGAAGTAATAGCTAATCGCTCATAATTCCTAGGGATCATAACAACAACCTTTCAGTCTGTGACTCAACTATTGTCAGTAACTATTTGTCTTGTAACAAATGACAATGACAATTTGTTTCACCCATTTTATGAAATTCAGGTATAAATATATCTTACTTCTCTGGCTCTGTGGTTGAGAGGTACAGAGCTCATCTCGTATGGCAAAGGTACATTGTTCAATTATAGTAATAGATAGTTGTACTTTTAGATCATTTGGAAAGCAATGAAAGCGTTCTTTACTGAATGGGATAGTTTAGAACATGGTTTAATCATTTGGAGATGCTGAAACAACATTGTGATAGGTCTAGCAAATTGACAGTGTAGAACTAAAATGATTGTAGGAAACATTGAGAATTTTCAGAAGACCACATTCAAGAAGACAACAGATTAAGTGGTTTTCGTATGCTTCCAGACTAAAATCAGACAGTGCCCCTCAAAAAGCATTACTAAACAGACACAATGGATACAAAGCCAGGAGCAGACCTTGCAAATGATGGATTACAGAAATAAAAGAATCTTGTCTTGGTCCTAGCCACAAATGCTGTGAAGTGTCGCGGGGAGCCTAAGTTTCTTTCTGATGTCAAATGTGATAAAAAAGCAACTAAAACAAACATATGAAGCACACCAAAAAGCCATCTCCAGAGAACTCTTCAACCCCTAATGCTGCAAAGCATAAAGGGGTAAGTGAAAAGAAGAAGAAAGAAGGAAAGCAATGATAAACTACTAAATGTAAATATTGCCTAGAAAATGATCACAGCTGATCAAAAAATGATGGATTGATCACTATATCTTAAATATAGGATATGTAACCAACAATCTATTTGTCTATGGGTCCCAAAGGATCATGGATTTATTGATGGCTGATAAGCCATATGTGGGTCCATGGAGAGGATGCTGGTCTCTCAAAAAAGAAAAAGACCATGCTTGAGATCATCATTTTGTTTAGATGGTGCTGTGAACAGTACAGACACATGACTTCACCCAGGGAATACAAATAAGTATACAGTTTCTTTCAGTGCCTCGTAAAGACTATGTGCTAATGGCTAGTGTAATATGTCAGTTATACAAATATTCAATCTGTCCTTAAAGTACTGTATGACCTTTTGCGTCTTGCAGATGACCATTTAGCAGTAAGAAGAAGCAATCTGTTGAATATTTTATCTGAAATGGGAACTTTTCAAGCAATCATATCACAACAACAGAAGATTTTTGTTTGCATCTTTCTCTTTTTTTTCCCCATATCTTTAAATATATTACTTTATATATTAAACAATGCTGCTCTCGCACGTAGCTTCTGCCTCCAGACATCCCGACTTACGGCCATGTTTTTTCACTTAAAAAAATTCTATGTGGGAGCCTTTCATTGAGGATTTACAGATGTATTTATACCCCAGCATTGGTCTATGTGGGCTCAATGGCCGTCACCCAGTTCCCCAAATAGTATTTGTTTTGGAATGTGGCAGTTTAGCATTCTGCGGATGTGACAAAGCCAACACAATCTATTTATATTGACTAACCGCATCTCCATAAAAAGACGTGATTTTGTCAAGACATTCAAACTGTGCACTCAAGTCACTGAGAATGGACCAATCGAGACAAGGACTATTACAACAACAACAAACATCCTGTACAGGTATTGAAGTATCCTCAGTAACAACAAACATATACCATCCGTCCAGTACGGAAAAACCAGTGTACGAGAGTTGCTAGGCGATTTGGTGCCATTGAACAGACAGGTTCAATTCCCGCTAGTCTCAAGAATTTTTAATTTATCCTCTGACTTCCTTCTTGAATTTACTTGTATAAGCAATTATTTGAAGCAAAATTGTATTGTCTATATATGTCATCCATGTACAAGAAGACCTATTGGCCCTTGTAGAACTAATGTTATGTGTTTGTTGTTGCTGAGGATACTTCAATACCTGTACGGTATGTTCGTTGTTGTTGTAATAGTCCTTGTCTTGATTGGTCCGTTCTCAGTGACATGAGTGCACAGTTTGAATGTCTTGATAAAATTGCATATTTTTTGGAGATGCGGTTAGTCAAGTTAAAAAAACCCATGTACTTGTTAGGCAATTTGGTTTTCCAAATCTTGAGGAGAAACTTCCTCAAACACTGTAGCATTGATCTAAGCTTCTGGGAGACTACAGCTTAGCCTCTTGATCACTCAGCTTGGCAAACTCAGATCACAGCTGGCATTACAAGATTTGAAAGGCATCAGAAAATTTGAAAAATATTCCAGATCAAAATTGAGTACACAGGTTGAATATCTTTATGAGATCACATCCTGTTATGGGGATGTGTTTGGTCAAGTATGGAAAACCTCTTTACTTGAGTTGCAAGGTGATTCAGTGCCGCTAGTACGGATCTGGTTCAATTCCCGTCAGCCGTAAGAACTGACTACATATAAGAGAAATATTGAGATTTGTGAAATTAAATGCCTAGGAAAGACTATTAGAGTCACCAGACTCAACAAAATGTGCAGTGAAAACATCAGAAAGATAATAGGTATAATATGCATCGAATATATGGAGAAACAACAGTTAAATTGGTTTGGACATCTTATGAGGATGAGTGATCAACTTCCCACAAGAGCTTATAACAAGATGGAATCAGGATACAGAGCCAATGGCAGACCTAGGAAAATATGGATTGACAACATCAAGACTACATCTCAACCAGAGCGACACATCTGGTTCTGGAACGTACTTCATTTCCTTCACAACCAGTACACTCAACGGCAAATGTGGTAGCTATGATAGCACCACTTGGGGATAGACAATAGTGTACTCAAAACACAAAAATGGTTACAACTGAGCTTTCAAAGAAAATATAGGTTCATTGATGAAATAGGTTTGTTACTAGAAATTGCAGGGCTTTGGAAATTGATGATGCATTTCTACTTTCTTACAAATTAGATTGCTAACACTGTACTGCATCTCAATAATAATATTGCAGGGGTTAGAGTTCATTCATAGCATTAACCTTTAGCACGCTGTGTTTACAATTCTGGCAACACATTTAGCCCAAATTGTGTCATTTCTTGATTTCGGACAACGAAATCCGTCACCCAGAGCGTTCGAAATCTGTCGCCCAAATCCAAATTAAAAAAGCCATTTTTGTAATTTTCTTGAGAGAATGTTTTGGCAACTCTAGTAGACAATTTATCTAACTTCCTGTTTCTATTACTAAAATGGCGACAGAAGATGATTTTGAAATCTGAACAATCTTAGCCATCCGCATGGAGGTGAAGCGACATGATAGTGAATCAAATTTTATATACTTTTATTTCATCGTATATTCAGTGAAATCATTATTTTTTCTGAATTTAAAATTGAAATCTTGAGAGGTAATACTTCAAATATATTAATTAAAATAGATCATGAGGTTCCACAAGGTTTACATTATGTAAAATATATAATATTCAACAGCTTTCGATTGATCAAAAATACAGTAGCCCTAGATCTAGACAGGTCTAAATCTGTCTTTATCACTTTCTCACACATCTCGTATCACACTCACACAAAAAAAACTTACACTAATATATGCAGAATTTAATTCTTTATTTATATGTGCAAATATTATTTAAATATCTGTAACAACAAAAAAGTTATTGCAATTTCAAAACAGCCACCAACAATTGTGTAATATTTTTTAAAATGAACTCCGTAGCAGTCTATGTAATTATTGTATACATAATTGTAAACATAGTGTGCCTAAGGTTAACATCGCCTACTAGTCATGTAACAGAATAAAAATAACACTACACATATTTATCACACTAGCATATATGATTTTAGTACATTCCCATCATTTACAGAAACCCTATGAACATTTTTTGTTGTTTTGAGTACATATTGAGCATGGGTACATGTAATCCTTATAGGGCAAAGATATAACCTTTTAAAATAAAACAAAATATAAGAAATACAAGATGCAGAAATTCACAAATTGAAATAAAATAAATTATGTCAATATTTAAATCTGAGAACCAAATGAAGAAGCAGTAATTACTATGACAGATACCAGATACCTGCTTTGTCTTTCTTTTGCCAATTTGATAATCAGGTGTAAGGCCTTTTTTATTTGAAGAATTATCCTGTTCATTGACACTAAAACATAGGAACAGAAAAAAAATAATTCATTATTTTAATTTTATAAGTACCAAGAGTTATACATAGAACAATATTTCACATGCAAATTAATCTAATGCAATATGAAACTCTATACAATATATTCCAATCAGTAGATAATCTGAGTATTGATGGCAATTATTTGAAAAAGTGTTCAGATCTAGACGGAGATGCAGTAATATTGTGACAGCACATTGTAAACTCCTTCAATCTACCTTCTTTTTGGCCTTCTTTTGCCTCTTGGTGTTTCTTCTTTTTCTTCTGCGTGCGTTCTCAAACTCCTGCAGATTAGCAGGATGTAGTCCAGAGAACGGAATGCGTTGTATCATGGTTTACAGCATTGCTGCAATATCTGTGCCTTTCGGCCTGACACATCCGACTTCAGCATGGCTTTGGGTCACTGATCCTATATGGGATGGTACAGCCAACTCCATCCCATAACCTCCTTAGTCGTCTTTTACGACATGCATGGAAGGTAAACAGTGTTGCTATTCTTTGCTCCCCTTTTTGGCCCTGGCAACACACGGGCGTCTTGGTGTTTCAATGTAGCATTAAAGGTGACAAGTTGATATGGTCATCTGCTTGGCAGAGTGAAGAGTATGTTTAACACTATTCTGGCATTTCGTATTAAAAACATTCCGTTCGGAATGCTGCCTTGTTAAGGCTGTACACCGATTATTTTCTCCTATTTTGTTGAGAGATTACATTATTTATATTAAAAAGTGGTTATTGTTGACGACTACCAAAAAAATATGCACTAAATCACAATTTTATACAAAACTTATGGTAAAAAAATGTTAGCTCTGAGATCATGTGTGGACCTAAATGCCATTTTGGTTATGATTCTGTGTGCAAGACCTGTCTATTTGAGAAGGATTATCATAATCTATCACAAATTTCAGTACAAAAATGAAATCTAGTAGTGATTATGATCTATCCAGTGATTATGATGACTCAAGTGAATAAGGTGTTTTTGATATTGCAGATATCCAACACAAAGGTACCGGTAGGTCCCTATGTTTTGCAATTGATATTTTTTTACATAAAAAATTAGTTTATTGTTTGTCTATCTATACACTGTGACCCTTGTTTGCCTTGCAGCGTCAGGGGTGAAAGAGTTCTCTGGAGATGGCCTTCTTGTGTGCTGTTTGTAAGCTTGTTCCTGTGGCTTCTTTGATCCATCTTTTACATGGTCTGCCTGGCTTTATAGCTGTTATGTCTATGTGTCATGGCCATCTGTGGCATGATATATGTTGGTAGTCTGGAAGCGTGTGAAAACCACTTGATCTGTTGTCTTTTGACGTGTTCCAATATTGAAATTGTTTTGGTTATTTGTCTGATGTTATCATTTCTAATTCTATCTCTTAATGACACTCCGAGTATGGAATAATGATAGTCTTGTATAATACAACTTTAGTGTCTATGTTTATATTTTTGTTCTTGAAAATATGTGTCATCTGTCCTAAGATCTGGTATGTTTAATTGCATCTATTTTGTATCTCTTTACTTGTTTTCCCCTCACTCAATATAATGCTTCCTAAGTAGGTGAACTCATTTACCTGTTTGCGGTGTTTATCATCGATGGAGATTGTGATATTTCTTTCTTTCTTTGCTATTGCCATTATTTCTGTCTTTTCAATATTAGTCTTCATGTTGAATTTTTGACATGTGTGGAGTCTGTTCATATGTTCTTGCAATTGTTCTTCTAATGTCGCTATTATTACTTGGTTGTCTGCAAAGAGTAGTTCGTCAATTTGTCTTTTATGTTAACTTCTTCGTTGGTTCTTGTTATTTTACAGATGTGGTTGATATATGTTATAAAAAGTAGGGAGGATAGGACACACCTTTGGCGAACTCCTGATTGAATTTGGAACTTATTGGACACTCTTGCATTTTTCTTATTTCGCATTGACTATCAGCATATACTACTTATAATTTGTAATTATAATAATTAAAAAACTTAAAAATATTATTCTATATTCATAATTTTAAGACTTTCTTGTATAAAAAACTATAAATAGGCCTAACTATAAATGGGAAACTCGGTAGCCTAGTGCTCGCTATCACCGGGTTACAGCGTGCCAGGTTCAAAACAACATCCAGACAAATAATAAGTTTGGTACGACTACTGCTGCAGTTGACTCAGCTGCAATTGAGTACCTGACGCATGAGGTCAACAGCAAGGAAGGGAACTGGCGACCCCACCTAATTGTTGCTGAGGATTAGTACATGAAGAGTTATCTTCATCCCCGACGGGAGGTTGCTACCTTTTACTTTTAACTATAAATGGGCATCGTGAATTATGTCTGTAACAATGATCAGCTGCTTTTTGCTTACATCAATGTGAATGTACTTTTGATAGAATATGGTACGTTCTATGTTCTTTTATGCAATGTACACAAGTAGGTCTATATTTTTTAATGCTAGACTATTTTTTTAATCCTATTATTTTATAAATGGTCTAGATCTATTCAAGTCAATATTCATTTGTTCTTCCATGTTCTGTTTTCTGTAGGCTAGGCCCAGACTATTTTCCAAATCTGACTGGTGTTTGTTTACATTATTGTACACATTTATTATTGTTCATACTACTAATTTTTAATTAGAATAATTATTGATTAGACTAGACCGAATTCTATATCATGGCAATGGCCGTGGTCGTCATGACAAGATTAACCACCATTTGGAAAAGCGGATCACAACCAGTGTTAAGATCAACATATATAAATCTTTGGTTTTGTTCATATTTCTGTATGGTTGTGAGACCTGGACTTTAACAGCAGATTTAGAGAGAACAATCCAGGCATATGAAAACAAATGTTATAGACCTGTGTTAGGTGTTTGTTATCGAGAACATAAGATAATGTTTTTGTACATGATAAAATTAATTCATTAGCTGGGCAACAGAACCGCTGTTGACAATTGTGAAACTTCAAAAACTCCGATGGTACAGGCACGTGATGAGACATGTCTCAATGACAAAAAATGTTCTTGAAGGTCGGTGGTGGAAGGAAGAAGATGAGGTGGCCAGAAGAAGACATGGCTGAATAATATTAAATAACTCATCAGGATGGTAGAGTAGAAGATGGTAGAGTAGAAGATGTTAGAGGATAGAAAAGCGTGGATATCATTCTGCACCAAATGTCTCATTGTGACACCCCTACGTCCCTGACAGATATGGATTTATTCTTTTTATATATGGGTTTATTATTATATGCGGCAATGGAAAATGCAAAACAGAACTAAAATAAGGCTAGAGATGGCTTTAGCATCCTTGTCAAGGCTAACGGTGATTTGGAAAAGCACAATCAGTGTTGGAGTGAAATTTAAACTATAAGCTGCTGGTGCCTTCTGTTGTGCTGTATTGTTTTGAGAGTTGGACACTCACTGCGGACATGGAGAGACAATTACAGGCTTTCAAGTACAAATGCTACAGACGAATTCTACGAATTTCCTATAGGGAACATAAGACCAATGTGTACGTAAGAAATAAAATAGAGATGTATGCAGATGTTTCAAGAACCATTGCTTTCAATAGTGAAACGACGAAAACTAGCATGGTTTGGACATGTATGCAGACATGATTTCTTGTCAAAAACAATACTGCAGGGAACTGTCAAAGGAGGAAGAAGCAGAGGAGGGAAAATAAAGGCATGGACAGACAACATTAAGGAATGAACAGGACAAGGTATTTCCACTCATCCGCATCGCTGAGGATATAATTCGCTGGAGGATTCTGTGTGCTGAAGCATCCAATATGGTACTCATACGACCCTGAAGGGTTACAGGTTTATTGATTGATTATTATTATTGATTGATTATTATATCATAACCATGCACAAGAATATTGAATCTTGATAACTTCAGCAATCATGTTTTTAAAAAAATATTTTTTGTTTAATTATAATTTCTTGATACTATGCTATGTATTATTGCAACATAAGCTTTGCATGTATATTTTCTGTAGGCCTAATGCTTGACTGTGATCCTCTTATTTTATAAGTGGTCTAGTCAATTATTATTTTCTTTCATATAATAATGATTTTCTGTATATTATTTTCCACAGATGTTAGGGATATGAAGACAAGAATGTGGGACAAACATCAAAGTCACCACCTTTTCTTCCCGAGACAGCACCTGGAATACAGCTAAGTGATGTTCTAACTATGGAGAATGCTAGGTAGTTACCAGACCATTTTTATTTTTTTTTATTTTTGAAATGGAAATTATTATTTACTAGAAATTTTTGTGCATGTAATTTCCAAAATGTTTATGACGTAAGCATGGACCAAACCGCCCGACAGTATACTCCGGCTGGTATGATCTTATGCCCGAAGAATCTGAGATACCAACCGACAGGCTGTGTCCAGATGTAGAGGCTTTAAAGAGACCAAATAGATATGATCCAGTGTTTCCAAAAATATTTTTTTACCATGCCTCTCCTAAGTCTTTCTAAAATTCTGATGCCATCCCCACCCCCAATGTAACATACACATAATTTTTGTATTCAAAAATGAATTATTACCTAAAATTTGTCTTTGAATTGTTCCCCTGTGGGGCATATGTCCCACGTTGGGAAACACTAATATAGTCCGTTAAATTTTACAGAGCAATAAGCTAGAGAGTTAGGAAATATAGGAAAATATGATGATGTTCCAGTTGTTTGAAAGGCAGCTACTTTCTCACAGGTGCAATGGACCCAGAATTTATCAAATTAAAGCAAAATTGTAAGCATTGCTATATTAAATCAAAAGTTGCTAGAAAGAGTAAAGTCAGATGTAAAGTCTGTGATACATAGTTTCCATAGTGGCAGAAACTGCTATCAAAATATCATAAGGCATAAAAATGCAACACTGCATCCATTTATCTACAAATTATTTTTATTTATCAGAGTTAAAACAATACACAAACACAATAACAACACAGGAGCATCTTGAAGTAATATACTCAGCAATGTTTGAATTAACCCTACACTCTCTGTAGGTATAGCTGTTTTCATAATTTCTTCTTCTTCTTCAGCGTTCATTCTCAAACTCCCTCAGGATATCTCTTGTATCAGGACCATGGTCCTATTAGATTTTCAGAAGGATGTAGTCCAGAGAATGGAAATGCGTTGTGTCGCCGTTTTATTTGCGCCAATGGCCCGACACATCCGTCTTCAGCGGGGTTTTCATAATTTAAACTATATATAATTGAAAATACTTATGTTTTCAAATTATTTGGCAAAGATTAAAAAAGCACGATACCATTTTTTAATATGTGCTGTGCATAAATCTATTGCAACATCTGTTCCATTTTTGGATATGTTCTATATAAATGGATCCGATGTAATAAAAACTAAACTTTGCATGTTTTTCTTGTCATACGTATTTATTTATTTTTGTGAGTTGTCATTTACAAATTTGACAAAATTTAAAAAATAATAATTTATCATATTTTATTAAATTCTAAACCAAACACTTCATGTAGTTAATATTTTTGCTCAGGATAATTAGAAAACTGTATTCTGAACAAAATGACATATGAAGCATTGTTATATCATTTCATTTGAATTTTTTTCAAAATTGTATATATAATTTTGTTTTACAAGGGCAAAATGCTATGTCTGTAAAGTGTTAAACAGTCGACAGCTTGGGAAGACTGACCATCCATGAGTTTGCTCAGAATGCTATGTCTGTAAAGTGTTAAACAGTCGACAGCTTGGGAAGACTGACCATCCATGGGTTTGCTCAAAATGCTATGTCTGTAAAGTGTTAAACAGTAGACAGCTTGGTAAGACTGACCATCCATGGGTTTGTTCAGAATGCTATGATCTCAGTTCACAAACAGGTAACCGAAATAAAATACCAATAATGAACTAATCTAGCCCATTGCCACTATGTAGCACAGACCAAATGAAGTGATTCAATCAACAAAATATAGAATTGGAAGGTCAATTCTCTGGTATACACAACAAAAAAAGGAACCTTGTTTTCTGAGTTAGAGGACAAATCAGATTTGTAAATGGAGCTATTCCTGTACTTACTATGCAATTGAAACTTTAATACGCCCTAGAAGAAATTGAGCATCTATGGGAGTTCTGTGACACTGATTACACATAGCATCATCTTAAAGGAACTTATTACACATTTGCAGCAGGGAAGAATTTTTATATAGAGGGCCACATGAACCATCAATATGCATACCCTTTGTCATCTGCTATTGGAGACTGAGCACCAATGGGTCTGCCCAGAGTACAATGCTGTCAGTCCATAGTCAATAACTTATTACAGCTACATTTTGTAAAATATTTGTTCCCTTATTTGCCATCATAGCCCACAAATGAAATTTTCACTAACCTTCAGGTGCCAGATCATAGCCAACAGTAATAACAGTAGCACCAACATTACATAAAGGCACAGCTAAAAAACTGGAGTTCTCTCGTCTGAAATTATATTTACAGTGTATTCATTTATCAACAAAATATAATTAGATGTTCAAAGACATAATAATTTTCTTTAAAATTACTATTTGCAATTACTTCCAAAATATTCGGAGTTATTATTACTAAGCCAAGGCTAAGGAGGTTTGGGGCAGGAACATGGCTGAACTTTTCTGATTTCTTAGTCCTAACAAGAGAAGGCTCAGATGTCCAGGGAAATCAGAACCAAAGACGAGGTGTTGCCACTGTGTGTTGACACTTGCAATGTTGCCATTCAGGTGTCAGAGTTCAACGGAAATCAGAAATTCCAAGGGAGACAAGAACTAACTTAAATAAATTAGTAGGCCCAGAGTATTCCATATAAAGCTATTTATATCAATTTATATATATTTTCTCATAAACATGCCACCATCGAAATATCTTTCATTTTCAAAATGAACACAATGATTGAAGAATATTTTACAATATTATTTTAATTTTAAAACAAATTAAATTCCTTATATTGTCATTTCATATACAACATACTAGTTGGTTGTAGTGTAACATACAAAACCCAGAGTTGACTGGATTACCAGATCCCTGACCTCCAATGATTTTAAAGGTTGTAAAGTTCTGATATAACCAAATTGGAATCACAGTTGAAAGGATTGTAACCTCACTGTGTAAATTTCTTCTAATTAGATGTGTGATCAATAATTCCTCCTTTTTTTGTCAATGATTCTGATAGAGATTGAGAGAGTTTTGAACACTTAAGTCTAGTTTTATCATGGGAGAAGCAGTGCTGTCTGATACATTCTTTCTTAATAGTAACTTTACATGTAGTAACTGCAGAATGTATGGTAGATATGGCAGAATTTTGCCATGTTAGAGAGCCTTGGAGGTATAGAAAATATGGAAGGTGTGATGTTATAACTAAGTTGTGGAAATACAGGTGTAGATCTGGAAGGCTTGCTGGTATAACTAAGATGTGGAAATGCAGGTGTTGTAAATGTGGAAGGTGTGCTTGTATACCTAAGATGTGAAAATGCAGGTACAAATCTTGAAGGTGCGCTGGTATAACTAAGATATTCTTCTTCTTCTTCTGCGTTCATTCTTAAACTCCTGCAAATTAGCAGGATATAGTCCAGAGAACGAATGTGTTGTGTCATGGTTTACAGCATTGCTGTGATATCCGCACCTTTCAGCCTGACACATCCGACTTCTGGTCACTGACCCTATATGGGATGGGACAGCCAACTCCATCCCATAACCTCCTTAGTCGCCTTTTACGACATGGAAGGTAAACAGTGTTGCTATTCTTTGCTCCCCTTTCGGGCCCCAGCAACACACGGGCGTAACTAAGATATTGAAACAAAGGTACAAATCTGGAAGGTGTGATGGTATAGCTAAGGTGTAGAAGTGCAGGTGTTGTAAATTTTTATGGTGTACTGTTGGCACCATAACAAAAGTGTGAAAGACAAATGTGCGCAAACAAAAGCGAGCTAATGCTAAGAACTCCAACAAATGAGTGCAAGCCAAAAACGGGCAGGCTGTAAATTTTAAATTCCAAAATGAAATCTTGTTAAGCTCTGTGGTGCAGGAAGCACTGAATATGCATGGCAACAGAAATACATAGGCATCAACAGTAGACGACCGAGTCAGTTCATTGAGATGACCAGTTGGTTGATCATTCTTTATTCTTGGTGCTTCAAACTGACGACAAAAAAAGGTAAGTTGGTGGAGAGTAGGTATGCCATTACACCATGTAAACAGATATGAGTGGAACATGTGTGTTGCTTAAATATGATCCAATTGACTTCATAAGGTGGCGTTATGTTTGCGAATTATAAAATAAAAATAGATCGTAATTTGATTGGTTAGGTCCACACAAAGCCTAGCCACGCCAAAGGAAATCAATCCTAACAGTTAAGTTGACGCAATTTAAACAAATACATAATTATTGTGTGAAATACTCCAAATCATTGGTTATCTGCAGCAATTATTATTAACAAAATGAATCAATATTAACAAAACAAATATTCGATAAGTATTTTCAGTCATGGATCAAATGATATCGCAGAAACAAAAAGATAATATTTTGCATGATATGTATAAAGACAGGGTGTTGGCTGGTAGAGGTTCAGTGTGGAGATGTACATGACATGATTACTCAGGACATATCAAAGTCAATCATACTGAAGATGTGGTTATTGTGTCAGAACAATATTATGCATCAAATCCTGATCAAAATGAAGCAACAAAGGTTGTGGCAGAAATTGGTCAGCGAGCTGTGACCACCGTAGAGAGGCTGTGTCAGATAATCCAGTAATGTACAGCTACAATTTCTTTGGCGGTAGCTAGTCATCTAACAGAATATACAACTTCTTGGCACATGATTCAAAGGCAACGAACACAATATGCTGTTCCGTATGCTTCAGTAAATTCTCGCACTGATATCATTATTCCAAATGAGTTTAAACAAACAACAAGGAACAAAACTTTCATGCTCTTTGATTCTGGTGAGGATGACGAAAATAGGATTATGATGTCTGAAATGATGGCAAATCTCAATCTTCTACAACTTCATGATCACTGGTTTACCGATGAAACATTCTTAGTATCTCCAAATGTTTACGATACATGCATTGGTCAATAGTTCTGCTTCTCTTCTCATCTACGTCTTATTGTCAGACATTATTTATTATGATTTTTTCTTTTTTTTTTTCATCGCATTTATTGTTTTTCATGCCATGCTCATCTTCACTTGTGATGGAGTAACATCATCATCATCAGACAAATTATAAAAAATATCTGTGCATTCTGTGTAAACTGAAAGTAATGTAGTGGACACTGAACCCATCAAGTATCATTGCGGATTACAAAAAGGCCCGTCAGAATGCATGTGCGATTGTCTTCCCTGGGCACAAATGAGTGGATGCCTGTTCCCCTTCGGTCACAATCTTTGGCAAAAAGTTCAGGAATTTAACCTCACTGCAGCATAAAGTGACAATGAAAATGTACAAATGAAAGACAAGATGATGCTTGCTCTAAGCTTCGTTCCAGTAGCTGATCTTTCTGCTGCCTTCGACCTTTTCATGGATACTTGTCATCTGATCATTGGTAAATTACTGAGAAGACACATATATTGGCAGACAATTAAGAAACAAACATGCGAATCCAAGGTTTTATTTGCTACTGTGGAACAGAGATCACATGCTCAAATACCTCCCTCAAACCAACAATTCAGTGGAAGCCTGACATTATTCCTTTCAACAGTCTATTCATGGTGAGCACCCACTGGCTTACTGATTGGTCGAGCAATTTCATCGAGAACAGGATTACCTAATTTATGTTTAATAATATGGATTATATCAAATTCACATTTACTAAACCGGATTACACCAAATTAAGATGTAATATGCTAGATGTAGCCAAATTCGAGTGTAATAGGCTGCATTACATCGAATTCAGTGGAATATCCTGGATTGCAGTAAATTCACATGTAATAGCCAGGATTACACTATAGTCACGTGTAATAAACTGGATTACATAGAATTCATGTGCAATAAGCTTCACTACAGTGAATTCTGGTGTAAAAATAGGCAGTATTATAGAGAATTCACGTTTAATAGGCCTCTTTAAATAGAATTCAGCTGTATATTTCGGATTACATCGAATTCAGGTTTAATATGTCGGAGGATATCGATCTCACGTGTAATAAGTTGGATTACACCAAATTGATGCTTAATAGGCCGGATTACATTGAATTCGGTTGTAATAGAACGGATTAACCTGATTTCCTGTGTAATAAGCTGGATTACTGCGAATTCAGATTTAATAGGCCGGTTTATACTGATTAAAATCGAGAGGGCAAGCTTCAGACATCCAGAGGCATCTAAGGCAAAATATGTTTGTTTTAGTTGACATCTGCAGGCTTTGGTCCCGACATATGGAGCAGAGCAATTATTGGATTACTTGAAAGGAGTAGCTCACAACATTAACATTTTGACTTTTTTTAGCTAACATTATTTAGATAGAAATTTTTTGACAAGTTATTTTGAGATTTGGATAGGCAGATATGTTTAAATATTATTATAAATTAGATATATCATTATGTATCTAAGGAGATTAGCAACAGTATACACTTTAATGTTGATTTCATTGTAGTGAATTAAATAGTAAGTTACATTTGACCCAATACAACAGTTTTTTCTTGCTAAAAAATGTGGTTATTATAGTTAAAAAATGTATTTCATAAACCAACTTTTTCATTTTTTGCACGCTTTTGTAGGCACACGTTTGTCCTGCACATTTATGTCACTGCGCACATTTGTCAGGTCAGCACACATATACAGTAGAAAGTTTTAACAAAACTGCAGCATAAGGATTTTCAGTTAGACTAGGTGAAGTAAATCATAATATTTTCCAGAGTGGTCTGGCAATCCCAGGAGACGTGATTAAACCAGCAGCTGGGCAATGTCTGGTTCAGTTACGCTTACTGAAGTATTACTTTTATAACAGGAAGGCATTGTCCTTAGGTGGGCAATAAATATATCTGGTTCAGCCATGTCCAAATATCACGCTAAGAGGGGAGAATGTGGTTGTCCATCCCATAAGTATAAAAAAATTACCCAAAAACCATATTGAAGTCAGGTATGTCAGCCATAAGCATGGATATATCTGTAAACCATGACACAATGCAATCCACTCTCTTGGCTACATCCTATTAACTAGCAGGAGTTTGAGAATGTAAGAAAAAAAGAGAATGTAAGTCATCTTTCTACAAGGAAGATAGGTAATGAAATAATCTCTTCAGTGTGAGCAGGTAGCTCTTGACTGACAGCCTTTCTGACAATAACCCAGATGCTTTTCAGTAGTGTAACCGAGACAACACCTGGACTCATATAAAGTTGCCTCAAAGGCATTGTTGAATTAGGAGATTTTATGGAGGCATATTTAGTCCCTGAAAAGAGACATTCCAGTGCAAGTGTCCCATCATAATCATGTCCTGTATCTACTATCTCACATTATTCTGTCAGATTTTTAAAACCTATCTGTAGTCATGGTAGATCTAGCAATCCCCATCATCAAGTAGCCTGCTACAGAAGGACAAAGGTGCAATATTCACTGGCCTGCATATCTTCATCATCCATGGAGATCATTTGATTGAAGATAAAAGCAAGAAATTAAAACAGGACATGCAATGACAATAATGATTTCTTTACAGGTGACAGGTTGTCAGCCTACTCCCAAACTTTCCTTAGCAGTCCCCTACAACATGCCAGGAAAGAAGACAATTTGCTCTATTCTTTGCACCCTGAAATAGATGCCCAGGCTCCGGTTGCCACACAGGTGAGGGAAGATATATAAAATATGCTTACTTATAAAACATATAAAATATAGAACAATTGAGCAACTTTCAAACCTCAGGGATTTTATGCATGACCTCCAGTTGTTTGTATGTATTCTATAGAGGAGTGGAGCTGAGAATACAATATCAGTTTAATTTAAATGTTTGTTGGTGTATTCTTCCAATAGAAACAGAATCCAACTTCTGGCACTATCAGCTGCACAAACAGCCAAGATGAACATAAAGTCTTAAATCCAGATATTTTAGATGCGACTCATTTCTCTCATATGAGAATGGAAACTTCTTTTTAAATTTGTTCTCAAACTCTTGTTGGTTAGCAGGATGTATTCCAGAGAATGAAATACATTGAGTCATTGTTTACAGCTTAGCTGCTAACAAATCTGCACCTTTCAGCTGGACACATCCAATTTCAGCATGGTAATTGGATCTTTGGCTTATAGATTTGACAGCCAACTTGAAGAGTTATGCACCTTGAAGAGGTGCAAACTCTAGCTATGCACCTTGAAGAGGTGCACACTCTAGCTATGCACCTTGAAGAGGACAAACTCTAGCTGTCTCAAAATGTGACATTATGAGTGACAGAAAAATGACACAGAGGAAAGACATTAAAGCAAACATATACATGTAAACCTACCCCAATTCCTTTGTTTGCCAGTATCCACCATGGAGGTATACCATTATTGGGGCACCTACAACAAAATAAGCAAATCAAACTGTTCAGTCTTGTATTGAAGAATAACAACAGCCTACTAAAGCAACTATTACAGGGATGCAGAGACACATGGAAGCACATGCCAGTTACAGACGTTTCCCCGACATCTTTATAGCGAATCTTTGTTATAGACTTATCTGGCTAACCAAACAAACATTACCCCGGTAAGCATAATCTCTATTGTGATGATGGCCAATGAAAACATGTATTACTTTAGGAATAGAAAAAAAACATTCAATGTTCAGAGTGTTATTGAGGTGATAAGAGTGACTGCAAATATTTTCAGGAGTAGAGGTCAGCACATCTTGCATCTTTGCACCTACAGCCATGAGTCAAGCAGTTGTTTCCTTTGTGTATGCCATTTTAGGGAAAGCTATGAAAGACTACCCTGTTGAACAGTCATTAAAACAACAATCCACAAGATAAAAATATAAAATATTCGGCACAGCAAACATGTGCAAATCTATGTAAAAAAATATATCTATTTATCTATCGTTTTTTCCACATGTGCTGTTAGGCGTCGAGGGGAGTTGAAGTTTTCTGTCTTTGGCCATCTTTGTTGTGCTTGCTATGGTAAAGCCATGATTTTTAACAATATCTCTGATTGAAACTTCCCATTTTGTACTTGGTCTTCCTCTGTAGTTGTTATTTCTGCTGTTGTAATTTTAGATGGCTGGTTGTGATGGTTCCATTTGCATAAGGTGTCAGAACCAGTTTATATGTTGGCTCTCTATATGTTGTTTGCATGATATGGTCTTTACTATCTTTTTGATGTCTTCATTTCTCATTTGGTCTCTTCTGGTGATTCTTCTTCTTCTTCAGCGTTCATTCTCAAACTCCCATCAGATCTCTCTTGTAGCAGGACAATTGTCCTACTAGATTTCCAGCAGGATTTAGTCCAGAGAATGGAAATGCGTTGTGTCGCCGTTTTATTTGCGCAAATGGCCCGACACATCCATCTTCGGTGGGTCTGGTGATGTTTATAGCCTTTCTCATTTCACATGTAATCTTTCTCATGAGTGTCTTTCAGGGGCCTTGTCTGGCACTGGTACATAATATTGGAATAAAGATGGTGTTTATTATATGCCATTTGGTCGCCATGTTGATCACTGGGTTTTTAAGCAGTGGTGACAGTTGGTATGTTACAACATTTCCTTTTTGGCACCTCATCTCAATTTCTCTATCAATTTTACTGTCCTCTGTAAAAATGATTCCTAGATATTTAAATTTTGATGTCTGTTTTAGTTTTGTGCTGCCAACATACAAATTTAGCTGTTCTGTTACTCTGCAAATTTTCTTAGTTTCTGTTTTTGATGTGTGTAAATTCATATTGTATTGTTCACAGGCTGCTTGTAATGAATTTGTGTGTCTTTGTAGCTGATATTCAATTTCATATATTAGACTGTGATCATCTGCGAAGCATAGATTGTGCGTAATACACTTCTGTTGTTTGTGTAGAACAAGTCTGTCACTCTTATTTCTTGTGCCATACAGTAGAATTTTATTAAAGGCTCTAGATTGGTGTATCTCCTAGAATCTGTTTTTGATGGTGAGGTTTCCAGAGCAATTTTCCAGGTTCTAAATAACTGTAAGACTTAGTGTGTTGCAATGCCATAGGCTTGAATAGCCTTTTATTTTGAAGGAAATTTTTCTATGACTTTCTTGCAACCTTGAGACAAGCTGAAGATAAATAAATTTGTCAATTCCCTTCAAGCATTGATTTCAAGCAGACTTCACAACAGCTGAGATCAGTCCAATCTTTACTTTGTTGGTCAGAAAAATCTGTGGATATGATGTTCCACAGTCAGTGAAGCAAGGTAGCAAGGTCTTGACCTGCATGACTCATAACTTTCATTCTCTCTTAAGATGACCAACTGGTCAGAAAGTATCAAATTTCTGCACATGAATCTCATCTCTTAGCAAATAAATTGGAGGAACAGATGTTGTAAAACATGTGTTCTAAATATGTTTTGCTTGCATAGATGAGATGGCAGTTTGAGCAGCTACAAAACCACATACGTAAACAACTTTTAAGACACTATTTGAGCACAATTTTATGCAGCAGTTATATATTTTGTGTGTGGGCTGCTAAAATCTGTATACCGTTCTTTAATGAGGCATGTGCTGCACAACTTAGAAGGAACATTAAAAGTAAAGTAAAGTAACCCATAGCATTTATTAATGCTGTAGGGGTGCGAAATGTTTTTGCGATCTCATATTTCAGAGGCTCTGCAAATGAGGGTGGTAGCCATCTCCTCTCCCTCGCAGTCTTTACTTCCCGGATTAATCCGGTACCCATTTACGGCTGGGTCGACCCAGGAGTCGTTGCAATCTGAAAAACATTTCCGCCTCAACTAGGGAATGAATCCAAGACCACTCATATGTGAAGCCAGTGCGCTAACGCGGCTCCCGAAGGAACATTACTGTAAACCTAAACAAAAACAAAAAGATAGTAGGTCCTTAGGTATCACGTCAAGTGATTTGCACCCATACCGTAGACCCTTCTCAAATTACCTATGATCTGTGCATGCAGATGACATTTTAGAGGAACAGTTGGTCATAGTCTTGATGTATGAAGTGCAAAGTTTTACTCATTTATGAGTCCCACAGCCTACAGTGATGATGATGAAGTAATCAAATGAGCTGTGAGCAGGTAGTTCTTGACAGCCTCTAACCTTTCTGACAAAACTACAATTCCTCCTCAGTTGAGTGAATAAGGTGAAACCTGTACTCATATAAGGTTTATTGTCTCAAAGGCATGGTTGTATTAAGAGGTTTATGATGCAAGTTTAGTCTCCAAGGGGAGCCACTCCAGTGCAGCAATATCCCATGATCATCACATCCTGTTAGGAGTGCAGCATATACTTCTGGGCCAACTAGTTTATCATTCTTCTGTCAGATCTGTTGACCCATCTGTAGTGCTTGCACATCTAGCATTTCCCGCCACAAAGGAGCAAAGGTGCAATGTTGTCCACTGGCTTGAATCTCTTTGTCATCCATCATTGTCAATTAACAGAAGACAAAAGTAAGAAATCGAGGCAAGTCATGCAGTGACAATTATGATTTTTCTCACAGGTGACAGGTTGTCTGTCTAACGTTCTTTAGTTGTCTCATGTAACATGCTTGTAAAGAAGAAACATACCTTTTTGTTGCCCTGTGAACTAGAAGTACAAGCCCAGGTTATCACATGTGCATAGACTATAGTAATAACATCTTAACATAAACAGTAGTTTGACTTATTAATGAATTTAGTGTTATTTATTTAATCAATACACATAAATTTAGGAAGTTCTTGCTAAAATTATAATTGCTTGTAAATTTGTGGAGAGGTGAAGTGTGTTGGAGTCATAATACTAAAATCATTTCAACCAGTTTGCCCATCTGTTTGGCAGGTCTTGACCCAGGATCGTTCCTTTTAGTACACTCCTATAAAATAAGACAACAGCCAAATATTTATAAATATTAATCTCAAAGTAAAAATACAATAAGGATTTTGCATGGTTATCGGTTAATATTTGAGACTGAAGTCTGTTTAAACTCACCATGTTTTGCAGAATTCTTCTTGTGAAAAACATCAAACTTTTGTCTTTCTGAGTCCCCATAAGTGATTCCTGTTTCACATTCCAAAGTCCACAGAGAGAATCTGCTGCCTATAAATTCAAATGTATTATTATTCATAACAATATGAACATTCATTATATTATTTAAATACTGGAACCAAAGAGGTTCAAATACAGATGAGAGACATAATCACATTACTTTAACACCAGTACTTGTATCCTAGACTGAAGAAGACAGAGAACGAATCACATTACTTTAACTACTGAACTCCAATCCAGGCCCACAGCCAGTGGTAATCATGACAGATGCAAGGTCAGTGCTTCAATCTCTCCAGTTGGGAAAACTAACAGACTTACAAAAACTACTTAATGAACTGTCTTACCAGTATAGGGTAACCATGCAGTGGATACCATCTCACTGTGTAAAACTAGTACATGAAAAAGCAGACCAACTGGCTAAGGAAGGTGCTGCTGAAGACCAACCAGATATACCAATCACTTACCATCAGAAAAAACAGATGATCAAGTCAATAAGAAAGCCACAAACACCAACACAAGATGACTATCACATTATGAACAGATCAGAAGAAGTTATAATTCTACGTCTCAGAACAGGACACAACCTACTCCGCAGTCACATGTATACAAAGTTCAAGATTGGCAACACGGCCATGCGTACAGACAGCACAGAGTGCCAAACATATACTTCTAGATTGTTCTGAGTATGAAACGCTGAGGCAGACATATTGGCCAGAGGAAACAACACTGGAATCAAAGCTCTATGGGCCACTGTATGAACTACAAAAGACAGTGAGTTTTATTAAGGAGACAGAATTACAGATATAGACATGTCAAGTGAATGAAAGAAGAAGAAGAATTACTTTAACACCTGTATTTGCATCCTAGGCAGAAGAAGACAGAGAATGATAAGGAATAGTACAGCGGAGAGACATAACCAAATGGCACTAACATCAGCCTTCACTGCCTAACATATAAGAAACAAATGAACAATGAAGACAAACCTATATAATCCATTATCTTCAAAGGCACCAGCAGACCATACTGTTTTACTTTAAAATTGTCCCCTGCTGATTGAGAGGGGACACTTCTAATGACCATGTACACAAATAAATACTCATGGGAGTCAGACCCCCAGAATACATGTTTCTGGTTGACTACCTAATGTGTGATAAGTTAAGATAGTGAACCTGGTCATAGGATACAGATACCAGGCAATAATTTAGAAGAAAGTTCCCTGACCTGGGGAAGACAGAAGACTTCCCTCTGGTGAAATGAATGATAATCTGACATGATCGCAGACTGAAAGCAGAAGAACGAGAACTGCCTAATATGAGAATAAAACTACTTTCCCGTTACCCAGATACTCATATTTAACACAACAAATTGTAACATGAAGCAAAACACATTGTAACCGATGGGGAACAACTTAAACTACAAATACAACACAATGAAGCAATTCATAAATAGATATTTATTCAAGACGAGAATACAAAATGCAACAAGACTACAACTAGTTGGGACCAGTATTCTTTTAATTAATTCAAAATAACATCAATGGGTTCTTTGTTCTAGTTGGGACCAGTATTCTTTTAATTAATTCAAAATAACATCAATGGGTTCTTTGTGGCTGCTAGCTGTCACCTCCACATGAACTCAGCTAGATAACTTTTCAGATGTTGTCTACATGTTCCATACCTAGGTAATACTTATCACAAAATGCCAACGTTGATAATGAAGTGTATACAAGGATCGCCAAAGCAAGCAGCACATTTGGCAGATTGTACGCAAATGTTTGGCGTAGAAATGACATTAACCTACAGACTAAGCTGAAAGTTTACAGAGCAGTGGTACTTACAGTGCTGTTATACACTAGTTAAACATGGACTGTGTATAGACATCATGTGAGGAAACTCAATCACTTTCACACAACTTGTCTGAGGAAAGTTAAGAACATCAGATGGCACGACAAGATTCCAGATACCACAGTCCTTGACAGTGCTGGTAACCCCAGCATGGACACCATCCTGATGTAGACACAGATTCGCTGGGCAGGTCATTTGGTACATATGCCAGACCATAGTCTGCCAAGATACTTCTCTATAAGGGGCTGGAGAAGGGTACATGATCTCAAGGTGGTCAAAAGAAGCGCTATAACAATTTGTTAAAGACTTCACTGAAAGCATTTGAAATAGACCAAGATACATGAGAAGAACTTGCACAAAATAGATCTACATGGCACTCTACAGTCAAAAAAAGAGCAACATCTTGTAAAATGAGAAGAAATGCAGCAGCTCAACAGCGGAGAATAGCTAGAAAGTCGTGGATAGACCTACAATGGTCATTACATGCCCGAACTGTCCAAGGACATTTACAGGGCACATTAGCCATCTATGAACTATTAGGTATGGACATAATTCAAACTGAATTTTCAAAAGTGGATGTAAAAAAATGGTCATCATCATTTATGATGGACGAACACACAGATGTTCCACAATGTTTCTTGTTTGTCAATCTAACACTAACCAATAGCCACCACACAGTATGCATACTCCATTCTTGGGATCAATAGAGTTGTATCAGTGGTTTACTTAAAAGTCAACAATTTCTAACTCATTTGTCTAATAACCATTCTAAGTTCGTGGAATGTTCATAATATCTACATTAGCAACATTCAAAGAAGCTATTGTTTTGTGAATAAAAAAATGACATCAAATTGACATGAGCTTTGATCAACACACATTTTATTTAAAAAGTAATATTTTGTAACTAAATTTTAAAAAATATGTGTGCCTGGTTAACAGGAAAGTACCAAAAAAATCAAAGTTGTTATTTTTTAATGTTTTAATTCACTCTTACATATGGGCCAAAATAGACACCTCCAAATTTTGGGTATGCTTGGGCCTCTGTATACAAAATGGTGGAACATGTATTCTACACACATACCCCTCAGATCAAACAACTGCATTCCACTAAAAATTGGATTATTCTGGATATGAAAGATAGATTTTGGTGAAACCCTACATTGTAAACAGGAAAGATAACCCCATCAAGGCTTTCTCTTTGATGTAGAGATCTGTCCACCCAACAGAAGCTGGAAACTAAGATTTGTCATGTATCCCTTACATCCAGCTGGACAAAAGTCTTGATCAAACAAACACAGGAGCTGAAGTAAGAGATACCAGGTCCAGAAGTGCACTGACAACACTGGTCTCATGCAACACGCTAAGACAGATTGTGGGACATATTCTGCAATACTACATTACACTAAACCAGTTGAAGGAGCATTGGTCCACAGAGACAGACATCCACAGACAGTTGTATGGAAGTCTTGAGGACCTTTCAAGTACAGCAGCATTTATCAAGAAAACCAGACTTGCTGTGTAAACATATTAAACTGAAAATGAGAGGAAGTGCACAGAAAACAAGAACACTAATTTGATCATAATTCATGGGGATAAAAACAAGCCACAAATCTTAAGAAAATGAGTGTTTGCTGGGTACCATATATGTACAAATGTTTTCCTAGAGCTTTCTTACATAAACAGAATACTACAGCTCTCAACAGGTGTGCAATACTTAGAGAAGACTTCCACTCTAAGGAATTCTATAGCATTGAAACATATTTCACACTTTGTGTTGGTTCTCAAAAACTGGCCCATTTTTAGCCATTGGGACTCATTTACTGTTAACATTATATTCATTCATCATTCCTACAACACTGTCAAATGTCAACTTTAGGTTGCACAGTGTCTATTGCCATGCATCCCAGTTTTGGACCATTTCTCAATCTCAGCTGGAAATAAACATTGCATCCTTCAACTGGCCCAACTTCTGTGCATTCAAAATATCAGTACAGCCCATTGAACACTTGACCATGTGGCAAAGCTGGTAGTCTGTAGCATCATGATTATCATGTGATATATTCTTACCAGAACTTTGTCTTTGCAATTAATGTCCTGAACCTGACTCTATCCTGTGCCAATCTGCCTGCCTCCTCCAATGATATCTTCATGCAGTCTTTGATGTCATCTGTCCATCTCCTTCTAGGCCTATCTCTTCTTCCACTTCCCAGAATTCTGACCTATAAAATGCGTCTTTCCATGCCATTGTCTTTTTAAATGTCTGAAATATTTCAGTTTTCCCATGTAAAATTGTAGTCACCAGCCATTCTTCCTCTATATTCAGCATACTCAAAACCGTATTATTCTTTATCTTTTCTGTCCAGGAAATTCTTAATATTGCCCTAGAACATTTCAGTTTGAAACCCGATATTCTTAATATTGCCCTAGAACATTTTCGTTTGAAACCCGATATTCTTTTTGCTGCTCTATTTATTGTCAAAGTCTCACTGGAAAGATGTATGATCTAAGAAGTATAACTTTTGTCTCTTTATAACAGTTTTTCCATATATTTTACAATCTTTTTAATTTCTTTTCGCTATTGCTAATCTTTTCCTAATCTCCACTGTACAATCACCTAAGTTGTTTATATTTGCACCCATATAATAAAACTTGTTGACATTTTCAAGTTCCATGTCATCTATTTTAATTTTGGGTCTGTATACTATTTTATTTTGCCTAAGATCTACATATCCAATAACTAAAAGGAAAGTAATGTCTGACCTATTTTTGAATGCATACAGCACATTTTTTAAAACTGAAGTTCATTTTCTTGCCTGTGGCTAGAGTCTCTTTTGTGGCTAGTAACATTTGTTTGCTTTTTTTTATACCATCATTGGCCAATCTTACCTTTGGATACTTCTTCTATATGGTACTGTATGACTTCGTCTGGGCTCATTCTGTGAGACCATCGACTGGGAGAGTAATGGAATTCTAATTCCTGTACAAACAAATATTTATCAACTGTTATTTTTCAATTCCAGAATAACAAATTCTACAGAAAAAAATAAATAAATTAAGTGCCATGCCGAGAGGCAATAGGCGATCATGCTTCTCCACAACTCTCTGTCTCTTGTGTTGTTAATAAGTTAAGAAAAAAAAGTTTAAATAACTTTTTAAGAAGAATATTAAATTACTGGTAATGTATATTTCCGAATATAAAAGGTAAAGGTAGGTCCCATGGCATCTGCCGTCGGGGATGAAGATAACTCTTCATGTACTAAGCCGCAGCAACTATTAGGTGGGGTGGCCAGTTCCCTTCCTTGCTGTTTTTTTTACCTTCCCTAACTCATGCGTCAGGTACTCATTTACAGCTGAGTCGACTGGAGGAGTGGTCGTGTCAAGTGAAAATCACAACCCGGACTTTTTTTTTAATGTCCGGACGTGGTTTCGAACCCGGCACGCTGTAACCAGATGATAGCAAGCAAGCTCACTATCCACTAGGATACCGCTCTTCCGAATATAAGTCGAGAATTTTTGTATTTTTCCCCGCTATTGATGTAGGCTTATAAACTAAACCGAATATTCTCCTACCCTGAATCTTCAGCAATCCTGCATGCACTGCAATAGAACTTTCCATGCACGAATCAGACATCTACAAGCTTATAAACCAAATTAGACAATTACCAATTTATTATTATTATTTATTTTTCTCATCGCATTTATTTTTTTTCATGCCATGCTAATCTTCGCTTGTGAAGGAGGAACATCATCATAAACTAGCACAATAAAATTTTTCTAAATTATTACTTATAGAAACAGGTAACATAGAATACAGTCAAATAGGTCTACCGGCAACAGGAAAAACTTACCAAAAAGATACCAAAAATAATTCAAATCCTTCTAAATCACTACTATCTGAATTCTGAAACAGTTCACGAATTTCATCCTCTGTTCATGGGAACTTCATGGTGAATATCATCAGTCTCTTGTCTCACTGTCTACTGGTACATTATTGGCATCATCCTCAAAGCTAAGTCATTCTCATTTCCATTCAGTGATGGAGCACTTTTTGAAAGATCAGACGATAATTTCTGACAGAATATACGACCATGATTCTTTAACCCACTTAGCGATTGTAATGTCACTTTCATTCATCGAACCTTTCATGTGGGTAAGCACAAACAAGCGGACACTTAGAAATTTTGCTAATTGGGCAAAATCTTCGTTTTTTTTAAAATCCAATCGGGGAGGTGGGAGAACAAACATGCCCCATCTGCCTTCTTATAACGACAGTGAAACAGGTTTCTCACAACCAGTCCTCTTTACAAAAACCCTCTTCACACCTTTTCATTCCACTGTGCCATTTGAAGGACAAGCTAATAGTTGACCTGGTCATTGACTGTGCTTGGAATGTGCAATGGCTGATGTTACTGTTGCAGCCAGTTTTTGTTCAACTGAAGGAATTAATTCAATATCTCTGATACCTGATGGTCAAGAGATAAAAGACCAGTGTGGCCCCCCCCCCCAATCCAATACTGGAAATATTTACATTATAGGCCTACCTGGTGGTAATAGGTTTATGAGGCTGGCAACACCTCCAGACAAAGGTCACACTGTATTATACTGGATTTGATGTCTGTACAGGTAGGGTGGGGTAAATATAAGAAATGACCTTGCCTCTTACTTTTGATAAAGATGTAGTATTTTCTTTTTAGCCATAATTCACTTGTCCTTTCATTCTTATAACAGAATTCTGTAGTATTATTACTTAAATTATTTTTTTATACTCAGCCTATACACAGGTTTGCAACTTATATACCTTTCGTTATAAAGGTATAAGTTATACTTTTCGTTACTGTATGTTTTCCTGTGAAGGATTACAGGGAGGCTTTCTATGGGTTGTGGAAATTAAAGCTGGTTTGCTATGGCAGACGCCACGACATGTACCGGAAGAATTTGATTGCACACTCGAAAGAAAAAAATCCTGTCCCAACCGTGGATTGAACCTGGGACCTCAAGGCTCTGAGAACGGTGTTTTAACCACAGGGTCATGTGCTCCACTAAAGTTATACCCTTGGCTTATAAACGGATCAGCTTATATTGGAAATACTGTATGTAGAAGGACAGCGTTGAGAGAACAAGACACAGTAAGAGCCAACAAATTAAAGTTCATCACGAGCTTTCTTTATTTCAAAGTGTATCCCTAGTAAAATACTGCATTTACCTCAGTCTTCTTCTTCTTCAGCGTTCATTCTCAAACTCCCGCTAGATTTCTCTTGTAACAGGACAATTGTCCTACAAGATTTCCAGTTGAATATAGTCCAGAGAATGGAAATGCGTTGTGTTGCCGTTTTATTTGCGCCAATGGCCCAACACATCCGTCTTCGGCGGTTACCTCAGTCTGATTAAGCGAGTAAAGGTTAGTTGTTCAATCCATCCTTCAAAGCGGTAACCAACTTTTTGTGTTTTGTGTTAGTTTATCACTTTCTCTTGATTCCTAAACTATTGTCTATTCCGAGGTGGATGATTATCCGAGCTTGAAGTTAAGTGTAGGTGTACTGACTGGTAGCTTTAGCTATATATCCAGGGCCAGATGTTTCACCTTGGCTGGCTGTGTTAATCCATATTTGTTCAGGGTTACCTTGATATTATCTATCCATCTTCTTCTAGCTTTGTATCAGGATCCTCTAATGTTATATGCTCTTGTCTGTAGTTGGTTATAGTTCATTCTCATAAGGTGTCCAAACCATTTTATTTGTTGTTTCTCGGTGTATTCTGTGCATGGTCTTACACTAATTATTCTCCTGATTTCATCATTTCTTATTTTGTCTAGTTTTGTCACTCTTAAGGCTTTTCTCAGGCATTTCATCTCACATGTTGTAAGTTTACTCTGCTAGGCCACTGTCAGCGCCATGTCTCAGCTAGTTGAATTATTTTTAAATGTTTCGAGGTGTTGATGGTGAGGCCAAACACATCACAAGCAGAAGAAAAGAGGTCCATATTGTCCTGCATGTCTTTCAGACTGGTAGCATTGAGTGCACAATCATCGTGAACAAGAGATCGCGAATAATGTCCATCTTAGTTTTGATCTTGGCCTTCAATCTATTGAGATTTAATAGCTCTCCATTAGCTCAAAAACAAAAGCAAACTACTGCATTGCTATTCCAGAAGGCGCCATTTTGCATAGCAGAGAATACAATGTTAAAGAGGTTTAGAGCCAGGACGCAAACTTGTTTGGCGCCATTTTTTACTGGAAACAGGATAGAGTGTGCACTGTCATCTTGCACACAGGTTGTCAATCATAAACTGGCGAACTATGTTGGTTAATTTTTCGAGACATCCAAATTTGGCCATGATCTTCCATAGTCTATCGTGATTTACAATGCTTTAGTTAGGTTGACAAATGTAATAACCAATGTTATGTTCATGACACTTTTCCTGTACTTGTCTGGCAGTGAATATAATGTCATCATTCCTGTATGACTTGGTAGGGAGATACCTCTGTATGATTCACATTATCTTTTATTTCCTTTGATCTTATATATTGGTACTATTATTGATTTTTGCCTGTCCTCTGGTACTCTTCTTTCTTTCCATGCTATTTTGAATAATTTTGCTAGCCATTTCACCTTTGTTTTTTTTGCATACTTTTATTACTTCATTTGTTATACCATCTACTCCTGGTGATTTGTTATTGGGGGCGTGATTTTAAGACTGCTTCTATTTCTTGATTTAGTATGTCAGGTTCTGCGATGTCTTGTTTCCTAAACATTTCTTGTAAATCCACGCTTCACCCACAGGTCTTGCACTCTGGATATAGATACCAAAGAAACACATCTTGCATTCTCCAAACTGACAGAGCTTCTTAATTGCATTCAAAATATTAGCACAGTCCATTGAACTACCATTTGTCACTGCAGCCAAGCTGGCAAGTTTGTCTGCTGTTTAATTTCCTCCAGATTTTGCCATCCACACAAGGGTAGATACCCTAGCCCAGCTGACTCTTTCTCAACATATGCATAGAATCAGAAAACAAACAAGTAATGGTCAAAGAGGTATGTGCATCTTCAGCATCTATAACCAGAGTGAAAATCTGAAAAACCCTTAACCAACAACTGATTGGGATATTTGCATATGCACAAATAGATTGCTGATGAACTGACAAGATGCGCACTTATTGGAATGTCCCCAGTGCTGTGATGCTAATTTTTAATCAAGAATCAATGAGGGATGTGATGTGAAAAAAAAAGTTGATGAAAATTAAAGTATTTTACCTAATGACATAAGGTGCAAATATTATATAAAACTAATTTGCTCACATAAAATATGACTGGACTAAAATATCTACTAAAATGTATGGAGCAGTTTAATACTTAAACCTTAACAGCAAATATTAGAGACCAATATTATTCCTTTATAACAAACATAGGATATATGAACAGAAAATAAAAGAAATGTAACAACATTTAGATACAATTATGGCTAGTTGGAAATTGCAATACTTGAATTGTATACAACAATAGCTGGAATTCTCTTTCTGAATTGAAGCTGGAAAATAGTATACAGGAATTGTTTCCCAGCCAAAACAAATAAACAAGAATTTATTACTCATATTTCAAAATGTCAGTTTTCAAAAACAGCACAAAAAGTTATAAAACAAAAACAAGTATAAAAATTGTGAGAATTGCAAGTGCATGTAGCTGGAGAGATTGCACGTTTTATTAAGGTCAATTACAAATGTAATCTGGCATCCTGTTGTATCATCTTAACACCATGTTTGAGATTTATGTAACTAGACAATAACAAATTGCTAAATGATAGGAAAATGTATATACTGAAGAGGTTGACAAATAATTGAACATAATTCTTCAAGAATAAGAAATAGGGAGATGATGGGAGTTTCATTGGCTAAATGCTCAGAAAGAATACAATTATAATTTCGATTCCAAGAAAGTGAAAGACAGCATACAAAAGAAATAATATGGAAGTGAACTGTGGAGTCTTGTATGCAAAAAGAGAACCAGAATTCAGAAGTTTTTCAAAGGATGGCCACTCACTGACCAAGCAAAGTTGAATCACTTTGTTGCTGTCCTACAAGATGACACTAAATTGGCTGTTTTGATGGACTATGGTTAATGAATACTAGAGAAATATGATTTACCTGGTCTGGAATTGATGTCATTTTGTTATATTCATGGACACTTGCCCCTCACTGAATACTGGAGTATGTATAGCAACCGTTATCTGAAACTGAATTATCAATGAAAAATATAATGACATCTTCTATTTCAGCATTTGTTCTTAAACTCCCGCTGGATATCTCTTGTAGCAGGACCATGGTCCTACTAGATTTCCAGCAGGATGTAGTCCAGATAATGGAAATGTGTTGTGTTGCCATTTTATTTGTGACAATGGCCGATACATCTGTCTTCGGTGGACAATGACATCTAAAAACAATATATTACTATTAATATTACCAAATGGTAAAGCAAAATGAATTAAACTGGTTGTCTGACACCCTCCGACCATTTGGTTATTTATAATACTACCAAATTTTCTTGTTCCTGCTGGAACATACAGCTGCAACTGCCACTCCACTGCGTTCGATTCTGGGTTTTAAAAAGTAAGGTACAGGGTAAAGTACAGGGTAAGCTACATTTTACAACAGTGTGAATTATGAACCTGCATAACAGAGCATGTTTTCCTATAAGTGCTCAATTGCCCAGTTAGTGGTTGACCAGAAACAACCTGACTAGTGTCTATTTGCACTTGCACAATGGTGGTGGGGCAATTCCTCTACCTCTCCACTCTTTGTATATAAATACTTCAATTTTCTACTGTAATTCTTTTCTCTTTATTTTTTTATTCTTTATTCATAAATTACAAGTGGGAGAATAACATCAAGAGATGAACAGGTTACAGTCTAGCAATGTGCACCACCAAGACAAGAGATAGGATGTTTTAGGTCTGTTGCAGCCAACCTTCGTTGCGGAGATGGAATTAATAATGATGACTTAAATTATACCATCTGTTGCAAAATTATCTAATATTACGTAATATAACTCAAACTATAAAATAGCGCTGATGTGGTATGCCATGCTTGTCCTGTTTCCATCACCATGATTCATACTGATGCATATAAAAGTAACTGTAATATGCTAATTTATATTATTTATCAGCCTAATTGTCACATTTTTCTAATATCAGCCGATGTTTAATTTTATTAATTATTCTTCTTTAGCAATCATAGATTTTTTTTAAAAATTAATTATAATTACGCTCTAATAGAAAGCATGGACCCTAAGCAATGAACGGTAGAGAGTTGCGACAAGCAGGGGGATGAGAAGAAGTGTAGAGCAGAAAGCCATGTGCATCAGTCTACAGTACTCACAGCTTCTTCGCCTGTGTCGCTTATGTAGCGATTATGACGATTTTCTCGACAAGTCCTCTGAGATGATTGAGTTTTTCCGTAGACGATCATTCCTTGACAGCATTCTTTCTTCCCCTTGGCTCCGTGTTCACCATTTGTCTCGCCTCGATACCTTGACTAACTCTCATGGTTCTTCCTCCTCCTCTTATAGGGTTAAACTTGTTCTTACCTTTCATCCCCATAACTCTTCTGTTCGACACATCATGCTCAAACATTATTCTCTTCTCCAGTCTGATCCTGACACCCGTGACGCGTTCCATGATTTACCTCTGGTGGCTTATAGGCGTGATAGAAATCTGAGGGACATCTTGGTTCATAGCCACCTTAAGTCTTCTGTTCCTGACCATTTTGGCACTGTTCGTTGCTCACATGTCCGTTGCTTTACATGTCCTTACGTGGTTCAGATGCGCTCCATTTCATTTCCCAAGGCCACTTTCTCCATCGATGAGGCCTTTACATGTGAATCCTGTAATGTCATTTACGTGATCATATGTAAACGCTGTGGCAAACAGTACATCGGGGAAACCGCCTACGATTGAGCGATCGCTTTTGTAACCATCTTCATGCCATCAAGCACAGAACACCCACTCCTGTGGCCACACACTTCAACGGCGATGGTCATCATGGTGCTTTGGATATTCAGGTCACCGCCATCAGATCTTGCACCACCGATGATAGATCTAGGTATGCTCTAGAAAATCGTCTCATTTTCGAATTGAGTACACTCAAGCCTTTTGGACTCAATTCCGACCACTCTTATGTCTAGTACTGGTTTGGTGTGGTCTTTGTCTTTATTCTTTTTGTTCCGTCATTTACTCATCTTTTTGTTCGTTTCATTTCCACATATATTTACGTTTTTATGTACTTTCTGACCTTCCGGCATATCATTTCCATATTTCCGTTGGACGTTGTGATAATTTTTCTATTCGTCGTCTTTTAATGTTTTGTTTGTGTCTTGATAAAGACCTTTTGGTTGAAACGTTGAATATGATTTGTGTATTGTAATTTTTATGATTTCTTGTGTGCTCATCATTGCCCATCATTACCCACTAGTTTTAGATATAGTCTATGGTGTCCCATTGAGACGATATATAAACCTGTGTTTTACGTAAGTCTAATTGTTATACATTTTAATTAGGCCTAATCATTTAATGATAATCTGCAGCATCTTCATCTGCTGTCATGATTTAAATATATTGTACATTCTTAAGTATCTGTTACAGATACCATAAGAACAATGTATTTGCACATGATATAATTAATGTAGTAGCGAGTGAACATAAACCACTTGTTAACAATCATGAAACTTCATAACTCTGGTGGTATGGGCATGTGATGAGACATTCCTTGATGACAAGTGATGTTCAAGGTATGGTGGAGGGTGAAAGAAGATGAAGTGGTACATGCATCTATTCCCATATTAAGGGTTGTATGATTCGGGACCCAACATCTCTGCTACACTTGGTTTTCATTGATTTTGTCAGAAATTTTATCTAACAATGAAATAATAGAGAATTTAGTGCTTCGAGGTAACTAAAATAATTTATAACCCTTTTATATTTAGTGAAAGGTGTGAAAGAATGACTTGCCACTAGAATTATTAAGGTCCTTCACTATTTTTCTGTTTATATATGTAACATTTAAGAGTGTTAGACATAGCTGAAAACAGCAGTTAATTTTTAAAAACATCAACATTTGTTTTAATTATGCCAACTATCCGTCATTTTGAATATTAATTAGTTCTACATGCATCTGAGAATAACAGAAATGCATCTTCTCTTTGTGGATAAAAAATATATAGGTTCTTCTGTATTTTATTATGTGTAAAAGATATATAATTTATCTTCATCATAATTATGCTAATTAGACGCCATTTTGAATATCAACTAGTTCAGTGTCCATCCAGCAATGTGTTTAACAGATGTGTCTTGTCTTCGCGAACACAAAGATGTATAGTTTGTGTGTTGTTTTATTGAAAATAACTAAGATAATTTAGAAACTATCAGCTCAGCTCTATTAAAAGTCTTGTGGTCACATGAAGATAAACATCGACAAAACAGAAACCATGGCAATAGGAAGGGATATACATAATCTAAATATAACAGTAGAAAATCAAGTCATAAAACAAACACACACCTTCAAATACTTAGGCGCAACATTCTCTTCAGATGGTAAAATGGACACCGAAATAGACATTCGTTGTAGCTAAGTGAATCCAATATTGGGACAATTATCTACTTTATTGCAACACAAAATGCTACCAATGACAATTAAAAAAACATCTTATTCAAAGTACAGTGTATCTTCATTCCAACTCTAAGAGACAAAAGAGATGAGATGTCTGAAAAAAAGCCACAAGAGTTACTAGAAGACACAATTAGAAACGAGGTCATAAGAGAAAGAATGGGTGTCATATCAATTCTACAATACATACAAGACCAACAGATATAATGGTTCGGTCATCTGGAAACAATGCCATGTGATTCATTAGTTTATAAAGCATATATGAAGAGAGGAGAAGCAGAAAGAAGAGCCAGGGGTAGACCTATAGTACGCTGGATCGACAACATCAAAGAGACATTACACGAACACCAAATGACATTATCTGAAGCTACCAAAAAAGCGAGAACAAGAACACTGTATCTCCCTCGACACCCATAAAGGGTAAAAGAGGATGGAAAGATAGATAGATAGAGGTCACAAGTTCAGTTTATATTTCCCTATATGTTTTATGTAAATTATATTGATACTAAATCATAACTTTTTTTCCAAGATTGACATACAGACTTGATTGACATATAATTGAATTGCAATTTTCAAGGAATTGAAACTATAGTATTTTTAATGATAATGCACTATTTTCAAAATTTTGTCTAAGTAGGCCCTACCTAGACTGGATAGGGTGTGAATTTCCTAAACTCATCAGGATGCATGGAAATATTTCTGGGTACTCTTCAAGGATCAGTGACCAGGTTTCTATGGAACAAAAAGTTAACATAATCAAATGGAACGAAATTCCGATAAAGACGCATATACCGAAACAGCCAACGTTCTACACGTTACGCAATGAGAGTCCCCCGATTACTCAATATGTGCGCTACACACTGAGTGGGGGGGGGGCGGATGGTCAGTGCATTGTATGCAAATTGCTAGATCAATATCCTTAGCAACAACTTTTTTAAATCTCTGAGTCATGGAAGCTCAATGTAATAATATGAAATTAAAAAGTTGGACCGTTGTCACATGATCTAGTCACTGATACCTGTATTGAACCTCTTTCTGCACCAAATGTCTCAATGTGACACTCTTACATCCTTGACGGGTTATGGGTTTTATCATTTTACATTCTTAATTTTCTACATATCTATAATACATATTTACCTGTATTAGTAGGCCTATAGGTCTAAATATATTATTGTATAGAACACAATTGAATGACATTCTACAGAGTAGATATTTATATGTACTGGTAATATGATGTTACAGTAAATCTCTTCTTATAAGCTGCTATGGACAGATCTATTCTAAGGAGAAGGGATGCTCAGCAGGAGCACTGGGGCTCATGACTCTTAACTATGCATATTGTGGAAAGGAAGAAAAGCCACAAAACACCTATAATTTATCCCTTCTGAAGCATTGCACACATCTAATAGTTGGAGTCTTCTGGGTATGAAAGAAAGCTTTGGAGAAATCATGCTATTGTACATACGCAATAAATGCTAATTGTTTTTAATTCCTGTGGATCAAAACATCAGCACTAATAATATTCAAACTTTATAATTTCAGATGGGTACAAATGGGGAGGGGGCAAAATGAAAAAACATTAGAAAGATTACTCTCTTACAATCTTAGCAGATAGCCAAGATCCTGAAAGCATCTCTTCACAGTGCATACAGGAAACAGACTGCTTTGATGCCTGTGTGCTCCCTGGCCTAAAAGGGGAGCTAAGAATAGTGACACTAATGCTGATTATTTAAGAGCAAATACAGAAAGAAGAAGAAGATACAAACAGGGACTCAGAAGAAAGATTGTATGTTCTCTTCCATCTGACTGCTATGATCTAACTAACATGTGAGAAATACATCAATTTTGATAACATTAATTATGAAAATATTTATATACTAGATTTGTTAAGATCCCGTTGAGATGAAATTTATTGGGTTGCTTACCCTGATATGCCTAAAATTGCCAATGTGCTTGCCAACCGGGCTCACCGTATGGGAACAAAAGAGAGTATGACATCATACAGTCCATAACCAATTCATTGAATATTGTCCAATATTTCCTATAACCAATATTTTAAGAATGAATAAATGTGAATGCCGGGGTGAAAGGGTGGTTCGCCATCTTAGTTGATGAAAACCATTAATGTTGGTTCATGCTGATAAACCAACAGTATGAAGGGACATGCTGAGGATGTCATACAAAGCGTGTGTAGATTGCAAGATGTGGCAGAAAGTGTAGAATGGATAAGTCTACCCACAGATTTTGAAACTTGTTTGAGAATAGTAATAACACTCAGCAGGAAATGCAGAGAATGGTGTCTCATGGTTGTGGAGCAAGAGGTGCAGGCTTTGGTCAGTGAGAATTCCAAAGATAGGGATGTGATTATATACACAGATGGATCTGTGATTTTCTTCTTCTTCTTTCGTTCACTTGAAACATGTCTATATCTGTAATTCTGTCTCCTTAATAAAACTCACTGTCTTTTGTAGTTCATACAGTGTCCCATAGAGTTTTGATTCCAGTGTTGTTTCCTCTGGCCAATATGTCTGCCTCAGCGTTTCATGCTCAGAACACTCTTGAAGTATATGTTTGGCACTCTGTGCTGCCTGTCCACATGTACACATGGCCGTGTTGCCAATTTTGAACTTTGTATACATGTGACTGCGGAGTCGGTTGTGTCCTGTTCTGAGACGTAGAATTATAACTTGTTCTGATCTGTTCATATTGTGATAGTCATCTTGTGTTGGTGTTTGTGGCTTTCTTATTGACTTTATCATCTGTTTTTTCTGATGGTAGGTGATTGGTATATCTGGTTGGTCTTCGGCAGCACCTTCCTTAGCCAGTTGGTCTGCTTTTTCATTTCCTGGTATTCCACAGTGAGAGGGTATCCACTGCATGGTTACCCTATACTGGTAAGACAATTCGCTAAGTAGTTTTTTTAAGTCTGTTAGTTTTCCAGACTGGAGAGCTTGAAGCACTGACCTTGCATCTGTCAGGAATACCACAGGCTGTAGGTCAGAGTTGGAGTTCAGCAGTTTTTTAGCTGCCACACTAATTGCCTGGATTTCTGCATCATAATTATTGCAGAATTTTCCTGTCGGTGTTCTGATTGTATCTCTAGGCTTGTGTGGATATTCTATATATACACCTGCACCTCCATTCCTCACAGCATTCTGTGCTGACCCATCTGTGTACACTCTGACCCATATATCTTGTGGATATTCCTCATCCAGGAAACTGAGAGTGATTGTCATTCGCTGCACACTGTTCTGTTCGTCCTCGCTTAGTATTCCTTTCACATGGGTCTGAATGTATATTGGCATTCCATGGCTTTCACTCCACGGGGTTTGCTCTGGTACAGACCTTAAGGGGCTGCCAACTTCAGGTAGGTCTGTAAGTTGTCTACGGAGTCGTTTAGCTTGATGGATAAAGCTGCTCCTTTTCAGTCGTCCCATTGCTAGATCTGTGATTAGACAAGTTCGCAGTGTTTGGGCCTTCACATCTCAGTGTGCAGGTAAAACGATTAGGGAGGAGAGTGGGGCCTTTGCTGTGATATAAGGTGACTCTATTGACTTAGGCTGATGTTTCAACAAGTTTAAAAGCTATCAGTGACATTTATAGCAATATCCTGAATACTTCTGCATTCGTTCTCAAACTCCTGCAGATTAGCAGGATGTAGTTAGGAGAACGGAATGTGTTGTGTCATGGTTTACAACATTGCTGCGATATCTGCGCCTTTTGGCCTGACACCCGACTTCCACATGGCTTTGGGTCACTGAACCTATATGAGATGGGACAGCAAACTCCATCCCATAACCTACTTAGTCGCCTCGTACGACATGCATGGAAGGTAAACAGTGTTGCTATTCTTTGCTCCCCTTTCAGGTCCCAACAACAAACAGGCGATCCTGAACTTTATTGATGAAGATGAATTATTCAACAAAATCAAATTATTTATGTGATTGATTTTCATGTGACATCCAACAGCAAGATGGAAGAATAGAAGCACACAAATGCTGAAGTGGATATAAATAGTGTATCGTTTTTAAAGTGCTACAGAAAAAAAGATATCCAGTGCAAAAACATAGTGCTAGTTGTTGGATTTGTTATGGCAATTTCAGGAACCAATGCAGCTGTTGAACACATTTTTTTTCACTGATAAGTTCTTTGGGGACAGATGAAAAGAGCTGTTTAATCACCAAATCAGTTAAGGCAATGATAGTGATAAAGACAAACTTTACTTTAAGACTGTTTCATGCACAGATTTCAGGAGTGTGTCTCTAGAGATGAGGAACTTTGTAAAAAAGAATTCTTCACATAAATATGTGAATGATGATGATATATTGTAGTGCAGTTCTTAGTCATGTGGACAAGTCTTATTTCTGTAAGAGTCATAAATACTGTGAGTGTGACTGTGCTGTACTCAACTGTACTGTACACTGTATTATATTATACTGTATATTATTATCTGAAGTGTCATGCAAGAAATAATTGTATGAAATAGATACTGTTAAAGTGACTACTCTATAATACACCTCAGTTATATATTATAAGTGAAAAATAACATGTTTAAATGTTATTATAGTTAATTGTATAATATAATATATAAATATACCACTGAATTTGTATGCTGCGCGTCCCTTTTTTTAAGGCTGGAAAAAGCCGAAATGTCCCATTCTTGGGTCTAGGAAATCTGGTGACCCTATCTTAATCTTAGTTATTAGTTTAGTAGTAATACTACTGAATATGAAAGATAAATAAACATATGAGTCACGCCACACTGTCGCAACACTCAGATCACTAAGACATCACTTGACACCTGTTGTCGTTGTTTCTGGTGCAACTTAACGAACTAAATTGCTTCATTACCTTCGGTTCAGAACTTCCTTTAAAGTTTATTATTTATATTTTTGTTGCAGACATAAACTTAAACATGCAACTCGTAACTTTTAGTTTGTAGTAAGTACTTTAACAGCCTATAAACCCAAATGAACTAAATTTATTATATGCTATTATTGATTAGGAAACTTACTGCAAATGTCTTCACTTTATCCATACATCTGCCGATATCCAAGTGAGCTGATGCCGTGTATTTACACCGGTCTCGTAAATGCCAGCACACTTAGCACACAACCATGACCTACTGTACGTTAAACAAATAAAAGCCACTGTATTTACGACATTGTGCATGATTTTATTGGTTAGTTCCATTATACTTTTGTATCACTAGCCAATGAAAAGCAAGGAAAAGTTGGATTAGCCTCTCACAGTTTCGTAAAACATACGGTATTATTTAGGGGTCACGCATCACTCAGTTCATTTTCAACAGAGAAAAGCACGACGACCAACCAGCGTTCTCAAACCCTGGGGGTTTTTTCTCCAGATCTCGGATTTTTGATCAGACCTAGGAATCTTGTGTTATTTTCTAAGAATATGGGCTTTTTGTATTTTTTGTTTTAATGAGGAATGTTCGTTAACCAAGTTTAATTAATTATTGATAAATATTTCACAAGTCTAACGCAGCATACAAGTCAACTACATGAAGTTTAAAATCGTTACAGCCGCCCTAAAGCGACACTTTACTTAATACAGTGTTTCCCAATGTCGGCAATTTGATTATCCAAGGGAGCAATTCGAACAAATTGTAATTATACTTCATTTAGGGGATAATTCAATTATTGAATATAAAAAAATATGTATAGTGCCTATGTTACATAGGGGCATCAGAATTTTAGAAAAAAACCTAGGTGGGGCATGGTTTAAAAAAGGTTGGGAAACACAGTAATAGGATCAATGACTTTATTACACTCCCAGTTTATTCTTGGAGGTATTTAAAATTCTTCTGCGTTCGTTCTCAAACTCCTGCATATTAGAAGGATGTAGTCTGGAGAACGGAATGCGTTGTGTCATGGTTTACAGCATTGCTGCGATATCTGCGTCTTTCGGTATGACACATCCTTCTTCCGCATGGCTTTAGGTCACTGACCCTATATGGGATGGGACAGCCAACTCCATCCCATAACCTCCTTAGTCGCCTTTTACGACATGCGTGGAAGGTAAACAGTGTTGCTATTCTTTGATCCCCTTTCGGGCCCCGGTAACACAAGGGCGGGTATTCAAAATAAACGGTATCGATATAAGTTATGGCATAAAAAGATAATTTCGTTGGTAGTACATATAGGCCTATTTATTGACTTACATGCTACCTCATCATCATCATCAAGTGCCGTCTCCGCAACGAAGGTTGGCTGCAACGTATCTCCAACACCTCCTGTCTCTTGTCTTGGTGGTGCACTCTGCTAGACTGTAACCTGTCCATCGTGTAATGTTACTATCCCACTTGTATCTCTGCCTACCTCTTGCTCGCTTCCCTTTGACTTTACCCTCAAGTAAGGTCTTCAATAAGGTGTCATGTCTTTTAATGTGTCCAAAGTATTTTATTTGCCTGATCTTTATTTCTCTTAGTAGTTCTTTCTTCATATTAAGTGTCTTTAGCACCTCTTTATTTGTTTTCTTCTCTTTCCACGATGTTCTCCCTATTCTTCTATATACCCACATCTCAAAGGCATCAATTTTGTCTTCTAATTGTTAATTTAGTGTCCATGTTTCTGAGCCATACATTAATATGGAATAGATGTAGCATTTTATAATTCTCATTTTTAACTTGTTTGTAATTTGTTTAGATATTAATAATTTCCTCATGCCATTGAAGGTACTTTTAGCCATTCCTATTCTCCTTTTAACTTCTGTTTCAAATCTGCCATCATTAGTGACTATGTGTCCAAGATATTGATACTGTTTTACTTGTTGTAGTTTCTCTCCCTGTATGTTTATGTTTACCTCGTGTTCTTCTGTGTCCTAGTACCTATGTGTCATGCTACCTAGTAGCGACAAATAGACTGCGTTGCATTATACCATAACCGGTCGTCAGTGGCGTAGCGTGGGTCAATGGCGCCCGGGGCGGAATCATAATTTTCCGCCCTTGTGACATTAAAAAAATATGGCAGTGATTGTGAAAGTAAATAAATTTGCCGCCCTCCCGATGATGCCACCCGGGTCGGTCCGCACCTCCGCCCCTCTAGCAACGCCACTGCCGGTCGTGGTCGTAGGGGTGCCAAACTGGATACATCAGCACAAAATTCCCTACAAACAGCGATCTTCTCAGCTCTTCGGAGTAGTGTAGTAAAATCACGCCCAGGCCATCCCTTGATTTTATCAATCCAGGATTTTTTTTCTGTCCTTCCTCCATGGACTGTTCCATGCAAAATAATTTTAGAAAGAAAATCGTCCCAAATGTGTGATGCTGGCAATACAGGAAATGAAATTAAGTTTAAGCTAAGACGCGAAATGGCGATGCCATCCATTGCAATGTTGAATATGTTTTAGAAAAGTAATATCAGTAATGATCAATCTATCCAGACCGCTAGTGCCTAGTATACAATTTGATGTTTTATTTACACTTAGACAACTAAGCGAAACAGTTATTGAATATAACAAAAACTAAAGATCATCTTTTTTTACCAAGAAAAAGCTTTCGACAGAATAAACTGAGACATACTGAAACGCTAGAAATATACGGACAACTACTACACAACATCAAAGCATTATTTTTTTTAAAGCCAAAGCAAGGTGAGAACAACAGATGGAGTATCAGAACCATTCACAACAATAACAAGAGTCAGACAGGGATGTGTTCTATCGTCTATGTTATTCAACTTATACATATAATTATAAAAGAAACACTAAATGAAATATGTAACTAAACAACAGAGAATGAACAACTTCAGCGAACTCAGTGACCTGCTTTTCGCTGAAGATCAAAGCATCATATATGATGACGAAGAAAAATTACAAACACTATCAAGAGTGCGCAATAAATACATCTTGTGAATTAACACACTAAAGACAGAAACTATGCAAATAACGAGTTAATAAAACATTTAAATTTCAAAATAGAGAATAAACAAAAAATAAAACAATAAAAGAGTTACGTTACATAGGAATTATCTTCACAGAAGACGGATAGAGAGATATAAAACAGATGTCAAAAGGCAAAAGCTGTTACATACCAGCTATCACCTTTGCTATTGCATCGAAAAATCAACATGGATGACGTGTCTTGTCCTATCCATGTGTGCCGTTAGGCGTCATGGGAACAAACATGGAAGTAAAGAAACAAATTATTACGAGCATCTTTATACCAACACTATGCTAGCTAGACTTGGTAGGCATGACACCGCACAGTCCACCTATGTAGGGTCAGTCTATGTAGCACACAGCGTAGTCTATCTAAGTAGAATCAGTATGTGGCGCATACAGCGCAGTCCACCTATATAGAATCAGTCTATCACATCACAAATATGATTCAGAAGGCTAAAAGAGGAATCAGTGTTATTAAAGTTATGGCGAATTTCAATATGCAGCAATGGGTACTGTTTATGCATATACAAATGATGGTACTATCTGTCATAAATGATAGCCTCGGCCAACTAACACTGTCACAGACATAAGTCAATAGATTGGAAAAAGTCCAAAATGAGGCAATGAGAGCGGTACTGAGGTGTACTAAGGATACACCCATCTCTGCTATGAGATATCTGCTTGATCTCACCAGTATTAGAGTGCGGAGTTTCAAATAGCCCTGCTTTGGGAGTGATATATATATATATATACACTGATCTTTTCCAATCTTTTTGCCATCTTTCACTTTTCCAAATCTTAACACATAAGACGTGGTAGACTATGATACTGGATTGTCTTCCTTGTTGTATCAATTCTGCTACCAATTCGCTAATGAGCCCTATTCGAGCTGTAAATGTCCTTGGACAGTTTGGACATGGAATAACGACTGTAGACGGATCTTGGTCTATCCGTGACTTTCTAGCTGCTCTCCGCCGTTGAGCTGCTGCATTTCTCTTCTTTTCACAAGATGATGCGCTCTTTTTTTATTTTAGAACTCCATGTAGATCTATTTTGTGCAAGTTCTTCCCATGTATCGTGGTCTATTTCAAAGGCTTTCAGTGAGTCCTTTAACGAGTCCTTGTAGCGCTTCCTTTGGCCACCTTGATATCGTATACCCTTCTCTAGCTCACCATAGAGAAGTATCTTTGGCAGACGATGGTCTGGCATACGCACCAAATGACCTGCCCAACGAATCTGTGTCTGCATCAGGATCATGTCAATGCTTGGGATACCAGCTCTATCAAGGACAGTGGTATCTGGAATCTTGTCTTGCCATCTGATGTTCATAACTTTTCTGAGACAATTTGTATGAAAATGATTGAGTTTTTTCACATGACGTCTATGCACAGTCCATGTTTCACTAGCGTAAAGCAGCACTGGAAGTACCACTGCTCTGTAAACTTTCAGCTTAGTCTGTAGGTTAATGCCATTTCTACGCCAAACATTTGCGTACAATCTGCCGAAAGTACTGCTTGCTTTGGCGATCCTTGTATACACTTCATCATCAACGATGGCATTTTGTGATAACGTACTGCCTAGATATGTGAATCTATTCACAACTTTCAGTGCTACACCATTTACCTTTATGCAGGGCTCGAGATAGCTTTTGCCAAGTGCTGGTTGTAACATGACTTCTGTTTTCTCTGTGTTAATGGTAAGCCCAAAGTTGGTACAGGCTTTGGAGAATCTGTCTATAATACATTGAAGATTAGCCTCAGAGTTGGCATTTAGGGCACAGTCATCAGCAAATAGAAGATCCCTGATTGTGTGTGATTTAACTTTGGTTTTTGCTCGAAGCCGCCGAAGGTTGAACAATTTTCCGTCTATGCGATAGGTGATGTTTACTCCCAGGTATAGATCTCTGAAAGCATCATCCAACATAGCAGAGAACATGATGCTAAATAGGGTAGGTGCTAATACACATCCTTGTTTTACTCCATTTGAGACAGGAAAGGTTTCAGATAACTCTCCATCATCCTGAACGCTATGTATTTTTGCTCAATGTTAATTGCTCAATGTACTTCTTCTATGATGGGTTCTGGCTCAAGTTCTTTGTTTCTATTTATGTTTGAGTCAGTGTCTATGTTTGGATCTTCGCACATTTTACAGTACACATACTACAGTATTCCGACCACCTGCTCAGAATGTCTTTGTTTTCTTTTAAAGTGTTTCCTGACTTATCTTCAATTGCTCGAATGGCTGTTGAAATTTTGCTGTCAGCGTTTTTCCTTCTGTAAACATTATTCTGGTGTGTACATGTTCATGGAGTTGTTCAATTTCTTTTACTTGTTGTCGATGTAGCTTTTCTTGTCCTGTCTAATTTTTCTCCTGATTTCTTTAGTTTGTTTCTTGTATTTTTTCTTTGTTTGTCATCTTTTAGTTATGTGGTTCTTTTCCGTTGTTGATTAGTTGCACTGTTTCGACTGTGTTGTAATCTCTTCTCTTTGTCACTCTTCAGGGTATGTGAGCCTGTGCTGATGATAGTATTGAGTCTCTGATGTTGTTTTGCCAGTTCATCTGGTGCCATCTCTTCTTGAACGGCCAGCAATGTACTAAATGTGTTCTGCACCTCCACACTGTATTATGTTGGTATTGCTCCAGTGTTTATCTAATAGGTCTGGCGCTTTTTGCTAACCTCTTGAGTCTGATCTTCACACCTGCTACTAATAGGTCGTGGTTGGAATCGAAATCTGCTCCAGAATAAGTCTTACAGGACAGTACACTGGAACTCCATCTGTGGTGTGTACATGTGAAGAGTCTTTTTGGTTTCTTGTCTTTTAATCTGGTGATGCCCAAATGTATAGACGTCTAGGGTGTTGTTTGAACAGGGTGTTGGCAATTACTAAGTCATTTTCTAGACATAATGTTAGCCGTCTTTCTCTTCTTTCATTTTGCTGTCCTAATCAAAATGGGAATTTGTCTCTGCATTCCTCAGGTCTTCTTTTCCTAACAACTTTCAAATTCAGATCACCTATTATTAGGCTGGTTTGTTCATGTGTTTTGTCTATTATTTCCTGCAGTTTGTCATATAAAACATCTATCTCTTGCTCTTTATCTACAGATGTTGGAGCAGACAATTGAATTATCGTGATGTCTTATATTTTTCTTTTCAGTCTTACACTTATGATTCAGTCATTTATTGGATTGTATCCTAGGATAGATCTTGCTGTCTCTTTGTTCAAAATGAAGCCTTATCCGTATTGTCCCCACTTCTCTCTTCCCGAAAAAATTACAGTTGTTTCCTCAGTGTTGTGAAATGTCCTTGTCCTGTGCATCTCTGCTTTGATATTCCAATAATATTTACTCTATTTCTCTCTCTCTCTCTCTCTCTCTCTCTCTCTCTCTCTGTATCGTTTGAAATGTCCCTTGATACATGCTTCGCACATTCCATGTGCCTATTCGTAGTCTGTTTCCCTTCTTTATAGCGTTGTCAATGTTTTATTTGATAACACAGTCAGGCTTTTGTCCGTTATCAAATTGACCAGTACTAGCACTGCTTTCGTTCTCTTCCCCCATGTGTCTTTGTCTATTTCAAAGGCTTTCAGTGAGGTCTTTAACGAGTCCTTGTAGCTCTTCTTATGACCACATTGTATCTACTGACTACTGATATTCATAATTTTTCTTTTTCTGTCATCAATCAATCAATTAATAAACCCGTAACCCTTCAGGGTCGTAGGGGTACCACATTGGACGCTTCAGCAGACAGAGTCCTCCAGCGAATTATATCTTCAGCGATGCGGATGAGTGTGGAAATATCTTGCCCTGTCCATTCTTTGATGGTGTCTGTCCATGCTTCAACTCTCACAACCATACAGCACAGCAGAAAGCACCAGCGACTTATACAGTTTGATTATCCATTGTAGCATTTCAGTGGGCAAAAGGTTTAGCTAGTGGTGCCCATCTCCTCTCCAGCTGTCCTTATGATGTGGTTACATGGATGTGTTTTCTCTCTCTGTCTCCATTGCAATTTGCTGATGTTGACACTACATCACGTTTGAACGTTTTTCTGTTATAATTTATCACGAAAGTGATTGAGTGTCCTCTCATGACGTTTATACACAGTCAATGTTTCACTAGCGTATAAAAGCACTGGAAATACCACTGCTCTATAAACGTTCAGACTACCTGCAGGTTAATGCCATTTCTACGCCACAAATTTGCGTACAATCTGCCGAAAGCGCTGCTTTGCTTGGAGATCCTTGTATACACTTCATCATCAAAGTTGGCATTTTGTGATAAAGTACTACTTAGGTATGTGTATCTATTCACAACTTTCATAGCTACGCCATTTATCTATATTTAGGGTTCGAGATAGCTTTTGCCGGATGCTGGTTGTAACATTTTATCTATATTTAGGGTTCGAGATAGCTTTTGCCAGATGCTGGTTGTAACATTTTATCTATATTTAGGGTTCGAGAAAGCTTTTTCCAGATGCTTGTTGTACATTACTTCTGTTTTCTATGTAAGTCCAAAGTTGGTACAGGCTTTGGATTATCTGTATATATAATACTGTGTAGATCAGCCTCAGCGGTGGCAGTCATCAGCAAATAGGAGATCACTGACTGTGTGTGATTTGACTTTGGTTTTTGCTTGGAGCCGCCGAATGTTGAACAATTTTTCATCTATGCTATATATTCTTCTTCTTCTTCTGCGTTCGTTCTCAAACTCCTGCAGATTCGCAGGGTGTAGTCCAGAGAACGGAATGAGTTGTGTCATGGTTTACAGCATTGCTGCGATATCTGCGCCTTTCGGTCTGACACATCCGACTTCAGCATGGCGTTGGGTCACTGACCCTATATGGGATGGGACAGCCGACTCCATCCCATAACCTCCTTAGTCGCCTCCTAAGACATGCATGGAATGTAAACAGTGTTGCTATTCTTTGCTCCCCTTTCGGGCCTCGGCAACACAGAGGCGCAAATGATATATATGATGACTAGTCCCAAGTTAAGATCTCTGAAAGTATCATCCAACAAAAGCAGAGAACATGATGCTAAACAGGGTAGGTGCTAATACACATCCCTGTTTTATTCCATTTGAGACAGGAAACGTTTCAGATAACTCTCCATCATCATGAACTCTAGGGCCTATATATGACTATGTTTATATAAAATCTACTACCAAAGACGGATGTGTCAAACTATTGACGGCGACACAACTGTAAATAAAACGGCGACAATACATTTCCAGTCTCTGGACTACCTCCTGATGAAAATCGAGTAGGACCGTTGTCCTGCTACAAGAGAAATCCAGCAGGAATTTGAGAATGAATGCTGACGAAGAATATACATTCTGAACATTTAGATGCAGTTCATTGACTATTGTGGGGTATGTGCCACATATCTGTAAGTATTGATGTATCTATGTGTGGTGTTGTTTAGGGGTAATGAAACTCAGCACCTCCGTGAGGTTGTGTTTTAAGATATTACTGTGTCTTACGATGTATGCGGTAGTAAATAGTATTAGGGTTAGTGAAACATAATCGTTAGTGTAACAACATAATCGTGAGGTTGTATGAACATTGGGATGTGTCACATGCCAGTTTGTAGTAATGTATCCAATATTGTGTTTTGACTTGGTGAAACTGCATAACTGCGAGGTTGTCTCTTTTTGGGTTTGGAGTAGTAATGAATAGTATAACATAGAAGCATCAAATATTTATTATTAGAGAACGAATAATAATGTTGCAAACGGATTGGAATTCTCTAATAATAAATCCCCTATTCGTCTATATTATAATAGATTCGTTCGAATCCCATAATTCCATCGGGATGAAATTTATTGGGTTGCTTACCCTTATATACCTCACATTGCCAATGTGCTTGCCAACCCGGCTCATCGTATGGAAACAAAAGTGAGTATGACATTGGATCCATATTCGAGCTAAATATATTGATATTAATTAATAATGCTTTGTTAGATTATCTGGATTCAATGGGTAAATGACTCGCGGTTAAAAGGTGGTTATCCATCTTCGTTTACGAAAACCATTGCGGCTTCGTTAGATGTTGGTTCATTATAGCGATGTTGATCATATTAACGATCGCGCTTGAAGACCATGTTTACTATTATGATCTCTCTTCCAATATGAGCAGCATTCTGAATCTCTCTTGTTTGGATAACACGCATTAACTAATACGACTGTGCTAGTCTATTGTGTTGACGAAAAAATATGTCAATTTTATCAAGAATTTCTCTTTCGCGTGTAGCATTTGGTACATGTGCTTATCGAACATCTGTTGCTTGAGTACTGTCCAAAACATACAACCGAGCGAACTGTGGAACTTTGTTGTATGGTGGTTGTATATGAAAAATTCGATGACAAGTTTGTCCATGAACTTAAAAAAAATTATAGCCATCGACCTTAACAATCCATAATTTTTGCTCACATTGACGCGAAAGAAAGAGCGTCATTGTAAGAGTGAATATTCTCGCAAAAATGTGTGTATTTATGGTGTGTATTATCAGAGAACATCAAGCACATGAAGTCGGGATACTCCAGCTTATTACCATGGATGTCTTGTGGCTAGGGGAGCTTGATCTTTCCCTTTCGGCAACAACTTGTAAACTTGCCATCGTTAGGACGTTCGTTCTATAAATTATGAGCGCACAAAATTGATATATAATTTCGAAAATTTCACAATTATGTGCAGCAACACTATCCTAAATAAAATTTGCTGCTTCATTTGAAACTGCTTTTACTGTAAAAGAGATGGATACAGCAAATAATTGGAACTTGAAAATGTCCTCAGTGAAGAACAAGTTAATATATGCTGTATCCAAGAAACACACCTCAGCAGCGACATAGCCTTCAAAATCAGAGGCTACCAGTGCTACCGATCTGACCGAAAGGACAGGCGAAAGGGTGGAATTCTGACACTTGTTAAAAACAATATCAGCGCATGTCAGCTGGAAGTATATATGGAAGGGGCAGAATACCAGATGCTCCACCTAAAAACAGACAGTGCAGAATTCCATCTCCTGAACTACTACTGCCCAAATGATAAATCATTGGCGCTAGACACAATTCCAGATAAAGAGAGACTTATGGTGTGTGGTGACTTCAACAGCCACTCTCAGAGCTGGGGCTACGATCATATCGACAAGAGAGGTGAGGAACTTGAGAGCTGGCAGGATGAAAATAATCTCATCCTTATTAACCAGCCAGCTGACTCGCCAACCTTCTACTCGAGAGCATGGCACACCACCTCTACACCAGATCTGGCATTCCACTCATCAGGTCTGGAATGGAACATCACACGTGTCGTTGGAAAGCAGCTTGGGGGTAGTGACCACAGACCAGTATTTCTGGAAATCCACAATGAATTTACCAAGGACAGCAGCACGCTCACTAGGTGGAACTATAAGATGGCAGACTGGAAAATGTACCAGCATTTAACCAGTGTTCTAGCTAAGGACATGAACTTGGACAAAGACATCAATAGAGCAGTGAGTGAATTTAATAGATGTATACTACATGCTGCTAGTAAAACCATACCCAGGGGGGCACGCAAAAACTACAAACCCTACTGGAATGATGAACTGGAAAAGCTGCAAAATGAGATGGAAACATCTAGACAGCAGGCTGAGAACAGACCTAGCCAAGAACATCACAACAAATATCAGCAAACAAAGGCTAAATTTCAAAGAGCCAAGTTACAAGCCAGACGGAGTAGCTGGAAAGAAAAAACAGAGTCGCTGAACCTAGAAAGAGATACTAGGAAATTATGGAAACTTGTAAAACAACTAAATGATGAAGGTACAGGGAGAAATACCAGGATCACACTTTATAAAGATAGAAACATTTTAACAGGTAAACATGCAGCTGATTACTTTGCAGATTCCTTTGCAGAAGACAATAACATCAAAGTCAGCCCAGACAAACAACAGGAGGTTCGAGAGAACCAGCAAAACATTGGACAAGGCGAACCTATACCTGAAGTCATGGAGGCACCAATCACAATGAGAGAACTGGAGCATGCAATATCCAAATTGAAAATGAAAAAGTCCCCTGGAGCTGATGGAGTGTCCAATGAAATGATTAGAAACCTGGGAATTGCAGCAAGAGCAAAGCTACTGCAGATCTTTAACACAAGCTGGTCCACGGGTAATGTACCACAGGCGTGGAGAGAAGCAATAATGATACCACTCCTCAAATCAGGAAAAGATGGCAACACAGTCTCCAACTATAGGTCCATCAGCCTCACAAGCTGTCTATGCAAAACAATGGAACGCATTATCAATCTTAGGATGCAGTGGTACCTTGAAAGTGAAAACCTTCTGGTATCACAGCAAGCAGGTTTCAGACAGTGCTACTCTACTGAAGATCAGGCAACCTACCTCTCCCAAGAGATTGAGGATGCCTTCCAAGATAAGAAACTGGTACTAGCAGCATGGATAGACCTCAGAAAAGCATTTGATAAGGTCTGGAAAGAAGGGCTCCTAAAGAAATTGCGACATTGCAGGGTTAGCTCAAGAATGTACAAATGGGTAAAAGCATACCTGCATAATAGAAGAGCCAGGGTACAATTAGATGGTCGCAAGAGCAAGAAAGTTCTACTGCGTCATGGAGTACCCCAGGGAGGAGTCCTGTCGCCCACACTTTTCTTGGTTTACATCAATGACCTAGTTGCTGAACTACCACACGGGATCAAAGTGGCAATGTATGCTGACGACCTGGTGATCTGGTGCACAGAAGAACATGCGACAGTGGCCACTAAACAAATACAAAGAGCTATCGATTTCCTAACCTTATGGGCTAATAGATGGTGCGTCAGCATTAATACAGATAAGTGCAACACTACACTTTTTACCCTCTCACCAAAACAAAAAGCCGGTCATATCAAAATAGATGGAGAGCTCTTGAAAGAAGACAAACAACCCACATACCTCGGAGTTACTTTTGATGATAAACTGACATGGAAGCAGCACATAAACAAAGCAACAACAAAAGCCAGGAGGAAGTTAGCTATCCTGAGAAAACAAAGTGGAACCACATGGGGAGCCAGTGGGAATATACTCAGTAAAGTTTACCAGCAAGGCATAAGACCACACCTGGAATATGGTTCAGCTGCGTGGTGTCCTGCATCAAACACCACATTACAAGATCTAGATAAAGTGCAAAACCAGGCACTTAGAATAATGTTGGGAGCAATGAAATCAACACCCATAGCAGAGATGCAGAAAATGGGAAGAATGCAAACACTTGGCGAACGCAGAGACACAAAAGTACTAATTCAGGCAGAAAAGTTTCAGTGTATGCCAAGTCATCCAATGAAGGAAAGATTCCAAAATCTAGCAATGGGACGACTGAAAAGAAGCAGTTTTATCCATCAAGCTAAACGACTCCGCAGACAACTTACAGACCTACCTGAAGTTGACAGCCCCTTAATGCCTGTACCAGAACAAACCCCGTGGAGTGAAAGACATGGAATGCCAATATACATTCAGACCCATGTGAAAGGAATACTAAGCGTGGACGAACAGAACAGTGTGCAGCGAAGTACAGTCACCCTCAGTTTCCTGGATGAGGAATATCCACAAGATATATGGGTCAGAGTATACACAGATGGGTCAGCACAGAATGCCGTGAGGAATGGAGGTGCAGGTGTATATATAGAATATCCACACAAGCCTAGAGATACAATCAGAACACCGACAGGAAAATTCTGCAATAATTATGATGCAGAAATCCAGGCAATTAGTGTGGCAGCTAAAAAAACTGCTGAACTCCAACTCTGACCTACAGCCTGTGGTATTTCTGACAGATGCAAGGTCAATGCTTCAAGCTCTTCAGTCTGGAAAACTAACAGACTTGAAAAAACTACTTAGCGAATTGTCTTACCAGTATAGGGTAACCATGCAGTGGATACCCTCTCACTGTGGATTACCAGGAAATGAAAAAGCAGACCAACTGGCTAAGGAAGGTGCTGCCGAAGACCAACCAGATATACCAATCACCTACCATCAGAAAAAACAGATGATCAAGTCAATAAGAAAGCCATAAACACCAACACAAGATGACTATCTTATTATGAACAGACCAGAACAAGTTATAATTCTACGTCTCAGAACAGGACACAACCGACTCCGCAGTCACATGTATACAAAGTTCAAGATTGGCAACACGGCCATGTGTACATGTGGACAGGCAGCACAGAGTGCCAAACATATACTTCAAGAGTGTTCTGAGCATGAAACGCTGAGGCAGACATATTGGCCAGAGGAAACAACACTGGAATCAAAACTCTATGGGACACTGTATGAACTACAAAAGACAGTGAGTTTTATTAAGGAGACAGAATTACAGATATAGACATGTTTCAAGTGAACGAAAGAAGAAGAAGAAACTGCTTGACTTCGAAGCATTCGTGACAATGAGTGAGCTTCGTCATTTGCAGCTCGACATCTCTGCGTTTTCTCGTTTCATGCTGTCTGTGACGACATTGGTATTCTCTATTCATAACTTGTCGATTTTTTTATTTGCGCTGGTGATTCTAGCTTAGCTCTACGCCGATGCAAATCAGCATCCTTAACAAGTCGTGTTTGTCTTTGCTGAAGAGTTTCTTGATCAATTCTTTGCATATCTCTGTCAATTTTATGTCTACTCTCTTCAGCATTTGCGGAACGAATCAGAACGAGTGACTCTTGACTTTGACGATTCAACCATATAGCTTTTCGCTCTTTTGTTTTTGACGCTTTCTTGCGATTAAATTATCGTTATCCGTCATTTAAAGCAAATTATAAAAATATTTTTAATTTAATGTATTTCAGATAACTAACCACAAGCCGATAAAGAAGTTTACCTGTCAGCGCATCAATAACATTTGTGTTCAAAAATTCCACCTGGTTTGAATAACGTCACGACACCAATCGTTTTGATTGGATGTCGCACGGGAATTTCGCGACGTAAATGCGTTATTTATTTAGCGTTCCGGAGATGACAGAATACGGCTATTATATTATAGATTATCGCTTTACCCATGTCACATCTGCAGGAACCTCATTTATGTTTATGTGTTGTTTATGTTTACAAGTAGGTCTAATTGGAAATTGTAGTACTGACGCATTCTCACATGTACTAATGTTTAGTGTTTGCTGTTCTCGAGGAATGTACATACATCTGCAGTGTGTGTGTTGTTGTTGTTGTCTGGGTGTCGTTCGACCAGTTTATATTCATAGTGGCTGGAGAATATACACATTTAAAGTCTTGACTAAAATCGTATTTTTTTTAGGGTTACTGTGTGGTCGAAGACATAAAACGTAGTGACTCAAATTACGAGACGAGCAGGGGTAATCTTACCAAATGTATCTACGGCCCAAATCAATGTTCATAACATATCACGATTCGTCTTTACCACGGCCCTTTGTCCGTGCGTTGCCTTGGTCCAAAAAGGGGATGAGGAGGATAGTAAAACTGCAGCCTACTATGCATGTGCTAGGGTGTGGCGAAGGAGAGTACACGATGGAGTTGACTATCTCACTCAAAATGGTAAATAACAGGCTCTTACACTTTCTTAAAAAAAAACAACACAATTTTTAGATGACTTCCAATAAGGCTTCATAAAACACATTAGCAACGAAGAACAAACAACATATGTTGCACAGGAAATAAAAGATGATTTCTAGAAAAAATCAAAACACTTAGCTAGCTTCTTTGATCTCACAAAGGCCTTTGATAAAGTATGGAAAGATTGTCAACTGTTAAAACACGCTTTGAAAGTAATAGGAAGCAAAATGGATACAGTGGATCAAAAGCTTTCTTTTTGAATGATATGCAAGTCAAACTCCAGAGAAAAAGAAGCAACATAATTAATAGAGATCAACACCCAGTGGAGAATTATATAACTCACACTCTTCATTATTTGTACAGACGACCCGTCAAAACTATTCATATCATACATACATATCTTTCTGCTATCCGTACAGATGATCTGGCTATTTGGACACAATCAGAATACACAGGATTCTCGAAGGTGAGAAGGTGGCAATAAACAAAGTCGAAGAATAGGCAAAAACCAGGGATGTTCAAATAAATAAGAGCGAGACTGTTAGCACACTATTAACCCTATCCCACAAAACCTGAATATTATACTCTCACACTGTACAGTACCCCACTCCCAAAAGGGAACAGCTCGATCTACCTGGGACTAAAGTTTGACAAGAAATTTACATAAGAATCACATACCGAAGAGCAGGCCCGTAGATAAGGGAGTGGTTTGGGGTGTTCAGACCTCTCCCTTAGCAAATCTGAACATGACTTTTAGTACTAGGAATCTGACCAAAAAATCAGTAAAAACCCCTCCCTTGTTTTTTTTTCTTTTTAAAAAAACGAAAAACCCTTCCAATTTTCCAACAAATAGGAAAATTTGCACACGAAATTCATACCATAATTTTCACAGAGCCAACAGATCAAATGTTTGCACACACCAGCAGACTACCACCAGACAGCACACCACATCAAGCTATGCTACATAGATACAGTGAAGGCAGACCTAGAGGCCGATCACGAAAATGATGGGCCACCGAAATAAAAGAGGAAACAAATTCCACTATATACTCAGCATACACGAGGACCATCTCCATAGATCTCTGCTACCACTGACGCTGAAAGGCAATAAAGGGTTTAGCGAATAGATAGATAGTTAGACACAAGAAAACGGACGAAATTTCTTTTAGGTTAATCCCCTCCTTATGGTAATCATATATGGCCCTGTCGAAGAGTCAGAAAGAAAAGCCACATGCAGGTTACAAAAAATACACACAAAAACAACAACTATGGGGACAGACTGGGAAGCTGGCATACAAACCTTAAGAAGAGTCTATGTGTACCAATAAGTTGAGACCAGGTAGGGCTTGTCGATATTTAAGTCATCCTCCCTCCCTCTTTAATCGGCCCAGTTACCTACACGCTGGCAAAGATACCTGCGCTGTCCACATATTAGCGCCTAAAAACATCAATGCCTAATGTAAGGGGTTCATTGAGTTGACATATAAAGAATAGGATTTATCTTCATTGTTACTATGTGTGTGACAGATGAAGGATCTGCACTTCGTTGACAGAATAACAAGTGTCTTTTTATTGTCTATTGTCTTTTCCTAGGTAGATGATAGTTCATATTATCCATACTTGCTTTAAAACTTAGGGATGGGAATCTTAGTTTTTGTTCCAAGGCCAGATGTGTCGTCTTAGTTACGATGAGTCCATGGTTGTTGAAGGTTATCGTGATGTTTTATATCCACTGTTTTCTTAGTCTATCTTTAGCTTTATGACCGGATATTTTATGTGTTATATGCTATTATTGGTATTTCGTTTGGCTTCATTCTCATAAAGTGACCAAACCATTTTATTCACTGTCTTTCGATATGTTCATTAAATGAGATTGTACCTTCTCATTTCCTAATTTCTTCATTTCTTATTTTATCTAGTTTAGTAACCATTGTCGCTTTTTCTCAGACACTTCATTTATATACGTTATATACATGTAACATACATGTGATGATTTTCATCTGCTGCGAGACTGTTAGAGGCCATGTTTGTCATTGTAGCAAAGTGTTGGTACACGAATTGTAGGTATTATCTGTCGTTTGATTTCCATCTTGAGCTTTGGGTGGAGAAGTAATGGTTGGCCTAATGCTAATAGGTCACTGTATTTTATTTCTGACACTTTGGACAAAATGCTGCCTAGATTTTTTAATTCTGTGGCTTCTTTCATTTTGGCGTTAGTTAGTTATTCCTCTAGGGCCAAAGACGGCACATAGGGCGGATGCCATAGATTTCTATATCTCTCGTTTCATTGCAATTTTCTTTAGATCTTCATTGTTTCTGATACCGATTGTGAAACGTTGTCTTGTAATAGTTCTACGTAAAGTTTCTTTTGGCCTTCCTCGTTCTCTCTTGCCCATTGGTGACCACATCAAAGCTTGACAGGGAAGTCTTTCAGTATCCATTCGTAGCGCGTGTCCAATGTAATTCCAGCAATGCTTTCTAATATAGGTGGATACATATTCTTGTTTTGATTCTTGTATGACAACAGTGTTTGATTTGAAGTCTGACCAACGTATGTTCAGTAGCCTTCTGAGACATTCACTTTCAAAATTGTTTAGTCTTTGTTCTAAGTTTGATGTTGCTTTCCAACTTTCGCATCCATATGTTAATGTTGGAATTATGCAGGAGTTGGAGATTTTGTGCTACTTCTTAGTGTTTTTGAATGGCAGATATTTGATAGTTTATTGCATGAGTTAGCAGCCAGTGCAATACGGTGTGATATTTCTGTTGATGAATCTCCTGTTGTTGATAGCTTGCTGCCAATGTATATAAAGTTGTTGACTTTTTCAAGAGTGTCCTCGTTTAGCTTGATGTCCGTTGGTTTGTTGGTAAGGTCAAATATTGTTTTTTTGGATGTGTTGATTTCAAGCCCAAGTTGAGCAGAGAATAATTAGCGTAGTCTATTGTTATACCCATTGGTGTTGTAGGCTTGCTTATATAAATTCATAACTTCGGTTTGTTCGTTCGTTTATTTTCATGTTGTACTTCTTACATGCCAATAGCAATATCTGTAGTTAAGAGTTAACCCCGCATTATCTGCGGATTTGGTAGCAGTTTATTCCGAAATAAGCATTGTCTTTATAAATGTCATGTTTCTTAATATAACAAGGAAAACAAAGATTTATTACGAGCAATAGGCCTACCTATAGTGTCTAGCGAGTGTGGTTCTTGTGAATAATAACATGATGCGAATTCAAAACGTCCTGTTGGACAAAAACGCATAGGGCTTCATCTCAGTAAAATATAAACAACGATATAACACATTCCGTTCTCAGTAGGCCTACTACATAATTTACATATTTACATAGGTGAAAGGTGTTATGAAAGAATGCCAAGGAGGAAATATGATCATAAAAGAGACCGCAAATTTACGCGCACGCTGCTGGGCTGTATAAAGGACAAAGAACAGTAAGACTGTCGGCATCAGAACCGTAAATATGATTACCCTAAGGAGGAAGGGGTTGCCTTAAAAATTATTGTCGTCCGTTTTCTTGTGTACAATTCTTTATTTCCCTGTTGCCGTTAACTCTGCCTTCAGCTATTAATCTTTCCATTTGGTTATGTCTCTTTATATCACGCACAAAAAAAAACCAACCCATAAAAAAACCCAGCTTTCTTGTTACGATGCTGTTAAGGAGTCGGCATTCTTCGGCGTTTATTGATCTGAACACTTCTTGGTGTCTTTTTAGCTGTCCATGGCATACGTAAAATCCTTCTTTATCACATCATTTCGAAAGAAGCGATTCTCGTTGCTATTGTTTTATTTAATGTCCATGCCTCACAGTCGCATATTGTCACTGGAAATGCGTATATTTTGATCATACATAATTTGGCTATGCTGCTGGTACATTGTCAAGGTTTTTTATTAGCGCAAATTTCAATGTCGCCAATACAATACTTCTCTTGATTTCGACAGCGCATTCTCCTGAGCTATTTATGTTTGTGCCAAAATATTCAAAATTTGTTACGTCCTCTCGTTCGAAATTGTAAATTATTATCTTTGCTTGTACTTTCACTTTATCCATTGTCATAATTTTTGTTTTCTTCATATTTAAGTACAGGCTTTGGAAGTAACTGTGTTCTTTTGTTGATAGTATCATTTGCTTTAGATCATCTCCGTTTGTTGTTATAAAAGATTCATTTGATGTGCTGACCGCCGATGGTAGGGCCTACGAGGTTGGAAGTCCGCATAGGCCTATGCCATGTCATCTTTTACATTTGTAGTAGAAAGCAAAAGGCCCGAAAGTTTGAAACTGTCACGTTTAAGTCGGATGTGTCGGGACGAAAAGTGCATCGTTGTCATGTGACGTTTTCTTTCCAGAACGTTGTCTTCCCAATGAACTCTCTGAACCCTTCTCTGTCTTGGATTTTCCAACGATGTATTCATGTTATCTTTAATGTCGTCAATCCATCATCTTCCTGGTCTGCCCTTTCTCCTCTTCCAGGTACTCTGCCCTCCATTATTTGTCTTTCTAAATAGCTGCCTCTTTATATGACCAAATATGTGTACATTTTCTTTTTGTTATTGTGTTTAGTAACCAACACTCTGGAAACTTCAATGTGTTGCGAACATCGTTTATAGTTGCCAAGTTAAAACCACAACACATTCGTTTTCCTTCTATCACATTTTCTGAGTTTGAGACTCAGAAAAAATAACATTTGTATACATTATAATTTATGACACATAGGGAGCCTATCTATTTTATAAATGTAATATTGCAAGCAGACACGGTGAGAGTTCGTAATCAACCAAGTGACTAACTGAATTATTCATTCATTTTACTTACCTAATGAACAAATACAAAATATTATATATTTTAATAAATAATATAAAACTATTGAGATAAAAAAATATTATTTTTAGTTTAATAATAATTTATTTATTTATATTTAGAATATAGACAGATATTGAACATTTATGTTACTGTAAAAGCTAGAAGCGAGCAATGACATCACGCAATATTTCTTCCGCCTTGGTCGACAGATTTTTACGTCTGTCATCGATCGCGCAGAAGAATTCGCAAAAATGTCGGGCAACGTAGGAATGGAACATTTGATTCCAATAGTAAACAAATTACAAGATGTTTTCGCTTCATTGGGAGTTCCTTTATCGTTGGATCTTCCACAGATCGCTGTTGTTGGAAGTCAGAGCGCAGGAAAAAGTAGTGTTCTTGAAAATTTCGTCGGCAGGTAGAGTTGACAAATTAAAGTTTTTCATGAATAATACTTGAATTTAATAATATATTAAATTTTTTTTTCGCTGGTTGTACGAGTTCTTATAATAATAATAAATTATATTATTGTTAGTAATATTATTAGTGAATATTTAAAAAAATCATTGATGAATATTAGTACTGCGTGTAACTGTAATTCAGTGTAATACAATTATTGAATTCATTGTCATTGATAAAATTATAAAAGAAAAAAGATTATTTACTTACTAAGTAACTTAGTCTTAGTCTAAGTCAGGTACTTGGACAAAATTTTCAAAATAATCAATGCTACAGCTACGATACAGCATTTAAAAAATATATTTAGTAATATAATTTAGATATCCCTTGAAAATTACAATTAACCAAGTCTGTACATCAACCCTGAAAAAAGTTATAAATTTTTTTTCGAAATAATTTGACACCAAAATAATTTACATGAAACATATGATGTTATGTTATGTTCCTCCAGGGCCATAGGCGGCGCATAGGGCAGAAACCATAGCCTTCCATTTCTGTCTTTGTGTTGCCAGGTCTTTCAATTGTTGCGTGTTGTTTAGGTTCATTGATATGCCTTCTCTATTAATGGTTCTTCGTAGAGTTTCTCTAGGTCTCCCTCTTCTTCTTACTCCAGGTGGCACCTAATATAGTGATTGCTGGGGAATTCTTAGGCTGTTAATTCTAAGAACATGGCTGATGTAAGTCCAACGTCTTTGTCTAATGAAGGAAGATATATAGGTTTGTTTGCTTTCCTCTCTTATAGTAGTGTTAGATTTAAAGTCACTCCACTTAACGTTCAGAATGGTACGTAGGCATTTGTTTTCAAAGGAGTCGAGTCTTTTATCTGTAGCTTTCCAACTTTCGCACCCATATGATAGAATAGGGATGATGTTGGAGTTAAACAACTTGAGTTTTGTGGTGTTTCTTAGTGTGTTTGACATCCATATGTTGCGTAGTTTATTGAAAGCACCTGCTGCAAGGGCAATAGGGTGTAAAATTTCTTTTGATGAGTCTCCATCCAATGCTAGATTGGTGCCTAAATATGTAAAATTGTTGACTTTTAATAATGGAACATTTTGAATTTCTATGTTGTCGTTGGATCTCGTAAAATCTAGTATATGAGTTTTTGATGTGTGGATTTTCAACCCTATCTGATTTGAGTAGTGTTGGAGATTGTCAAGCTTAGATTGAGCATCTGTGTGGTTTGCGCTCATAAGGGCCAGGTCATCTGTGTTGTCAAGATCTTCGAGAACGGTATTATTAATCCATTTTATTCCTGTCAGCTCATTTTCAGTGCTCTTTCTCATGACCCAATCAATAGCAACTCAGAAAAGTAATGGGGACATGATGCATCCCTGTTTAATGCCCGTAACAACTTGGAACCATTCTGACTTCTCAGTGTTTGTTTGAACACAGCAATGTGAGTTGGTGTAAAATGCCTTTATAACATTGATTATTTTAGTAGGAAAACCGTATTGCTGTAGAATATTCCATAACGTAGGCCGATGAAGACTATCAAATGCTTTTTCAAAATCAACAAAGTTGATTATGAGCGGGGATTGAAATTCGAGTGATTCTTCAATGATGATGCGAAGAGAAAATATGTTGTCTGTGCAGGAGCGAGCTGATCTAAAGCCTGCTTGTTCTTCTCTTAGTAGTTTATCAACAGCATTCTTTAATCTTTCCAAGAAGATGCTTAGGAAGACCTTGCCTATGACTGATAATAGGGTGATACCCCGCCAGTTGTTACAGTCTGAGGGGTCGCCTTTATTGGGGAGTTTGACGATGATACCGTCTTTCCATTGTTGAGGTGGATTTTCATTGCACCAGACATCATTCATAAGAGACAGCAAGTTTTGTAGTGTGTTATCATCAGAAGCTTTAAGCATCACACTTGTTATTTCGTCAACGCCAGAAGCTTTGTTATTTCTTAGTTTATGGATAGCATATTTTAATTCAGTGATAGAGAAAATTTCACATGATACTGGCATGGTTGTCATTTGTGTGTCATTGACAAAGTCTGGAGTAGCTGTTGGTTGAGGTCTATTTAATAGTTCATTAAAGTGTTCTTCCCACCTCTTTGTTTGGTCGTGGGTGGTTGATAGTAGTTCTCCGTTTTTATCTTTGATGGGTCAGTTGTTTGTTGTGACTGTTGTGTTACATAATTGCTTGATTATATGATGTAATGTTTTGCTGTTTCCATTCTATGCGGCATTTTCTGCTTTTAATGATAATTCGTTTATATGTGTTCTTTTGTCCTGTCGTGCGCTCTTTTTTATTTCTTTGTCCATCACATTATAATTCCCTCTAATTATGTCATATTTTACTGGTTCTTTAGTAGATAAAAGTTGTAATTTAACCACTTTTCTTAATTTGATTTTATTCCATGTTGTCTCGCTTAAGAATTTCTTTTTCTCACTAGTAGTATAACCCACAACTGAAACGGCTGCTTCTTTCATAGCATTTTTGATGTTGTCCCAAGATGTAGTTATATTATCTATGAGATCTTCAGAATGGTCAGTGGAAAGATTTTGCAATGCGGAGAAATGATTTTGCAACTCCATCTTGTATGCGTTTGAATGTTTTGTTCTAACAGGCGATTAGAATCTATTTTTCTATGTTTTTCAGCTTTCGTGATCCTTTTTAGTTTCACTTTTAGTTTGGCAATACATAAGTTATGATCACTGCCCACGTCTGCGCCTCTGTATGCTCTAACATCTTGGATCGTGGTGCAGCGTTTTCTATTGATGCATATATGGTCTATCTGATTTTTTGTTACTCTGTCTGGAGAATTCCAAGTGGTTTTGTGTATATTATGTTTGAATAGTGTACTTGCTAAAACAAGGTTGGTCATTACACAGGTTTCTATAAGCCTCTCTCCGTTTTGATTTATATTTCCTAATCCATGAGTTCCCATGTGTAGTTATATTTTGTGGCTTTCCAACTTTCGTTATATTTTCGCACCCATATGACATGAAACATATAGGAAAATGTAAATAAAACTTGACCACAAACATGTAACTGAGCTGACAATTTCTTAATTATCTTAGTTATTTTCAATAATACAACACACAAACTATACATTTTTGTGTTCATGTTGATCACATTTCTGGAATGTTCAGATGGACACAGAACTAATTTATATTCATTATGGCTGTTAATTTGCATAATTATAATGAAAATAAATTAAATATCTATTAAACATAATAAAATACCACAGAGCATATATATTTTTGTATTCACAAAGACAAGACACATCTGTTGATCACATTGCTGTGATTCTCAGAGAGAACAACAGTGTACAACTAATTAATATTAAAAATGACGGCCAATATTTGCATAAATAAACAAATGTTGATGTTTTAAAAAGATTAACTACTGTTTTCAGCATCTTGCTGCATATAGATAGTAGATAGTTCCCCCCCCCCCCGATTCCCAGTTGAATCTGAGTATGATCACAATCACTGAATCTGTATCCAATAAATATTAAATTATAGCGACAATTAGAAACAGACAATCAAGATTTTTAGGGCATGTTTGTTATGAGAAAAGGAAAGTAAGACTTGAACATTTACTGATTTAGTAGCCATCAGAAAGATCAAGGGAAGAAGCGATAGTGGAAGTGCTTCTCCTGCCACTCATACTTCCTATGACACTGTCTGCATCACAATCTCTTACCTTGTGGCTTCTCTACCCAGCTTTGATCCTCAATTAGGCCACTCCTCCCATGCTATTCTCTCTCAATTCTTCCACATCTACTGCTGCTGTGGTTTCTCCAGGATGCTGGCTGTCCTTGCCTGTCACTCTTGTCTCATTCTAGACCTCGTGTTTTCTATATCCTCTGTCCGCCATCGTCTTTTGTCCCTTACATCTCCTACTACACCATTCGCAACATTATACATTCTCATAATTGCCATCTTTATGAATTCCTATGCTCTGCCCACTCTTGCAAGTTTTCGTCTCTCCGCCCCTCTCTCCTGCACATCCTCTATCACCTCCCGGACTCCTTACTTCTACCCCCTCACATATATCTACACCCTTGGAACACTGCATATCTTCGGACCTTCCACTCTTTGTCAGCAAGATTTCAGTTCTCAGCAAGGGACTTAAGTTTGTTCCCCTTTGTCCATCTTGCAACCGCTTCTCCCTGTTTCAAGACGTTGCAAGGTTTCATTGCATTCTCCGCCTCAAGTTCCATTTTTACCATTATCCATCTTTGGCTGACTCCAGCACTCTAGACGCTGATGATCTTTTCTCATCTTTCCGCCATCGTAAACATGATTGGACACCTCCTCCTCCCCCCTTACTTGCACCTTAGACTTTACATCCAGAATACTGATCGTGCTATTGCCTGTCTCTGCCCTACCCCGTTGCATCACTCTAATCTCACCTCCTCTAAGACTGAGACTCTCTCCAACTTCGAGCTTACCAAGACATTGTCATCAAACTTGCTGAAAAAAGGTGGTGCTGTTGTGTGGCCCCGCGATTTGTACGTCCGGGATGCCTCTTGTCAACTGGAAGATGCTACCTTCTATGAGCTTCTCCCTTCAAACCCCATTCCTGATAATAACCTTATAGTAGGCTGCATTGTCAAATGACTCATTTGTCAAAACCTCCTCCCGTCTTCTGCTGTCTTTCTCCTTATCTACAAAGGCCAACCGTGACTCACTTGCCCTCTATCTTTTGCCTAAAATCCACAAGGATCTTAACCCTGGCAGACCTATTGTATCTGCATGCTCTTGCCCTACTGAGCATATCTCAGCATTCCTTGATGGTGTTTTTCAACCTATCGCCGCTTCTCTCCAGATGTACCTCAAAGACACCAACCGTGCGTTAACCTCATTCACATCAGTTGAGTTGCTCCCTCATCATACCTATCATCTCTTCCTCCTTGATGTTGTTTCTTTGTACACTTCTATCCCACACAATGACAGCCTCACTGCCTTCAGTTCTTTCTTGATCGGCACCCTCACCATTCCATTGCTACCTCTACACTGGTCCGCCTGGCTGAACTTGTCCTTTCCTTGAACTCCTTTGAGTTTGATGGCACCTTCTTCAACCAGATCAGCAGTGTAGCCATGGGCACCAAAATGGGTCCTAGCTATGCTTGTCTATTCATGGGCCATTTCGAGCACCTTATCTTCTCCAACTTCCAGGGTCTGACTCCTAAGTTCTGCCGCCGCTACTTTGATGGTGGTTTTAGGTTCACTGACATGCCTGTTGATGATGTTTCAGCCTTCATCTCATTCATTAGCAACTTCCATTCCCCTATTAAATTCCCTTCCACTGTCTCTGCCTGCTCTGTGACTTTCTTGGACATCTCTGTCTCTATTGGTCCAGTTTCTCCATCTCCGTCTACTATAAACCCACTGACTCTCACAGATTTCTTCTTTATTCCTCTTCCCACCCTCATTCATGCTATGTATTCTGGATTACTGATTTTGCTTCTCCGTAGGACGGTGGGTGTCTCTGTTGCTCCATTTTGCTTCCTGCTTTTGACAGAGCATCCGCTTTCTTATTTCCCATGATTCTACAGTGTGATGGTATCCACCGAAGGGCAATAACTGATGATTTTTGGATCTGTCTTAGCTCATGTATGATGTTGCGCAGAAGGCTTTTGTTTCTGTTGTTCTGGATGGATTCCAGTAGATATCTGCAATCTGTTAATATAGCTATCTTCTTTGGTCTTGACAGTCCTGGTTCGGTGAAAGCTTTTAGTGCTTGATAGAGTGCAACTGCTTCTGCTCTAAAGTCAGAGGAGTATTTCCCGGGTGCTCACATTCCTCATTATATTTTCTGCATAGATGTTGAACGGGTATGGGAGAGTGTGCATCCCTGCCGTACTCCACTCTGTACCACAATCCACTATGAGAGACCACCCTCTAACTTCTCTGCAGTCTTTTGATCTTGGTAAAGTTCTTCTATTAGATGAATCAGATGTCTTGGGAAACCCAGGTTTTTCATTATCTCCCATAGTTTTTGGTGTTGGACGCAGTCAAACTCATTTGAGTAAATTGTAGCACATGTGCAGGTCAGTTGAGAATTTCCTACACATTTCTATGATAGTCAGTCAGTAAGTCAGTTTATCTTTTGCCAAGTTGGCAGATGGCATAATTCTCCATGCCTGTCAGTCAGTTGCCAAGGATTGCAGATCTTGTGCATTTATGCCTGTTGATTTTAATTCATTCATAAATGTTCTTCTGGGTGTCATGCTGAAGTCGGATGTGTCATGCCGAAAGGCGCAGATATCGCAGCAATGCTGTAAACCATGACACAACGCATTCCTTTCTCTGGACTACATCCTGCTAATCTGCAGGAGTTTGAGAATGAACGCAGAAGAAGAAGAAGAAGTTCTTCTGGGTGTTGTTTTTGGTCTTTCCTGTTTTCTTTTCCCGTCTGGTATCCACATGCAGACTTATTGTGGAAATCTGTCTTCCTTCATTCTAAGTAAATAATTCTTCGATGTATGTCCAGCGGCGTTTTCTGATAATGTTCGTCACTTATTCTTGTTTTGTCTCCTCTCTTAGTATGTCATTTGATTTTAAGTCTTTCCAGTGTTTGTGATTTTTCTGAGGCATCTATTCTCAAAGGCAACTAACTTCTTATCCATTATTGCGGTAGGTTTCCAACTTTCACATCCATATGTCATTAATGGAATCACACTTGCATTGAGTAGTCGCAGTTTGATGTGTTTACTTGCGATCTTTGACCTCCAGATGATTGAAAGTTTGTTACAGGTTTGGAGGCGAGAGCGATTCGAGTCATGATTTCTGAGTTGTATCACCCTCTGTTGTTATCTTGTTTCCAAAATATATGAAATTTGAAACTTTGTCTAGTATATTGTCATCTAGTTTAATTGATTCTGTCAGGTCGATGAAGTTCATGATTTTTGTTTTATGTGTGCTTATTTGAAGGCCTATCTGTTGCGCAAAAAAGGTGAGCATTTCTGTTTTTTCTTGGAGATCATGGTGTGTTGAACTCAGTAGAGCAATATCATCTGCGAAGGTGAGATCTTCCAGGGTCTTGTTGTTTACCCATTTGATTCCTAGTTGTTTTTGGTCTATGCATTTCTTCATCACCCAGTCAATAGAAATTCAAAACAGTATGATAAGCCTCATTTTAAGAATGTTATTTCTTGTTCCTCTCCCGATCTGAATCCGGCCTGTGTTCCATTAATCTCCATCTCTAATTTTAGATTCTTTGCATTATGAAGTTTAGCATTATTTTACTTGCTTGACTTGACAAAGTAGATAGAGCACTATGGATAACACTACAGACATGTGGAGTTCCCCAACATCTGATAAACCTATGTCAGACATATATGCCAATAGTCAAAGCACAGTAATAACGAGCACAGGTACATCCAATAATTTCCAAATTCACTTGGGAGTGAGACAGGGATGTGTACTATTAGCATTATTTTGCTTGTTTGACTTATACGGGTTATAGTTCGATAATTTGAGCAAATTCAGATTTTTTATTTTGGAGGGGTATATATAATGATTTTTTCCATTCCTCCGGCCATGTTCAGCTTTCCCATATTTTGTTGCAGAGTTTGTGGTAAATCTTGATTCCGGCCTCACCCCCTGCTTGTATCATTTCTGTTATTAAACCATCATTGCCTGGGGCTTTTCCTTTCTTTAATTTAGCACAGTGCGGCAATTTTATTCACCAACATTTCCCCTTCTGGTTAACGAGCAGCAAGTATATTTGCTGCTGTAGACTGTCGTTGCTAGGTACACTTCAATCAATTAAAAATCCCCAATTTTTAATTAAAAAAAACCCAGATTTGTTAAATCTGGCATTTTATTTAATTAACTACCTTTTCCTGCAGTTTTAGTGGCAACCATGTGTTAAATGTTTTTAAATATTTATATTTTCGCAATATATTGACAATTTAAAACAAAATCATCGCCGTGACGTTTAAATGGGTTTTGTGGAATTTACATTTTATCGAATTTTCATTAAAATCATTATGGATTGTGATTCAAATTATTATGTATGGAGAGATAAGTTATTTCCACACCCAGAAATCAGTTACACCATGCTGCTTTATCTAAATTGATATTAAAACATCAACCAAGTTCAAACGATACATTTCTGGACTAGATCTTGGTTTATAGAAGGATTTTAAGACATACCTGTTGGTTTAATTCTTTTTCTCCCTGAAATTATAACCAATTGACAGTAAATGGTGTGCTATTTAGGTCTATGTAAAACTGTTCCACTCCAGAATATTTAAAATAATGTAATAAACTTTGTACTATTATATCATTTTAAAGGTCAAAATTTGCTGGGGTTTTGTGGAAAATAGTCTTTGAGACTGTCTTACATGTCTCGTATCACACACAAACAAAACCTACACCAATATATGCAGAATTCAATTCTTTATTTATATGTGCACAATTTTTTAAAGTATCTCTAACAAAAAAAAAATTATCACAATTTCAAAACAGCCATCAACTATTACGTAACTTTTCCAAAAATTAATTCAGTGGCAGGAGAGAAATTACATAATTGTAAACACAGAGTGATAAAGGTTAAACTTTCTATTAGTATCTTACTTCTTTCTTTGTAGGTTCTGGCTCTTTTTCATATTAATTTATTGATTTGTTTTTTGTCTTACTTGGGTCTTTGTACATCTCATTGCAGTGTTCCTTCCATCTATGTAAGACATATTTCCCTTCTGTTAGTATGTTTCTTTGTTTATCTTTCAGTACGTTTAATTTTTCTTCTTCTTCAGTGATCAGTTTTCTATGCTCATAAGTCTATACAAGAAGATGGGCCACCTCCACAAATTCAGTCATCAGCAGGAGGTCCTCACGGTTGCCCCACAGCTTTACCTTTAGATCAGTCTCTTGGGGCCATATTTTAGTTCTCACGTCATCAAAGAGTGGGATGTCTGCAAAGTGTGTTATGGAGTCTGGGGACCCTTTTGACATGGGCAATGGTCAGTTTGGACAGCCTTAATTTTGTGGAGATGTGCTTGTAGTCTGCAGTGTCCTGTGCGGAGTATAAAAATTGTGGTTTGTTGTGACTTTAGAATAGGGTCCTGTGGAAAATTACTGCCTTTTCTCTGACTCTATGTATGTTTGTATTTTCTTTTAATGAGAGTTTTTGCTTTAGTCAGTGATATTCTGTGCTGGAGTTATTCCTTTTTTGCACCTGCTTTTGTCAGTCTGTCAGCTGCTTCATTTCCTGAAGAATGTCTTGCATGGCAGAAGCAGAAGATACCCTACTCAGAGTCTGTGAGCTTATATCTACTATTGCACGCAATATGTTTTCACTGTATAAAGAGAACAGGTCTGGTGAAAGCACACATCCCTGTCTGACTCCTTGTTTTATTTGTTGAAAAAGGCCAAATTGATTTCCTACTCTTATTGCTGCTGTTTGTTGCCAGTACATGTTCTTGATGATTCTTAAATCCTTACTGTCAATGTTCAAATTATCTAGCATGTGTATAACTTTGCTATGTTTAACTTTATCAAATTCTTATGTAATCTATAAAACAGAGGTACAGATCTGTTTTTACCTATATAGACCTCTCTATTAGTGTTCTCAATATATATATATATATATAGCATTGTTTGTAATTTTGCCTTCTACAAAGCAACATTGTTCTGGACTTATTTCTGATTTTATTTTGTTTCTCACTCTCTTCATGATGATTCTGAGAAGTATTGTAATCAATAATATAAGAAAAAGGCAATATTCTTTTTTTTGCCACTTCATGAGACAGGCAGATTTGGAAAACATAGTCACAACAGGCAAAATTTAAGGCAACAGAGACAGGGCGACAACGTTAGAAAATATTAGACAGTTTGACAACCTGGCACGGCAGGGAAACAACAATGATCTTGATACATAATACTGTGGACAGGGAGCTATGGAGAGCCATGACCGCCTACACCATCCGGCATGGCACCTGATGATGATGATTCTTTTGGTATAGACGTCACATCGTATCTGGAAATAATTGCATTTTTTGTTGTCTTTTCTACTTTTGACTTGAACTTTTCGATGAGTAACTCATGATGAGTGTCACAATCTGCATCTGATAGTGTCTTGCATTGAAGGATGTTTATTTTCCATCTTTGTTCTATTAGTTCTATTACGGTAGTATAAAAACAATTTGGTTTCTTGTCTTTCAGTCCAGTGACTTTCAGGTGTATAGTCTTCTCAGGTGATGTGTGAAAAATGTATTCATTACTGCCATGTTGTTTTCTGAGCAGAAGATTAGGAAACGTTCCCCTCTATTGTTGCTACTGCCAATGCCATGTCTACATTGGTTCAAGTCATGTTGATCTGTGTCCTGATCTACTTTTGCGTTGAAGTCGCCTATAACTTTTGATAACTTGTTTATTTTGTCAAGCACGAATTGAAATTGATTGTAAAAATCTTCAATTTCTTTTTCATCTGTTGCTGATGTTGGAGCATAAATCTATGTAATGGTGATGTTTCTTTTCTCTCTCTTTTTTCTGATGGTGATTACGCTTCAAGTAGTGAAGAAATGTCTATATGATAGAACGAAACATAATAAGGATAAGACATTTATGTACTAGTTTCTTTTCTGGCGTAAAGCCAAAGCCGTGCAAGTAGATGAAGATTATGTTGAGTGATAGTGACATTATGATGGAAATCAAATAACAAACAAAGTATACAGAGGAGTTTGTTTCAGAACTATATTGTCAATGACCAAGAGAATAAAAAAGCTAGTCTAAGACTGGGAATAGCTCTAGAACTCTTGGGATAAAGTAATGTGTGTTTGTCCATCACAAGTGATGATGACCATTTTTTATGTCCACTGTTGAAAATTCAGTTAGAATTATGACAATGCATAATAGTTCATAGATGGCAAATGAGCCCTATTTGAGATGTAAATGTTCTTGGACAGTTCAGACATGGAATGACCACTGTAGGCGGATTTTGGTCTATCCATGACTTTCTAGCTACTCTCCGCTGTTGGACTGCAGAATTTTTCCTCTTTTCACAAGATGATGCGCTCTTTTTGACTGTAGAGTGCCATGTAGATCTATTTTGTGCAAGTTCTTCCCATGTGTCTTGGTCTATTTCAAATGCTTTCAGTGAGGTCTTTAACGAGTCCTTGTAGCGCTTCCTTTGGCCACCTTGAGATCATTTACCCTTCTCCAGTTCACCATAGAGTAGTATCTTTGGCAGATGATAGTCTGGCATATGTACCAAATGACCTGCCAAACGAATCTGTGTCTGCATCAGGATAGTTTCAATGCTGGGGATACCAGATCTGTCATGGACAGTGGTATCTAGAATCTTGTCTTGCCATCTGATGTTCATAACTTTTCTGAGACAATTTGTATGAAAATTATTGCGATTTTTCACATGACGTCTATACACAGTCCATGTTTCGCTAGCGTATAACAGCACTGGAAGTACCACTGCTCTGTAGACTTTCAGCTTAGTCTGTAGGTTAATGTTATTTCTATCCTACACATTAAATAAAGTTTTATAACCATTCACTCACACCAGCATTGACTTTGAACAATTAATCATCAAAATTTAACATGTGAAAGCCATCACGCTGTGAACAGAAACTTTACCAAGTAAAGTAGTGCATTCCCTGCATGTGTGCGTCACACTATGAAGTCACGGGTCACGAGTTCTGTACATGTTTTTATACATATAAATTGCTTAACATCAATGGTTTGATAACCTCTATCCTGAAGCAGTCAAGTGACTTGTCATAGAATTGGAATACTGGGGCAGGTCTGAAAGTAATGCATGAGATTATTTTGTGCAGGAATTTTTTATTCAGAATACAAGAAATTTGTACATATTGTCATGGATGTGTATACTATAAAACCTCTATCACTCAACATAATCCCCATCTACTTGTACAGTTTCTTTCTTTCTTTTCACAATATACCCCTTTATGGCTTGCAGTGTCAGGGGTAGAAAAGTTTTCTGGAGACTGCCTTTTTTGTGTGCTGTATATATGTTTGTTTTTGTTGATTCTCTTCTTTCTGTAATCCATCTTTTGCATGGTATGCCCCCTGGCTTTGTATCCATCATGTCTGTATATCAATGCTTTTTGAGGGGACATAATCTGATGGTAGACTGAAAGCATGCGAGAACCACTTAATCTGTTGTCTTCTGATGTAATCCAGGATTGGCATTGTGTTTGTTAAGTCTTCTGATGTTTTCATTTCTGATTCTACTCTTATTGTTACTCCAAGAATTCTACATAGACAAGCCATTTCTGTTGTAACAAGTGGTTTTGTCTTTTGTTGTTAGTGTCCACATTTGACATTGGTAGCATAGTGATGGTATGATGATTGTTTTGTATAGTGCAGGTTTGGTGTTCATGTTTACATGTTTGTTTTGAAAATAGGAGTCATTTGTCCAAAGATTTGGTATACTTTGTTGCACCTACCGGGTATATTGGATTTCTTTGATTTTTTTTCCCTTTTCTTTTGCCAGTACCAGTGCAAATAATAGCATATAACAAAATAATATCTGGTCATAATCCCATGGCGCTGAAAGGCAATAGAGGGTTTAGTGAATAGATAGATAGACAGAATGCTCGGGCCCAAAAGGGGAGCAAAGAATAGCAACACTGTTTATCTTCCACGCATGTCGTAAAAAGCGACTAAGGAGGTTATGGGATGTAGTTGGCTGTCCCATCCCATTTAGGGTCAGTGACCCAAAGCCATGCTGAAGTCGGATGTGTCAGGCCGAAAGGCGCAGATATCGCAGCAATGCTGTAAACCAAGACACAACGGTCCTCCGGACTACATCCTGCTAATCTGCAGGAGTTTGAGAACGAACGCAGAAGAAGAAGATAGACAGATAAAGCAAAAAACTTGGATAGAAAACATTAAGAGAACCTTGAACAAACACAGACTCAATGTGACACATCTGGTCTTGGAATTAAAACTGATGCTCTCACCCCTTTGCTTAATGGCAAATATGGATAATATAAACCATCATACACCTGGGAAAAGACAAAAGTACCAGGTTTTGTCCTAATAATGATTTAACAATTTTTTAAAGGATTGCAGACTTGTGAAAACTGATGGGATAGTTCTGACTTTCTGAACATAGGTTTCCTATCCATATTAATACTCATCACCCAATCATGTTGTTACTGAACTTTCAGACAGCGTGATCCATGGATGACGAATATGTCAGGCCATTGGCGCAAAGAAAACGGTAACACAATTCATTTCCATTCTCTGGACTACATCCAACTGGAAATCTAGTAGGACCATTATCCTGCTACAAGAGAGATCCAGCGGGAGTTTGAGAATGAACGCTGAAGATTCTTGTTATTTCAACACAGAATATGGTCCGCTGGTAAAATGGGACTTGCCAAGCCCATTTATGGCCTACTAAGCTGATTTAAATTTGCTATATGCACTGACTTACGAGTTAAGAAAATATCAGATCACAAGATGTTTAAGTAAGCTAAACTTTAAAATGCGAACCTAAACAGCGATAAAGAATAAATTATTATGTCAAACCACTACCAGATATAGTCTTGTGGTGCAGAGAAAGTTTTTGTCACTTGACAAAAACTACTTCATTGTTCATTAGAACTTCAAATGACTTAAAAATAACTTCAAGGGGCTGACAAAAAGACTGTTGGCCCCTGCCTGCATGAAAAGGACCTGATTTGATCGCAGAACAAAAAAAGATTGCCCACCATAACTTTAAGAAAACCAATTGGCTACAGAACTGAGAAAATCCTTTTTTGTGTTGCAATAACAGTGATAGTCTGGTTTTATTGATGCAGCTTGTCACATGTGCTGTGCCCAACAATCATTCATTGTCATCACCAGCTGGTGTCTGTTATTTATACCTTAATGCATGACATTTGGTTTCCTATTTAAGCTTTCTCATTTCTATTTAGTATTAAAGAAAATAATTTCAGCTGCGGAGAAGATAGAAATAAATTGTTGAATATTTATTTGTCTCTTTTTATTTATTTTAAATTCTTCTGCGTTCGTTCTAAAGCTCCTGCAGATCAGCACGAAGTTTTCTAGGGCAGTTTATCTTTTCTGGCACTGTGGCCTAAGGTGGAAAATTTTCCCCCAAGCCTCCTTAGTTGCCATTTATGATATAGATAGCAGATCATGTTATTCTTTGCTCCCCTTTGGGCCCCCATCAATATACAGAATTACTCCTGGTAGTTGACACAAATTGTACTTATAATTCAAATTCTCCATTGAAACTGAGTCAGTATTTGAAACATGTTTGTGAGGATCCACGTACACCAACAGTCATGAATATGATGATTAAAGATTTTCCAGTTATTAATTTATCTTATTCTGATGTATGTCCATGTATCAACTGGATGCAACATCGTTGTTTGCATCTAAAAGTGTTAATAAATATATTCACACATAAAATAACATAAATACACACATATATGACTGCAGCATGTTGTTGATGTGTTCCGTTCTGTCAACAATTGCATTCTTTAGAAGACTCATCAAGTAGGTGTGGAAGTTTACCATTCTACTTTGTGGAATTTTTGACAGACTATTGCTAGGTATTAGGTATGTTGATTATCCTCTTCACATACTGAATATGTCAAAAATGGCTCAGATCTCTATTTCAGTAAATCTCTCAGGGTATAGCAGCTGATATTTTCAGGTTTTATGTTGGTTCAGTGCTTTTTTTGAAATCTCTGTTATGTGTGCTCAATGGGCCATGCCTATTCTCATTCCCAAATGACACTTACTCGATATATTGGCATCCTTTAATACCCCTCTAAAGTCCATGTACTATGGCTATTATGTAGAAAAAGCACCTAAAGTTCAATATGAATATATTAAATGAAACTGGATATATGGGTCAACATCAAGTGTCATGCAGGCTAGCGTAGGCGATCATGACTCTTTATCTCCAGTATTATGCTTCAGGATTGTTGTTTCCCTGCCGTGCCAGGTGGTTTAATATTTTCTTAATGTCTAATATTTTCTCACGTTGGCAAAGTGGCCTTTAATTCCACAACCCATAGAAAGCCACCCTGCACTCCTTCACAGAAAAACATGCAGTAACGAAAGTACAAAAAAATCAGTAATTTTTGCACAGAGCACAGAAGTTTGTGTAGAAAATAAAGTAAAACCATTACAATAAAATATTTACAAAATACAGAAAATCTGTAAAGCCAGTGAGTTGTTTCATGGTTTTTCTGGTTAATATATTCACTGTATATTAAATTTTGTGTTAGAACTTTAACTGTATATGGGTTTGGTGTAGCTGAATCCACACATAACCATTTTTAGTCACCACTTAGAACATGAAACACATGTGGCAATATTACTGTCCTTTATTCCATAATATCCACATGTCCTGGGCAGTAAGATTCAAGACCCATGTGGCTAGAATTAGCTATAAATGTTGTACCATTCTTACTGACATGGGGCCTGTATTCAATCCTGTAATGTTCTTCAGTTTATTAAAGATGATTATATCATGTGAATTAAAAAAAGAAATTCTGTTGAGTAAATTATGTGTTCAATGATGTGAAACAAATTATGTGTTCAATGATGTGAAATAAATTATGTGTTCAATGATGCGAAACAAATTATGTGTTCAATGATGTGAAATAAATTATGTGTTCAATGATGTGAAACAAATTATGTGTTCAATGATGTGAAATGAACTTTCAGTAATGAACACAGCTAAAGCAATATGTGGTACTAAACAACGTGGTAAATCGGGGAAAAAGAGCACCACGTGGTGGAGTGAAACTATAAGACAAGGCGTGAAAGAGAAAAAGAAACTATACAAAGACTGGAAACATAACAAAGAACAAGAAACATATGAAAAATATGCATTAGCACGAAAAAAAGTAAAACAACTGATTAAAGAAGCTAAAAGTAAATCATGGTCTGATTTTGGCAAGAACTTGAATAAGGATTACAAAACAGCTACAAAACGCTTCTACAAAACAATCAAAGTTATGAGAACCAAAACAGAAAATCACGATCCTACAGAACTAATAAATGACAGAGAAGGTAATCCCATTTCAAATAAGCAAAGAGCATTAAAAAGATGGAAAGAATACTTTTCTGAGTTACTAAATACAACACCAAGCAATAATACAGCAAAAGAAACCATAAAGAGTTGTAATGAACAAGAGCCAAATATTCTCATAGAGGAAATTGCAGAGGGCATAAAAAAGGCAAAAAATAACAAAGCTCCAGGGATAGATAACATACCACTAGAAATTATAAGAGCAGCAGGAGAAACAGGATTATATTGGCTACTCTGAATTTTTAACACCGTGTGGAGGCAACAGAAGACACCAACAGACTGGAGAAAAGCTATCATATTGCCAATATTGAAAAGGAAAGGCAGCAAAAGAGACTGTAACCAGTACAGGGGAATTTCCTTGTTAAGCCATGCAGGAAAACTATATGCAAAAATAGTAGAGAAAAGACTGAGACCTGTAATAGAACAACAACTTAGCAATACACAAATGGGTTTTAGAAGAAACATAGGATGTACTGATGCAATATTTATTCTGAAACAGTTGGCAGAGAAGTCAATAGAATACAACCAAAATTTATACATATCCTTCATAGATCAAGAGAAAGCATTTGACCGAGTAAACAGAGAAAAACTATGGGAAACATTAAAAATTTATGGAGTATGCCAACATTTAATTAACGAAGTCTCTATAACAACAGCAGTTGCACTATAAGAACAGCTGCAGGCTACACAGAGGATTTTGTGATTAGCACAGGAGTAAAGCAGGGATGTGTATTATCCCCACTACTTTTTATTACATACATGGACCATATAAACAAAACAGCAAATTCTAATGAAGCAAATGAACTGCTTTTTGCAGATGACCAGGTTTTATTCCACAACAGCATTAAAAACCTGCAAGACCACCTAAACACAATAGACACAGCAGGCAAGCAATTTGGAATGAAAATCAACATAGACAAAACAGAAGTAATGAATATTGCAAGAGAAAAGGAGAACATCAACATACAGATAAATAATAAACAACTAAAACAAGTAGATGAATTCAAATATCTGGGCAGCACATTGAGATATGACAACAAACAAGAAGGAGAAATAAACGCAAGATGTAATAAGGCCTGTCAGATCATTGGTCAATTAACACCTTTACTAAGAAACAAAGATATTACACTAGAAACAAAGAAAGCGCTTTTCAACACCATTTTCTTACCAATATTGTGTTATCAGTGTCAAACATGGTCATTAGATTCTAGAACAATACATAAGATTAACACCACTGAAATTAAATGTGTGAGACGTATGATTGGAGTTAGCTTGAGAGACAAAATTAGGAATGAAGCACTAAGGAAACAATTAGGGATCAAACCAACAATAGAATACATACAGAAACAACAAGTTAAATGGTACGGCCACATAACCAGACAGAAAGAGCAAAGTATTATCCAAAAAACACTTAACAAACGATACGAAAACAGGAGACCTATTGGACGCCCTCGTAAAAGGTGGATAATAGTGTATTAGAGACACTCGGAAATATAACAGCAGAGGAGGCAAATAGAAGGGCAAAAGACCGTACACTCACTCTCCCCTCAACACCGAAAGGTATATGAGGACAGAAAGAAGAAGAATGATGTGAAATAAATAACTAATATGAATGTAAATGTGTTTGCAAATTGAGTCACATCTGCTTAGAACAGAGGTTGCACTTATAAATCTGGAAGATGCGTATAAAAGAGTCAGTTTTGGCGATCTTGTCCAATTGCTAACTGACATCAGCATTAAGATATATGGATCATTCTATGGATAGCAATGGTGGTCATGTCCAAGACCAGTTGCTTTAAAGTTGGAATCCTGGACCTTGGAGGTGAGAACCGTAATACCAGGATTGCCACAGAGATCTCCACTGCCCACTGTGTTTTTTAACATCTACACTTATAAAATTGCACAGATGCAGGCGACCAGGTAGATTCCTCACTTATGCGAATGACTACTTATTGTACAATCTTGGCAGTAACAGATATGACATCATTGAGAGTGTGTAGAGTAAACTAAAGCTTCTTCTACTCTGCTACTCAAGTTACAATGCAGTCACATTACAATGCAGCCATCAACTTCTCCAAAGCAAGATTGTCTGGATTTTGTTGAACAACAAGATAGTTACAGAGGTGTAACAGCAAACACTCTTTTTTCTTATGAAGTCAGTGGTAGTATTTGTTGTGGACTATGGTCTAGGCTTACACTGTAACAAACACAGGTTGATAGGCTGGAGAGAGTCCAGAATGAGGTCACGGGCAGTTCTAGGGTGTACCAGAGATACACCAATCACTGCCAGGAGGTTTCTTCTATCTAGGATCAAAGTAAGATATAGAGTAGTGCAGGTGAAAGAATACTTTAAAGTTACCAAACAATGACCATAACGCTTTATACCAATCTCTAGATAACACAAAAGGAAGTCACATCAAATAAAGAATCCCTTGCATGGCAGAAGCAGAAGATACCCTACTCAGAGTATGTGAGCTTAAAGAGGTAGGAAGAGGCTATGAATGGATGGAAGTAAATAAAGAGAGATCGATGACAAATCTTCTAATACAGCTAAGAAGAGAGTGCTGTGAATTTGTGAATTAGCTGCAAATAGGTCTGAGTGAATGGTACAAGAACTCATATAACAGCACTCAAAGACACAAAATATTCACACTGACGGCTCAGTAGCAAGAGAAACAAACGGATGCGGATGGCCTCTATCATTTACCAAAATGGCAAGAAGATGGTGAAAATATCTGATACCTATCACACCACTGTATCGAGCATGAGAATGGAGATAGAGACAATAACAGCTGCTCAGACTTGGCTCACAATGCAACCACCAATATCTTACAGTGATTTTATCAGAATCACAGAGTAAACAAAACTAAAATGAAACAAACCTCAGAATTTAAATACCTGGGAAGTATGTTCACAGACAATGGAGAATTAGACAAAGAGAATGTGACAAGATGCCAAATGGCAAACAGTGACATATGAGCTATCAGCATTACTACTCAACCCAAAGATCAAAATGGAAGTCCAAGAGACATGATAAACAGTATTTTTATGCCAACACTCTGCTATCAATACCAGACATAGGTGCTAACAGCAGTCCAGCAGAGAAAACTTACATGTGAGATGAAGTTAAAAACTGCAGGAGAAGAATCGGTATAAGACCATGCACGGAATACATCGAGATATACAAATAAAATGGTTTGGACACATTAAGAGAATAAATCATAACCAACTACAGACAAGAACATATAACGTAAAAATATTCGGGTACAAGGGCCAGAGGAAGACCTACAAAAAGATGGGTAGATAACTTTAAGACAATCCTGAACAAATACAGATTCAACACAGCCAAGGTGACACATTTGGCCCATTTGCCATCCCTATGCTTAATGACAAGTGTGGATATTCTGACCATCATCCACCTTGGAATAGACAGAGTGTGCTGCACAAAATAGGAAAATGCATGATAGAAAAGAGTGGGACATTCTTCTCAACAACACCCAGAGCATCACATGAATATACTGCCCAGGTCATACAGGAGTCAGGGGCAACAAAAGAGGTGACACATTGGCACACCTGTTTGAAACTACTATAATTCAATTTGCATTGCACATCTGTTTGGAACTACAGTGATTCACTTTACATTGTACATCTGTTTGGAACTACTATAATTCAATTTACATTGTACATCTGTTTGGAACTACAGTGATTCACTTTACATTGTACATCTGTTTAAAACTACTGTGATTCAATTATCACGTACATCTTTTTGGAACTACCCGGTACTATAATTCAATTTACATTACACATCTGTTGGGATTTTTTTTAATGTCAAAACAATTGATAGCCCTTTTTCTATTTTATTTTTCAGAGACTTTCTGCCTAGAGGTTCAGGCATAGTAACGAGGCGACCATTGGTTCTGCAGCTTATGTACAGTAGAACAGGTAAATGAAATGGTTAATGGTATATAAAGTTGGTAACATATCCTATTCTTTTCTCTATATGCTCTCAAACCTCTGCAGATTAACAGGATGTAGTCAAGCGAAATGGAATGTGTTTTTTCATGGTTTACAGCTTGACTGCGATATCTGTGCTTGACACATCTTCAGAATGACTCTCGGTCACTTTGACGCTTTATGGGATGGGACAGCCCATTCACCCTCAATAACTCCTTATTCATCTCATATGACATGCATGGCAGGCAATAGTGTTGCTATTCTTTGCTTCCCTTTCAGGCCTGGCAACACATGAGGTATATTCTTTTCAAGACATATTGATAAACTCAGCATTTTTGACTTGGGTGATTTTCTAGGCAACATGAGTACATTAATTAGATTGCTATTGCTTTTTGAACAGCCTATATGCACAGTTGCCTGCAGCAGGGTTTGAGCATTGCATCTTTGCCTTATTTTCTGAGCTCTGTAACCCTCCTTCACTTAATAACATACTATATTAATATTTGCATGGCCTTTAGTCTTTGTGCAGTTGGAAAGAAATATTCTACTTTATCCACTTTCAGATTTCAATGTCATTGATGCAAAGGTAGCAGTTTCATTGCCATAAAGTTTCTTGAGATCTCTCTGGTGGCTCTTGAAAACTACTAAGGTAGTTACTGTCCATTCTTTAAAAAGCAGTTGGTGTCAATAATATTGGGTGGCGTCAATTGCTTACCTTATGAGGAATGAAGAAATTACAAGAACTGTTGGAACGACGTGTGGTCAAATATATTGAAAAACAGATCCTAAAATGGTTCTGCCACTTAAGAGAATGAACCCATATTAACCAGCAGCAAGAGAATACAGCATGAGAATTGAAAAACTAAGTGACAGAGGAAGAAGAGACGAAGGTCAGTGTCCTGAGATGTCACAATATTACTACATATCAAGTGACCAAACATGCCTAAGCTAGAAAATCATAGGTTTGTGACATCCTACTTATAAGTGCATTGTTCTGGAAATCTCTTGTGGTTATTGATAAAAGTTGCACAGTTATGTGCCATGAGTACTACTTCGAGCATGTCACTTCGAGAGGAACTGAGTACATATGGGCAAACTTGAATACATATATGTTGCCTGGGAAGTTTAAATTTAAATAGACCTAAAAGGGTGAGCAAAGAACAGCAACACTGTTACCTCCCATGCATGTTGTAGGAGATAAAAGAAGATTTTGAGGTGAAGTTGGCTGTCCCATTCCATAGTGGGTCAAAGATGTCAGAATTTGACTTTTTTAATCACCTCAACACACACTAGAGGGTTCTGTACACAGACTAGGGCTTATCTTGTACTGCCTTTTCACACTTTTTAAGAAATCTGCTCCGGTCGTTATTTTTAGTAGGTTTTTAGTAGTTACAAAATGTCTATCTGCCGACAACAATGCAGTATGCACGTATTCGATATATGAGCTACGCACTGAAAACCCACCTGCCCCCTTGGGATGACCCTATGGTCATCAGCATGTCACATATTTTGGATAATAGGTAGGGCCTAGTCCGTATACAGAACCCACTAGAGAGATGCAACATCACAAGTTTGGGACTTGTCATAATCGCCTGCAATGGATGGCTATTATTATTACTACTGTTTTTGACCCATTCACCAGAAAAAGGGCACCATAACGCACAGTCAGGTAATGTCAACAAATGATAGCATTACTATGCAGTACACTGAAGGTGTCTGGCTCTATGGTGAAGTGGTACAGTCTGTGACAGTCAAGATACCAAGCTTTATCTCTGCTACAGGCGATTGTGCATCCGGACCGTTTAGAAAACAATAGCAAACTACTGAATATTTATATTGCCTAGAAAATCACCATAGCCAACAAATGCTAGGTTGATATCTATGTCCGGAATAGGATATGCTACCAAACATTGAAGGTAGCACTAGTCAGGTGCTAGTCAATCAATGGCGTGGCATTTTAGCACTTCTGGTAAAACTGCATGCTGTGACACTGATTCATAACTCCATGTGTCGTTATTAAATCTGTTGTCGCTATTGAATATTAGTGCTGCAAACATTTGTTAAAAATAAGTTATTTAAAACATACGACAAATGTAGTAATTTGGGAACAAATAGACAGGCTTGCAGGCTGGCAAAAATCACTTTTGTTGGTGTTAAAATCATGTAAATTTGCTTGGTTTAGACATGTAATGACATATGGCTCACTTTCTAAATCCTATTTTCAAGGAACATTTAAGGGTGGAAGGTGACATTTTGGAAAGAGAAAATTCTGGATTAGCAACAAGGAATGGTCTGGTCTTTACACTCGTCTAAATAAGCTGAGAACAAGAGTGTTCGGAGAGCATTTTGTGCTGATGTCTCAATGGATGTCTCATTGTTTACAGCTTTACTGTGATATCTGTGCCTTTTGGACTGACACATCTGACTTGGCATCTCCATGACCCTCTTGGTTATGGGTATTGTTATTAGTAAACCAGTTGTTTGTGCATAAAGTTTAATATTGCTTATTTCTTGTCTTTTTCTCAGAATATGCAGAGTTTATTCACACAAAGGGCAAGAAATTCACAGATTTTAATTTGGTTCGTAAAGAAATTGAAGATGAAACAGATCGAGTCACAGGCTCCAATAAGGGCATCTCAAACATACCTATCAATTTGCGAGTTTATTCTCCTAATGGTAAGGGCTGTTGTTGTTTTTATCCCCAGGAATTATGAGCAATTAGCTCTTACTCCTTATTTGCAATGGGGTGGTTTCTCCAGAGCTTTATTTCACATTCAGATGACTCCAACACTCATCAGTGTGCAATGCTTCTTCAAGAAGAAACCTAGACCTAGGAAACCATGTGAAAAAAAATAATATCTGCCTGTAAAATGCGACCATATCTGATGTGCATGAGTTTCCATAGAATTCATTATTATGCAGATGATGTAATAATTTCCTGTAGAGATTTTTTACTGTGTTTTGTGTAGGACACAATTTGGCGAGTTTATTAATATGGATGAATGTGTTTAATAAAAATTTTTTTAAAAGAGCATAGTATAGAAAATATATAAATTATTAAATTATAAACTCCTTGTGGTTGGCATTTCAAATTAATGTGTATTCCTTTCATAGCAGTTTTTAAATGTCAGTCAAAAGTTGTCAAGTAAAAATACACACTCATCATGTCACACTTGTTGAATATCTCTGCATGTGCACCATTTTAAGATTTATCAATTATATGCTTGTTTCCTCCTAGTTCTCAACTTGACCCTGATTGATTTGCCTGGTATGACCAAAGTTCCAGTTGGTGACCAACCAGCAGACATAGAGCAGCAGATTAGAGGCATGATTATGGAGTTTATCAACAAAGAGTCTTGCCTTATCTTGGCAGTCAGTCCAGCTAATTCAGATCTGGCCAACTCAGATGCCTTGAAAATTGCTAAAGAAGTTGACCCACAAGGTATGAGTTTGAACCACTGCATTCAATAGAAAGTGATAATTTGTTAATTATAAGCAGTTCTTAATTTTTTTTCAAATATTATTATGGCCTCTTCATCTGCATTTGTTCTCATACTCCTGCAAATTAGTATGTGTAGTTTGGAGAGTGCAATGGATTGTGTCATGGTTTACAGCTTTATTGTGATATCTGTGCCTTTTGGACTGACACATCCGACTTCAGCATGGTTTCTGGGTCACATTGACCCTATAAGGGCAACACACTGGCGATTATTCTGTCAAACTTAGGGATCTCCATGACATAGTGGCTAAGTCATTTACGTTGTGTTTAAGAAGTTGCAGGTTTGATACTACTGTGATTTCATATTTCTATCTATCTGTAATGTGCTCTTTACAGAATGTTGTCCTCACTACCACTCTGTAAGCCTCTTGGTTTTGTGCAAGCTGTCCAGCTTGTTATAGTGTCATATTCAGAAGCTCATGTATTTATCATAGTTTTGGTTGGTCTCACATTTTTTGATAGTTTTGAAGCGCCAGTCTTCTATGCTCAGATCTTTGCAGACGTCTGCGTTGGTTCATCTTTCTGTCCATAATATTCATAGGACCTTTCTATAATATTTCCTTTCAAATGCCGATATTTTCTTTTCCATTGAAGATGTCATTGCCCACATCTCACAACCATATGTTGCCACTGAAAAGATATAGCTTCTTAATAGTTATTACTTTCCTTTTCTTTTTGCCCCTTTCCATAGATTTTTCATTTGTGATTTTATTTTGTGTAGGGCCATCGCTAATCTCTTTCTGATCTCTGCCGAGCACTTTCCTGTGGTGTGGATGGTTGATCCCATATATTCAAAGTTTCTAACATTTTCTAGTTGTCCTTTGTCAATGACTATTGTAGGTGTGTGTTGATCTATGTTGATATGCTGGCCTTACAGCACGTGGGGCATTCCCATAAGTGCTCTACCCTCTGTTCCAGCAGCCATCCGACTCTATGGTGATTTGAATCTAATGCCGCTGAAACAGACGTCGACATCAGGGCACAACTCTGGCCCTTGCGACAGGTATCTTTGTTGTTCCACCCACCCACGCCGTGCCCGTAACTAGTTCAAGCACAACATCGGCCTGTCGAAACAACATGGTAACTGTTATCGAAGGTTATGACTATGGGATTGTATAGATGATGTGCCATGAAGCTTCTATAAGAAGATAACCTCAATATAAAGGCATGTCATCTACTAAGGTTTTCTGTTGCATGGTTGGTTTGTCTAGTGAGCCATTGGTGAGACCCACAGACGCAACCGCATGCGCAAAGGGGCTCCTTCAATTTAGTTTAGTGTCGTCTGCATACCTAATGTCTGGAATCTCATGCTGCTTTGATGAGAGATATATTGCATATTGAGATATCCAAGTGCAATGAAGTCAATCCTCTACTCTTTTTGAGCCTTTAAATCTATGTCATGCTGATTGACAGTACCCAGAACTGTGCAATTATTCTGTCCAATGGATTAATCGTAAATTTTGAACATGGAACGTTAGTAGTTTAAAACATGGGAAGCAATATGTAGTAATAGAAACAATGAAAAAAACACAAGTAGACACCCCGGCTTAGAGGAACATCATCATCAGGTGCCATGCCGGCTGGCATAGGCGGTCATGGCTCTCCACAGCTCTCTGTCCACAGTATTATGTGTCAAGGTCGTTGTTTCCTAGCCGTGACAAAGTGTGTGTTAGAGTGATTGTTCTTTAGTTTTCTAATAGTAAAGCAAAATGAATTAAACAGGTTACTGAAAACACTTACCTTGCCTATGAATAAAAATATATAAATAAGTATATATATAAAAAAACATACAATAAAACTAAACAAGACAATTCTCCACGTATTGGCTCAAATGGAACCTTTTTCAAGAGACAAACAACAGTAAACACCACAATAATAAACAGAATAGATGACTTAGCCTGTCTAGAGCCACATCTAAAAAACATAAAACCACGTCTCCATGACGCAGGATTGGAAATACATTTAGTAAAAGAGAAAATGTGTGCATTCATTATAAACAAACTAGAAAGTGGGAAATTAGAGGCATTATACATGTGGTTTAAATTGAATGAAAGAATAATATAAGAAAAAGACCACTTTTGTCACTTTATCAGACAGGCAGGTTTTAAGAACATAGTCACAACAGACAAGACTGAAGGGAACAGAGACAGATGGGGACAACGTGAAAAAATATTAGTTTGACAACCTAGCGAGGCTTGGAAACAACAACGATCCCGATAACAATACTGTGGACAGAGAGCCATGGTCGCCTACGCCAACCAATATGGCATATGATAATGATTGATGAGTAATGATGAGGTTGTATGTGGTGGGGTGAGTGGGTTTGGGGAAGGAACGATACAAGAAGAATCATCATTTGAAAATGCATGGAATGAATGTGAAACCAAATATAGACATAAACATATATATACAACCACACCTAAACATACATAGAAATGTATACACACACCAAGAGTTAAGAAATAAATATATAACAAAATGGACACAGATGTGCGAAGGATACCCACACAAAATGCACAGGCATGTAAATGTATCCACACATAGGAAAGGGCTCACATTAGAATAGGCATACATATTGACACATAATGGAGATACGTGCATTAACATAAACAGGCGCTCACATAAATATATATATATATATATACACATAAATATGAACATGCATCCACATAAACACTTTCTCACATAAATAAAAACAATAACATGAGCATTCGCACACATAGAAACATATACATATATTGATATAAATATAAACGTTCGTTCACATAAAGATAATGCTAAAACAACTGCATATGTATACATACAAATGTGTGGCCCAAAGTAATTGTGTGGATACATAGAACCATGTAAAACAAATTGCATATACAAATAACTATACATGTGTGGGCACCCATCGAAGAGACAACTACAATAACACCGAGGAAATCAAAGTCTAAATATGTAAATGATTGAACAATAACAATATGGCATTCTAATGTATAATTGATGGACTAGAGTACAAAATAATCACATGTTGACATACACAAACGAAAGAAGACATAAAGGAAATATATAGAAGTACGGCAAACACAAAAATAATTACTCACGAAAGTGTACAAAGACAAATAATTACAAGAATCCGTGCAATACGGGAGTAGATGGTATAAAGAAAAGGTGGGTAACTCAAACAAAACGGTGATTAATGTTCATTCCGTTTGGTTGTAAGACTCCCATATGGCAAATAAGACGATATTCCAAGGACTGACGTTGCCGGTCACCGGTATAACAATGTAATAAACCGGTTACAGAGACATCAGAGCTACCATGATGTGACGGGCTGTTAAAATGATTAACCACTTGGGAGTCATGATGATTCGTGATATCTCTCAAATGTTCGGCGAATCTTTCTGCTAAACGTCTACCAGTCTCACCAATATACTTCATATCACAACGCTTGCATATGATAGAGTATATTAAGTTACGGGACACACATGAAAAAGAATCCTGAATATCAAAGTGTGATTTAGGAAACTGTAACATGGGAGTGAGAATAACAAAAGGGCAAGTCAAACAATTTCGGTGACAAGGGACAGTTCCTAGTTGACCTGCAGAAGTGCACAGACGAGAATGAACTAAGAGATCACGAAGGTTTCTGTCCCTCCGAAAAGCAACTAGTGGAAGAGATGGAAATGCAGGACTGGAGATGGGATCTAACTGGAGGATAGAGAAATGTTGTAATAGGATACGTAGTGCCGGCATATTGTGAGGATGAAAAGTGATAGCCAGTATTGGGCAATCAGAGGTATGTTTAATAGATGGTACGAGGGCCACCTAGCGGGAAATAGTAAGAACACGTTGTAAAGCTGATGACAGGATATCCTCAGGGTATAAGCAACGGCGAAAAAAATCTAGCATATTATGAGCTTGAAACTGGAAATCAACATCGTCTTGGCAGAGACGACGAAGACGAAGCAGCTGAGAAAAAGGGAGGGCATGATGACAAGACCTTGGGTGAGATGATGTATAAAGAAGAAAACTATGAGAGGCCGTAGGCTTATAATGTACAGAAGTGGTAAGGGATGTGGATCCTATGGAAACACAAATGTCAAGGAAGTTCACAGAGGTGGAGGAAATAAGAGAGGTAAATGTAATAGCTGGATGGAAACCACTCACAAAGTCAATGAAAAGGTTGAGGTTATCAAGAGAAATATCAGTAACCCCAATTCCATCGTTTACGTAGCGATGGAATATGGAAGGGACAAGGCCCTGAAATGTTTTCTGTAGCATCATAAATACGCAGTTGTAATTTATTCTACCTGCAAGTCGAACTGCGTAGGCCTAACTTCAGTGCCACCATTTTTTGCATTTTCTTCACGGATTATCTTTCAGAAAATAACGAATTTGAAAGCTTTATCTAACAAGTGTTTCAGTTACTATAGATCAACATATGGTGTTTGAGAGAGATGTTTATAATATTTAAATGTGATGTAATTGATGTAATTACGACGAGGAATTTGAGGAGCCGTGTTTTCTTCAGCTAGGTCTACGCATGACCTTGGCGAGGTAAGTTCTTCCGTGTACATTTGTCCACATTCTCAAATTTGGTTGTACACAACATAACACTGACACACACAAGCAAATAACGCCTCCAAATCATATCCAGCATCCACTTATCTCTATTGTCTCAGAATTTGAAATCAATAACTCAATAAATAAAAACGGTATGGCAAAAAAGAAACACGTGCAGAAAAACCAGAAGTGATATAAAATGGTTGGGTGTCAGAGGAAATATACATTATGTTTAGCTGGGTTTAAGAATAGAGGCCTACTGAGGTTTTTCCTAAGGTACAAGTGTCACAGCACTGGGGACATTCCCATATATGCTCTGCTTGCTGTTCGGTCAGTCAACCAGGCGTGTATAAGCTCAGTGTGCCAGTCAGTGTTGTTCGATGAGAACCTGAGCCTATCACTGATGTAATAAATGTCGACCACAGAGAACGTACTCCGTCGCTCCTGTGGCTGTTCCTTTTATCTTGAGTGCTGTCAGCCCACTGTAAATTTAATCTTCACACTTGCTTGATATAGTGTAATGCTGGGATTAAAAGATAATATGAATGAATCATTGGAAAATGCAAGCCGCATGGCCCAAGACAGAGAGGTGTTCAGGAAGTTCATTGGGCAATGTTCCAGACAACGTTCTGGAGAGAATACGTCACATGACAAAAAACACTTTCTATGAACTGAAATGTACTGAACACCTATTGGGGTGAAATACTTTTTTTCCATCAGAAATACTGGGATGAGCAAGTTCTATGGTCCTACCGTGGGGTTAGTGATCACATTGCTGTTCATCGAAGAAACCCATTTCAGTGTATAGTACCAGCAGGATAAAGAAGAAGAAGCATGGTTGATTTTAATTCATTTTCCAGATGGTCAACAAAGAATATTTAAAATATAATGTTTTGTCATACCGAAAATGGATATGCTGGGACGGTAAGGGCAAAATACTGCAGCTCCTACGTGAAACCAGTAGCACAACATACATCATGCTTCCTGACGAAAGTCACACGAACTTTCATATTGGTTATCATAGAGTGAATGCAGATGAAATGTATCAGAGTGTGAAATGTATACCAAATTATAATAGCATACTCAACTTACTCATGCAATGAAAAAGATGATGTAATCCATAAGCTTGGAAGCGAGGAAGCAATTATTTTTGGATTGAGAACAGGCCACATTAGACTCAAAAAACATATGTATGGAAAGTTTGAAGTTGGTGACACCAATATGTGCCCCTGTACACAATCGCAGAAAACAATACATATTTTACAGAACTGCTCACTATACCTTACAACAATGAGAAAACTTTAGTCATCTGAAATAACTCTGGTTGACAAGTTCTATGGTTGTGTCTTGGAATTCGTGACTACAGAACAGTTCACTAAAGAAATCGATACCAGTATCTGACTCCGACAAGAGAATGAGGAGGGAGATAGTAGCATTATGATCAGCTCTGTATTAATTACGAGTAAACCAAAAATGATTTGATGTGGAATCTACTCCAGTCTGCAGAAGGCAGTCTTGAAAAATCTGAAAAACCCATAATAATTTCTAACTGGGACACTGAGCATATATACACTTAGATGCTGGTGGAATGACAAGCAGACCACTCATGGGAATGAGTGCAGTGCTGTGATACTGGTTCTTTATCAAGAATCAGCCAAAAATACTATGTTGAGTCTTGTATATGTCTTCATCCAAAATGTGCAAATATTTCAGATATGATGTAAACCAAGACAATGTATTCTGTTTCTCAGACTATTCCCTTTCAACATGCAGAAGTCTGAGAACTAATGCAGAAGAAATAAATTATTTCTGGATGTCCTTAAAACTTTGAAATCATTGATATAATGTAAGTCTTCTTTCCTAGAATTCTTCTTTATTTCACTGAAATAATTTACTAGTCTGTTTTGTTACTTTATTATTTTCTGTGTTGTAATTGTTCCAGGTCTGAGAACTATTGGTGTGATAACTAAGCTTGATTTGATGGATGATGGAACAGATGCAAGAGATATTTTAGAAAATCGACTACTACCTTTAAGAAGAGGTAAATAGATAAGCTGTTGACATGGTGATAGAGGAGTATCTCACAAACACAACTAAGTTAACTTGATAATGATTTTAAAGATGACCGTGCAGTGTTCTGACGATGTAATTTAATACATATCCATCCATCATATCTATCCATTCAAACATCCATGCATGCATCCATCCATCCTTCCCATTCCTCATCATCTCTTCTAATCTAGCATATCCATCCATCTATCCACCCATCTATTTATCTATCTATCTACCTACCCACGCAATGGAACAATTGAGAATAATAAAGAGAACAAGTGGTAACATACTATTCTGCTGCCTACTGGCACATTATTTTATAGAGAAAGGCATCAAATTGACTCTTTTCAGCTGCCACATGGATTCTACTAGATAACATTCTTTTTTCTTGTTCATCTGTAGGAGTCAGATTTTAATTATTTCAATGAGCTGTACTGTGGTCACCAGTCCCAAGATGGGACCATAAAGCTTGTCCGTCAGATGACCACTAGGTAGCCTTCGAGATACTTTCTAGCTGTCTTATTTTTGCAATTGGCACACTCCATAATCGCTCCACATGTTTCTATTTCTGTGTAAATAACATCATATTTACATTGTTTTTTAAATTCATTTGATATGCTACCCTGTGAAAGGTCTATATAAAAAAGTGTAGCTACTCTATATTTCTATGTATAAGCCGAGAATATTTGTATTTATTGTATTTTTTTTCTGCTATTGATGTAGGGAGTTCAGCTTATATATATATATATATATATATATATATATATATATATATATATATATATATATATATATATATATATATATATATATATATATATATATATATATATATATATATATATATACACACATGTACAACAAAATAAGAAAACAAATTAGTGATAGAAGGTAGAAACACGAAAAAACGATAACAAGGATTAACATTGATAAAACAGAATAACATCAAATACTGGTAAAAGAGGAATAAGCTTACCAGTACCATTAGAGTCATTTAAATCTTTTGAAGTCGCTATTAGAATTATGAAATAATTATGAGGGAGGCAAGGACCTCAGGCATTAGATACGGATAGCCTCATCTCACGGCATTGTTTATCCACTTTTTCTGTGAGATGTACCCGAAACGAGTCCCAGACTAGCATGAATGGTTTTTATTATATCCGCCCCCTTCCTCTGTGGCCACACTTTATCCAGCCATCCCAGAGTGTTACTTTTGTCCATTCAGCCTGTCATGTTGGTACACATAAACACACCACTTAAGAGTATAGTTCACTTAAGCAGTCTGGTGTCGTTAAAAAAAACCCCAGGGAGGGAGAAAGCAAACATGCAGTGCAACCTAAAGTAACAGTGAAATTCATCTTCTCCTGTATGGTTGTCTTTACAAAAACTGTGTTCACACTATCCACCACATTATTTCTAAAAGCCAAGCTAAATGTTGACCTTATTCATTCATTGTATGTACTGGCTTTGAATGTACGTGAAGCTGATGCTATTATCCAGAAAGCACTGAATGAATGAATAAATCAAAACACTTCTGGTAAATGGTGGTCATGAAATAAAACTACTATATTGGGAAATTGTTACATTATACCTGTTGGTGGTAAGTTTTATGAGTCTGGCCTTGCCTCCGGGCAAAGGTCACACTATATTATCTTGGATGTTGTATTTTATGTGAGTACAGATAGAATGGAAGAAATGGCCTTGCTAAATCATTACTAAAGTTTGTGTTGTTTACCTTTTAGCAATAGGTTGTTTGTCCTTTCATTCTGATAATAACAAGATTCCCAAGTATTATTACCGGTACATGTAATATTTTTTTGGTATACTTATCCTCCGCAGAAGACAGATGTGTCTGGCTATTAGTGCAAATAAAACAGCAACACAATGCATTTCCATTTTCTGGTTTACATCCTGCTGGAAATCTAGTAGGACCATGGTCCTGCTACAAGGGAAATCCAGCAGGAGTTTGAGAATGAACGCTGAAGAAGAATTATACTCGGACAATACATGTTTTTCCGACTTGTCACATTTTAGACATTAAAGTTGCATCCTCAGCTTATGCACAGATCGACTTATATATGATTATAAATATATGGTTACGGAAATATATGGTTGAAACATAAAACAAATTGTATGCTGCTAAACAGAAAAATATCATCAAACCCATAACCCTTAAGGGTCACCATAGGGTGTCACTCGGGAAGCATCAACAGAAAAATTTTGCCATGTCTCTCTGTTATCAGTTGTTTTTTTTGGAGTGTGGAGAAACGTAATCCTGTCCAGTCTGTAATATTGTCAATCCTTACTTTCCTCTTACATCCTCTTTTTCTTCTACCCTCAGCTGTTTCATGCAAGGGTTTAAAAATAAATAATTACAACAAACAGGAAAATACAGATTTGTGAATGTCATATGTAGACTAATAGAAAGAAGATGCCAGAAAGCAAACACAGTGACTTACCAACTTTCACCATTACTTCTTCACCCAAAGATCAAGATGGAAATTAAATTACAAATAATATCTACAATTTTTATACCAACACTGTGCTACCAATGTTAAACATGGTCTTTAACAGCTTCGCAGCAAAGAAAATCGTCACATGTGAAATGAATTGCCTGAGAAAGGCATCAATGGTTACCAAACTAGATAAAATAAGAAATGAAATTAGGAAAAGAGTTGGTATAATATCATGTATCGAACATATTGAGAGACAGCAAGTAAAATGGTTCGGTCACCTTATGAGAATGAAGCCAAACCAAATACCAATAAGAGCATATAACAAAAGAATATCTGGGCGTAAAGCTAAAGGTAGACCAAGAAAACGGTGGATAAACATCATCAAGATAGCCTTGAACAAACATGGACTAAATGCAACCTCGGCAACACATCTGGCCTTGGAACGACAGCTTAAGCTACCACCTCTACACTTAACAGTAAGTGTGAATACAATCATTCACCTGGGGAAAGACAAGACAATAGACAAGACAATATGTCGCCCGTGTGTTGCCGGGGCCTGAAAGGGGAGCAAAGAATAGCAACACTGTTTACCTTCAATGCATGTCATAAAAAGCGACTAAGGAGGTTATGGGATAGAGTTGGCTGTCCCATCCCATATAGGGTCAGTTACCCAAAGCCATGCTGAAGTCGGATGTGTCAGGCTGAAAGGCGCAGATATCGCAGCAATGCTGTAAACCATGACACAACGCATTCCTTTCTCCGGACTACATTCTGCTAATCTGCAGGAGTTTGAGAACGAACGCAGAAGAAGAAGAAGACAATAAGTAGGCTCCACAACTGAAAGGTAAAGGGGCTTCTGGGATTATTTCCATATAGTTATTATGATGTAAATGTAGTCAATGCTATTCCTTACTTGTCATGTGATATAGTTTACCCTTGATAAAAATCATTTGGTTGAAATGCTGGTTTTTGTGTAATTATCGCATGATTATCAAAACTTCACATCACCCTTTTCCATCAAAATTTTGCCAACTGAGAGGTACCATTGTTATTTGTCTTACAGGTTACATTGGTGTTGTGAATAGAAGTCAAAGGGACATTGAAGGTCGTAAGGACATACGTGCAGCCCTAGCAGCAGAGAGAAAGTTTTTCTTGTCTCATCCATCATACAGGTACACAAAATTCACAGATATGACTGTTACATACACTCTCATACTGTTGGTTATTTGCTGGGCCCAAAAGGGAACAAAGAATAATGACACTGTTACCTGCCATGCATTTCGTAAAAGATGACTAAGTGAGGTTTGAGGGTGAATTTTACTGTATCATCCCATAGAGTATCAAAGTGATTCAGAAGCTGTGATGAAATTGAATGTTTCAGTCCAGAAACCAGATATCGCAGCCAGGCTGTAAACTGTAACACAGCACATTGCATTCTTAGGACTAATCCTAATAATCTGCAGTAGTTTGAGAACTAGCAAAGTTGAAGAATACACTTTCAAAAAGTCTATCTTTTAAAAGTCATTTTCAAGTAGAAAAACACCCTGAACGGGATGTAGCAGCCTCACAACCTTCTTTTGAAACTTCTGTCGATCTTGAACCAGTCTTCCTGCTTCTGTTACTGTCATGTTCAGATGGTCTTTGATGTCCTGCGTCCATCTTCGTCTTGGTCTGCCTCTTGTTCATCTCCCTGCCATCATCCCCTCCCTTATCTATTCTAGGATGTCATGGCATTTGATATGGCCATAATATTGTAGTTTTCTGGAAAGAACCATGATGTTTAGCCAGTTTTCTGTTACATTCATTCCTGTCAGGATGGCTACATTGGTGATATTTTTGGTCCATGGTATTCTGAGGAAATTTCTGTAACATTTTGTTTCAAATGGTGCAATTTTTTTCTCACTTTGTTGGTGATTGTCCATGATTCACACCCATATATTGCCACTAACAGGTACAACAATTACAGCAGATGGAAGAAATTCAACAGAAATAAGAAGCAGAATAAGGCAGGCAAAAACAACATTCACCACGCCCATTTTGAAAAAAAAAAAGAAAAGTATATTGTGTAATATGACCTTGTCATTAGAGTGAGAAAGAGTTCTGCAGTGCTTTATAACCCCTATACTAACCTATGGATATGAGTCTTGGACAATAAACAAACAGGAAAGTTGGAAATTAGAGTCAATAGAGATGTGGTTCTACAGAAGAACCAGGAAAACTAATGTGGAGGTATTGAAAGAGTCAAAAGTGAAACAGAGCTTAATTAATAATATAAGAAAAAGAGGTAACTTGTCTGGTTACTGTGGCACTACCAATTTATCAGACATCCTTTGATATTTGGGTTGTTTATATAAGAAAAAGACAATATTCACTTTTGGCCACTTCATGAGACAAGGAAGTTTGGAGAACACTGTCATGACAAGCAAGATTGAAGGCAATAAAGACAGGGCGACAACGTAAGAAAATATTAGATAGTTTAACAAACTGACACAGCAAGGAGGCAAGGAGTTTATGAAGTGTTCGAGACATGCCTGACTGTGTGCCAGAAATGTTGTATCATCAGCATATCTTAGTTCTGATATCTCGTGACCTCCGATGTTGTGTGGGTCAAAGTTTTGTCTCGATTGGTCATTTCTTGTAAAAGTGGTAGAACAAAATAGAGATGTAGAATTCAGAACACATCTCCAGTAATATATACACTAGAATAACCAGAAAGGCCCTCCAACTGGAAGCCGCTAAGTATTACAGAGTATGTAGGTCAAATAGAGTCCTGATAAGATTGATGAGGTACGATTGATTTTCCAAATTTGACCAATACTCATCTCTAAAAATATTGCAATTTTAGTTAAGACATCCAATGTGTTTCCTCTCAAGTTACTATAAATATGACAGGTCCATCAAGGCACAGACAACACACAAATTGTACAGGTAATGTACATTCCTCAAAGGCCACAGATAAGTTATCAAAGCTGTATCTTTTGAAATGCTCAATAGCCGGGTAAAAGACCATAACCCAAGGTACAAATGTAGGCATATCTATATCTCAGACAAAAAGGTTCCAGACTGCTGCTCTATACCTTTTGAGCCATTTTTTGATGAGAAAATTTTAGTAGATGACATGCCGTTATATTGAGGCTCTTTTATGGAAGCTTTGTAGCAAGTCATATATACAATTATAGACCCTCTCTGAGTAGAAGGCTCCTTCAATAGGCATTGCACTAAACCGGAAGCTGAAGTCTCCTGGGTATGAAAGCTCAGACAAAAAACAACCCCACTGCATAAATGAAGTAATCACAATTCCTGGGGTTCACAAGCAAACAAACAATGGCTGGGTGAACCATGCGAGTAATTTTTATTTAAAACCATGAACAACAAGTGGATTCAAAGCCCTATATCCTGCAAAATAGTAGAATATAGATTGGAGAATATAATTTGTTGTGTATTGGTTGGTAGCGATATCTGCAAATTTTTGCCCAACACATCTGATTTTAGCATTGTATTTGAATCATTTTTACTTTTTTGAAATGGACAGCCAAGCCCACCAGCAAAACCTCCTTAATCGTCTCTTATGACATGCATGGAATGTCACATTATTGCTAATCTTTATTCCATTTTTTGACACTGGGACTACATTGGCAATATTTCTTTTATTGTTATATATTCACATATTCAGACATTGTAGATAAATTATGTTTATAAAACATTTATTGTTTAATGTATCTAGTCTATTCACATTGTGTTGTCTTTCAGCTTTATCATGCACAATCAGAGACAGATAGTGTGTTCGAGTTGAATATTCTGTTTTTATTCTTGTGCTTATGATTTAAACATTTTTTCATGTTTTTAATTCATGAATTCTGAATTCTGCTTCAGTGATTTAATTCTAATCTCTTTGTTAACATTTCCCTCCTGGTTAATGTACATATGCAGTGATATTTTTTTATATTTTTCTTTCTAGAAATATAATCCATATGAAAATAAATTTCATGTCTTGATGATGCCATTGTTAGAAGTTAGTTTTATACATTCAGAAATTATTGCCTGAAGCAGTTAAATATTTTTATTTTCCTAAAGGCATATGGCAGACCGACTGGGAACACCTCATTTACAAAAAGTTCTCAACCAGCAATTAACCAATCACATTCGAGACACACTGCCAACTCTACGAAACAAATTACAGTCACAACTGCTTTCCATGGAGAAAGATGTTGAAGAGTACAAAAATTTCAGACCAGATGACCCAGCTAGAAAGACGAAAGCTATGATGCAGTGAGTTTTTCACCTGTTTTTTCCCAGAAAACTGTTATACTTATAGATTAGTTGGTTCTAGTGCCTTCAAAGTTCATTGTTTTTTTCTTGTCACGTTGTCTTGAATTTCCTCGATGTCATTGATTTGTTGACATTTCATCATTCGATTATATTATGAAAACTTTATGTGTGGTGACAGAACCTGTTTGCAAGGGCATTGTCATTATGCAGGATCCAATTGCCTGTGCGTCACTTCTAAAGGTGATGTCTGTGCATTGCATCATGGAGATGTTACAGGACCGTTTTGTAGAATTCCGTATTGACAATCTGTTCCATAGAGTCATTTTCATGATGAAACAGCCAATCAATGTTGAAGAACGCAATGAACATTGTCTTGACATTGAACTTGTATGTCTTGAGATCATCTTCAAATGATCTGCGTCCACTTTTGAAATGGTAGAACTGCTCACATGTTGTAGATCTACTTAGACAGGACTCTCCAAAAGCTGTTTTTTGCATTTCAAGTTATGGAACTAGTTTTTCCAAGCAGAAACCAATGCACACAAATTGTTGAAAATTAACAACCATTTTTGAAATATGATAAGACATATCTGGTTACCTTCATTCAGTGCGATTACATACTTTCAGTTTCCTTGAAACAACAATAGTACTTACGTAGAACACAGGTTTTTGATGTTTCACTTTAGCACAACAGACAGAGTTTTTAAAGTTGCGCTTGTACACGACAGACGACCACTAAAACACCAAGGGCACTAAAACTAAGGGGTAACACGAAAACATACAAATTACAATACACAAGACATTTTCAACATTTCGAACCATTATGTCTTTTTCAAGAATATATAAAACAAACAGTGAAAAACAATGACAACAGTAAAAACAATGTTTCCACCACAGAGGCACTAGATACTATTGTCATGTAGATAATATGAAGTTCAAGGTGACAATGATGTATGTGGAAGCATGTAGTCATGGAAGCAGGTTTTCAGGAATATTGGGTGGGATATAAGGTAAAAAAAACTCAAAAATAAGTTGATTTTCAAGAGAGTACCTAGATCTGTCATCTGAGGACAGTGACCTGGATATTGAGGGCTCCATGATCATCACCATTGAAATGAATGGTGACAGGGGTAGATTCTCTGTGTTTTATGGCATAAATATGCTCACAGAACGGTCACTCAATTGTAAGCCCGTTTAACCTATATACTTGTCACAACATTCACATATGATAATGTAAATGACATTATGGAATTCACATGGAACGGCATCATTGAAAACTGGTCTGTCTAAACAGCTATCATAGATACACTCTTCCTCACTTTAATCAAAATCCCCAGTGCAAGTCATTTTCACATCCACGAAAATTCACCCAAAGGGAAAAGCTTTTCCCACTGACTACTTCTCTATGGTGAGCTAGAGAAGGGTATACGATTTCAAGGTGGCCAAAGGAAGCGCTACAAGGACTCGTTAAAGAACTCATTGAAAGCCTTTAAAATAGACCACGGTACATGGAAAGAACATGCACAAAATAGATCTACATGGCATTCTACAATAAAATAGAGCGCATCATCTTGTGAAAAAAGAGAAATGCAGCAGCTCAACAGCGGAGAGCAGCTAGAAAGTCACGGATAGACCAAGATCCGTCTACAGTCGTCATTCCATCTCCGAACTGTCCAAGGTCATTTACAGCTCGAATAGGGCTCATTAGCCATCTACAAAATCATAATCAAGGACATAACTAAAATTGAATTTTCAAAAGTGGATGTAACAAATGGTCATCATCCCTTGTGATGGACGAACAACAACATAGATACAAAAATCTCAGGCAGACAAGTTTTCTATATTCTTCTCAAAATTCATAAGAATCTAATCCTGGTAGTCACAGCTTGCTCTTGTCCCACTGAACATATATCCGGTTTTCCAACCCTTAGTAGAGCAACTGCCTTTATTTTTAAAATATACTAAGCATGCTATATTTTCTTCTGTTCAGTAGTCTTCTGACCGCACTTAACGTCTGTTCTTACTTGATGTTTGTTCTTTATATACTTCTATACCCCATTCTGATGGTCTTAGGGCTTTGCAGTTTTTTCTTGATAAGAGTCCCCATCCCTCTGTAACTACTCCCACTTTTATCCAACTTGCTGAACTGGTGCTTACGCTTAACTCTTGAATTTGATGGGCACTTTTTGGATCAGATCAGTGGTGTTGCAATGGGCTTGAGGGTACCAGACTAAAAAATAAATCAATTTTCAAGTACCTAGATCTGTCATCCGTGGTGCGGGATGTGAGGGCAGTGACCTGGATATCGAGGACACCATGATGACCACCATTGAAATGAATGACAACATGGGTAAGTTCTCTTTGTTTTATGGCATGAAGATGCTTACAGAAGCGGTCACTCAATCGTAAGCCCGTTTGACCTATATGCTTCTTGTCACAACATTTACATATGATAACATAAATGACATTACAAACATTTGTTCTTTATATACCCCATTCTTATGGTCCTAAGGCTTTGCAGTATTTTCTTAATAAAAACCCCCCATCCCTCTGTAACCACTCCCACTCTTATCTGCCTTGCTGAACTGGTTCTTATGCTCAACTGTTTTGAATTTCAACATCATGGTGCCCTTGATATTCAGGTCACTGCCCTCAGATCCCTGCACCACGGATGACAGATCTTGGTACGCTCTTGAAAATTTTTATTTATGAGTTTTGTACCTTCAAGTCTTTTATACTTAATTCCGAACATTTATTTATTTAAATTTGTGTTGGTGTAGTCCTTATTGTATGGCTATCCATGAACTTCGTATTGTTTACATGTAGACATATTTGTTGTAGGAGTGTATCTAGTGCCTCTGTGATGGTAACATTGTTTTTACTATTGTTTTTCACTGTTTGTTTTATATATTCTTGAGAAAGGCCTATTGGTTTGAAACGTTGAAAATATCTTGTGTATTGTAATTTGTATGTTTTTGTGTTTATACCTTACAACCCCTTAGTCTTAGTGATTGTCTGTTGTGTTCAAGTGAAACATCAAAAACCTGTTTTCTGCGTAAGTACTATTGTTTTTCCGTTGCATTGCAGTATTGCCTTATATTGATTGTCTTGGAACAACAACTGAAACTTCCACTCTTACACTTAACGACAAGTGTGGGACAAAATGGAACAACCATTATTCACCTGGGTGCTACCTGGTGGAGAAATATCAATAACAAACTGCTACAGCCCTCCTGCCACCAAAATGGAACTTTGTAAACTAAAGATAGAGGAATCGAGTTACCTAATAGTGGGTGACTTCAATGGCCACTCACCAAGCTGTGGCTACGAAGATATGGATCAAAGAGGTGAAGAGATTGAAGACTGGATGATGGAAAATAAACTAATTCTAATAAACCAGCCAGATGATACACCAACATTCTACTCCAGAGTCTGGAAAAAAACTAGCTCACCAGACCTTGCCATGGCAACAGATGACATAGATAGACACATTACAAGAACAGTAGAAAGTCAACTGGGAGGAAGTGACCATGTACCAGTCATCCTGCAAATCGCCAAGTCAGGAAGTACAGGACATCATAGCATGTCCCCAAGCTGGAACTTCAAAAAAGCAAATTGGACCCTCTTCAGTGAACAAACAGACCAGCTTTGCCAGAATATCACCCTCACTAATAACATAAACCATAACATCTCACAAATAAACAGTGATACTACAATCCGCACAGAAGGCAATCTCAAGGGGCAGACGAAGAGAATACAAGTCTTATTGGAGTGAGACTCTAGAAAAATTGCATAACGAGCTGAATGATGTAAGACATACAATGGAGCAAAACCCTACAGCAGAAAACACAAAGAAACACAATGAAATCAAACACACGTTCAATGAGCAGAAAAGAACGAGATACAAATGAGCTGGCATGAAAAGACCAGCAGTCTAAACATGACAAAAGACACAAAGTAAACTATGAAACCTTACAAGAACTCTAAATGAAGAAACAAAGAATTCACACAAGACTGTCATTGAAGAAGAGGGAAAATTCCACACAGGGAAAATGGCAGCAAACATTTTAGCAGACTTCTACAAGGAAGAAAGCACAACAGCACTCTCTCATACACGTATCAAAGAAGTCAAAAAAGAAATTAAAAGAAAACTGAAGAACCAAAATCCAGAGCCCTATATGAAGACACACTTCACCATCGCAGAACTAAATGGTGCCATAGGAAAACTAAAAACCAAAAAGGCCCCAGGAAAAGACGGCATAACCAATGATATGATCAGGAACCTAGGGCCAATCAGCAGAAACAAGCTCCTTACCATCTTCAACCAATCATGGAAAACTGGTAAAATTCCAGACTTGTGGCGTGAAGCTGTCATCATCCCAATTGGGAAAAAACAAAAAGGAAAAACAAGCAAGTCAAGCTACCGACCAGTCAGCCTCTTGAGTTGCATAGGGAAAACAATGGAGAAAATGGTCAACTCTAGACTCTAAACCACACCTAATAACCACTGAGCAAAAAGCAACCAGGAGGCTATCCTTGATGAAGAAACTTGCAGGAACAAGCTGGGTAGCAAATGGAAATATTCTCCGAAAAGTCTACATGGGTACAGTCAGACCTGTAGTAGAATATAGAATGACAGCCTGTGTATCAGCATCAAAAACAAATACTGATCGCCTATCTAAAGTACAAAATGCAGGACTTCGACTTATCTCTGGAGGGATGAAAACCACTCCAATCCATGCAATGTAAACATCCGCCCACTGGATGACAGAAGAGAAGAAAGAGTGCTTGTTCAAAGGGAAAAAATTAAGCACATGCCAAACCATCCGATGTATGCGCACATTTCTAGATCAACCACAAGCAGGTTGAAGAGAACCAGCTTCTGTCACATCTCCAAAGATATCCATGAACAACATAAAGAAATCCTCACAAACCTCCCAAATGAAATTGAAACACTAACAGACTTTGAAGAGCCAGGCAATAGTCTCCAGAATGTCTCCATAATAACACAGGTTCCTGGAATAATTAATAAGGAATACCAACCTCCACCTCAACTAAAAGCATTGACACTGGAGATTATAGAAATAAAATACAATCCCAAGGATTGGACACATCTACACAGATGGATCAGCAGAAGGAGCAGTAAGGAATGGAGGAGGTGGAATTTTTATAAGACTCAAAGATGGGAAGACAATATCAAAAGCTTTTCCAACCGGCAAATACTCCTCTAATATTAGAGCAGAAGCAGTTGCACTCCATCTAGCACTGAAAGCCTTCACTGAACCAGGACTGCCAAGACCAAAGAAGATAGCCATATTCACAGATTGCAGATCCCTACTGGAATCAATCCAGAGAAACAGAAACGAAAGCCTTCTGCACAACATCAGACATGAGCTAAGACAGATCCAAAAATCAACAGCTATTGTCCTTTAGTGGATACCATCACACTGTGATCACACTGTGGAATCATGGGAAATGAGAAAGCGGATGCTCTGTCAAAGGCAGGAAGTGAAATGGAGCAACACAGACACCCACTGTCTTACGGAGAAGTAAAAACAATAATCCGCAACACAGACACAGCAAAGTGGAAGAAACAAATGGAAGGGGAGTACGAACATGATGCAATACATCTCCTCCAAAGATATCAACAGACCACAATATTTCGCCTTAGAACAGGCCACTGCAGACTGTTGGGTCACCTTTATAGATTAAGGATCTCATGCACAGATGAATGTCCATGTGGATCCGGAACCCAGACTTCGGAACACATACTTCAGGACTGCCCAACATACAAAGAGCAGAGACAGCAGACCTGGCCAGAGGATACAGACTTGAGGCAAAAGCAATGGGGCAGCCGCTCTGACCTGGAGAAGACAGTGGACTTCGTCTTGACGACAGGTCTGACGGTATAGCATGACCACAGATGCTGAACGCAGAAGAAGAAGAATTCACTTGGGAATAGTCTATTGTCTTTCCCCAGGTGAATGATTGTTGATTGCATTCACACTTGCCGTTAAGCGTAGGAGTGGGAGCTTAAGCTGTCGTTCCAAGGCCAGATGTGTTGCTGTGGTTGCATTTAGTCCATGTTTGTTTAAGGCTATCTTGATGTTTTCTATCTACCGTTTTCTTGGTCTACCTTTGGCCTTACGCCCGGATATTCTTGTGTTATATGCTCTTATCGGTATTTGGTTTGGCTTCATTCTCATAAGGTGACCGAACCATTTTACTTGCTGTCATTGTATAAATATTAGCACACAGATTCTCCTATCGACTTGCTAGGTCTGCCATAGAAGCTGGCTCAGCAGGAGAGCGAAAGTTTACAGCATCACGCCTGCCATTTTGGCCAGGTTTTTCGGGAATAGACAAATAAGAAACAAAAATGGCAAATAGAATTTTGCCTAGTCTGGAGATATACAAAAATAGCAAATAGGTTGTAATTTAGTCTATTACGAGTTAATACCCTGTTACCTTTCTTGAGTTTGAAATATTTACAGTTGATAGAAATATAAAAGATATCGGTAAACTTTATTTTTATGTTTTTATGTGAACAGGATGATCTCTCAGTTTAGTACAAACTTTGAAAGAGATATTGAAGGTTTTGGTGCACATGTTTCAACAGAAGACTTGTCTGGTGGTGCTAAAATTAATCGAATTTTCCATGAGAGGTTTCCATTTGAACTTGTAAAGGTTAGATTGTTTGAATGTAGTGTGATAATTGTTTTGTAATTGAGAGATCATCTGCATACTCTGCACAATTCTGAGAAGAGATAAATCTGACTTAATTAAAGCAGCCATAAATTCATTGGTTGTTGACAATGAGACTGAAAACGTACACATAAAAAAGGATGACAGAAAAGTGGAAGTGATTAGAGATGAGGGAAGAAAATTTACTCTTTTTGGAAAGAACTTAAACCCTTTAGCTGTGGAGGTATCCTTAAGGATACGATGAGGGGTTGCTGCCATTTTACAGAGATCTTCTCTTTATTTAACGGGAAAGAATTCATCTGAATGCTTTATTATAAACATCCAGACATATTTTTTCCCTGTAAAGTTAAGAAGAGGAGGTTCTCTGCTAAATGGCGGTGGCTTTTCATCATATCCTTAAAAATGCCTCTGCAGCTAAAGGGTTTAAGATCACGTAATCAACACCTAATTGGGACTTGGAGTCTACATACACTTAAATAGCTGCTGGAATGGAGAACGGAGTGTCCCATGTGCTATGATCTTAGTTTCTAACCAAGATACCCATTAGTTTTTTCAAAATGGAAGGAGAAATTATATATTCTTGAAAATCTTTTGATTATGTTTTACAAGTGAGATTCAACGCATGAGGGACTTCTTCTCTAGTCCATGCAGTGTGGGTTTGTTTGTCATGTCGGTTCTCAGCATTTTGTCTAGTGTACTACCATTTCCAATATAGATGTCCCCCCCCCATGCCATAATTACTAAGCAGTGCAGTAACAGTGCAGTTCTACTTGAGTGATAGAAAGATTTTAACCAGTGAGCAACGGGAACAGCATCTACTCCTGACGCTGAAAGGCAACAAAGGGTTTAGCGAATGGATAGATGGATAGATAGATGGATGGATGGATGGATGGATAGATGGATAGAATGGCAACCATCATCTTGCATATCCTTTAACATATATACTGGGAATAATGACAACTTATGGGTCATGGGTTTTATAATGTCTGCATAATAACCAATATATCCATACAAATGTATCATAAAAGAATAAATTCATTCATCAAGGATTGTTTGTTTGAAAACCCCAGGAATTATGAATGATTAGCTCTTACTTCCTATATGCAATGGGGAGGTTTCTAAGCTTTCTTTCATACCCAGGAGACTTCCACTTTCAGCTTGGTGCAATGCATATTGGAGGAGCCTTCTTCTCCTCACTTCATCAAGGACAGATTATAGAGAATGCTTGTTTTTTTTGCATTTGTTCTCAAACTTCTACTGATTAGAAGGAAGTAGTCTGGAGAATGGAATGCATTGTGTGATGGGTTTAAAAGCTTAGCTGTGATATATGCACCTTTTGACCTGACACATTCAATTTCAGCTTGGCTTTTCTGGGTCATTTTTGGGATGGGATAGCCACCAAATCTAATTAGTTGCCTCTTATATGCCTGGCAGATAACAATGTTGCTATTCTTTGCTCACTCTCAGCCTGGCAACATGGGCAGAAAATCCTATTTCTTCTTCTTCAGTGTTCATTCTCAAACTCCTGCTGGATCTCTCTTGTAGCAGGACCATGATCCATTCTAGATTTCCAGCAGGATGTAGTCCAGAGAATGAAAATGCATTGTGTCGCCATATTGTTTGCGCCAATGACCCGACACATTCGTCTTTGGCGGAATCCTATTTAATTTGTTTCTGTTTTTTCAATCACTTTGTGGATCAAAAGGATAAGGATCACAACGGACAAGAGGAGCATTGTGAATTCCCTGAGTGTCATTTGGATGAGGACACCATGGTGGACAATACTATTGTTAAGAGATTGAAGACATTTGAAATTACTTGGGGAGATAGGAGAAGAGGACAACAGACATGGGGGGGGGGGGGGTGGGGGGTGGTAGGTTGATGAAGATATACAGTCAGCGAGCTATGGAAACTATCAATATACATACCCTACATCATCTGCTGAAAGAGATGGAACAACACTGGGGATGAGTTGAGTGTGCCACAGTCTGTTCAGAAAATAATTCAATTATGCTGTCATCATAAACATCATGTGTATTGTTCACTGGTGGCGTATATATCTATATAAATACTGGGTCAATTATCCCCTTTATTGCAACACAAAATGCTACCAATGTCAACAAAAAAACATCTTATCCGAAGTATCTTCATTCCAACCCTGTGCTACCAATGTCAGACATAGTCCTTAATAACAAAACATAAGAGACAACTGGTTACAACAGAGATGAGATATCTGAGAAAAGCCATAGGAGTGACCAGAAGACACAGAATTAGAAACGATGTCATAAGAGAAAGAGTGGGTGTCATATCAATTCTACAATACATACAAAACCAACAGATACAATGATTTGGTCATCTGGAAAGAATGCTGTGTGATTCATTAGTTTATAAAGCATATATGAAGAGAGGAGAAGCAGAAAGAAGAGCCAAGGGTAGACCTAGAGTACGCTGGATCGACAACATCAAAGAGACATTACATGAACACCAAATAACATTATCTGAAGCTGCCAGAAAAGCGAGAACAAGAACATTGTATCTCCCTCGACACCCGTAAAGGGTAAAGGAGGAAGGAAAGAAGAAGAAGACATATATATCACTAGTGAGATGTTTGATGGTTTGGCACAATTTAACAAATATTTAGCAGATTAAATTTGTTCCCTGTGGCCTTCTGATAATATCATCATCATCACGTGACATATTCTTTCCAGAATGTTGTCTTTGCAATTGACGTCCTGAACCCGACTCTATCCTGTGCCAATCTGCCTGCCTCCTCCAATGATATCTTCATACAGCCTTTGATGTCATCTGTCCATCTCCTTCTAGGTCTACCTCTATTTCCAAGTGGAGTGCAGAAAAAGCGCTTCATGGATCACCTAAAAAGCTCTCTCAAGCACTGCAGGATCGATCCTAGCTCCTGAGAGACTACAGCACTTGATCGCTCAGCCTGGCACACCCATATCACTGATGGCATCACGAAATTTGAAAAAGAAAGAACACTGCGGGCAATCCACAAGCGCAAGAAGTGGAAGGACAAATCCGAAAATTCTCCTACCCCGAACCTTCAGCACTCCTGTATGCACTGCAATAGAACTTTCCATGCACGAATCTGACTCATCGGGCATCTACGAACTCACAAACCAAATTAGTTAATTACCAATTTTAAATATTATCTATTTATAATTTTTTTTTTCCATCACATTTAATGTTTTTCATGCCATGCTCATCTTCGCTTGCGGAGGAGGAACATCATCAGGTCTACCTCTCCTTCTACTTCCCGGAATTCTGCCCTCTAATATGCATCTTTCCATACCATTGTGTCTTTTTATATGTCCAAAATATTTCAACTGATAATAAGTTAATACAATATGTCATTTCAGATGGAGTGTGATGAAAGAGAACTGCGGCGCGAAATTGGCATTACAATTACAAACATTCATGGTATCAGGTCAGTTACATGACATATCAGTTATTCTTCATTTGTGTTTGTTATCAAACTCTTCCTAGTTAGCAGGATGCAGTCCAGAGAATGGAATGCGTTGTGTCATGGTTTACAGCTTGGTTGCGATGTCTGTTTTTTATACTGACACATCTGACTACATCATGACTTTGGGTCATTTTTTGCTATGGGATGAGACAGCTAGCTCCACCCCAGACCTCCTTAGTTTCCTCTAAGCAGGTTATAGTTTTGCTATTCTTTGTTCCCCTTTCAGACCCTGGCAACAGAGGATTGATGTTAGTGAGTGAATGTTGATAGTTGATACATTAAATTTAAGAGGAAATTTTATTGTATTGTAAAATATGTGGAAATCAAAAGAAATTGTTCGTCTTCATTCATTTTCAAACTCCTGCAGATTAGCAGAATGTAGTTCAGAATACGGCGTATCATGGTTTACAGCCTAGCTGTAATATTCTCGTCTTTTATTCCAATAGAAGACTATAACTTTAACCTTTAGCACTCTGTGTTTACAATTACGTAATTTCTCTCCTGCCGATGAATTAATTTTTAGAAATGTTACCTAATAATTGGCTGCTATTTTGAAATTGTGATTACTTTGTTGCTGTTAGAGATTGTAAAATAATTTTTGCACATTTAAATAAAGAATTGAATTCTGCATACATTGGTGTAGATTTTGTTTGTGTGTGTGTGATATAAAACATGTAAGACAGTCTCAAAGACGATTTTCCACAAAACCCCAGCAAATTTTGACCTATTAAAACGATAATATAATAATACGAAGATTCCGACATTATTTTGTAAATATTCTGGAGTGGAAACAGCATTACATAGACCTAATAGCACATGATTTGCGGTCAAATTGTTATAATTTCAGGGATTATAAGGATTAAACCTACAGGTATGTCTTAAAATTCTTCTATAAACCTAGATCTAGTCTGTAAATGTATCATTTGAACTTGGTTGATGTTTTAATATCAAATTTGATAAAGGGCGTGGTTTATCTGATTTTCAATTGTGGAAATGACTTATCTCTCCATAAATAATCATTTGAGTCACAATCCATAATAATTTTAATGAAAATTCAATAAAATATATGTCTATAAAACAGAATTTACCATCATGGCGATGCTTTTGTTTGAAATTATCAATATGTTGCGAAAATATAGATATTTACATGACATTAGGCATATTTGCCACTAAAACTGCTGGAAAAGGTAGTCAATTGAATAAAATGTCATATTTAACAAATCTGGTGAAAAAAATATTAAATATTTGCGATTTTTAATTGATTGAAGTGTACCTAGCAACTGCGGTCTACGGCGGCAAATATACTCGCCGCTCGCTAACCAGAGAAGGGGAAATGTCGGTGAATAAAGTTGCTGCACGCTTCCTAAAGGTTAAGACAATATTATTGCATGTCACTATTGGCCTATCAGACCAAACATTATGCAACGACAGAAGCTCTCGGTTGATGACATGCCAATATAGTGAGTCTTTCCTTGTGGAAGCAGGGTTTTATCTGCACAATTATGGTGCAACATTCAGAGAAACATTTCTCTGTGAAATGTGCCCGAAGCGAGTCCTAGATTGGCATGAATAGTTTTTATTATAGCGCACCCTTCGTATCCCCCCACACTTTATCCAGTCCTTCCAGAATGAGACTTTCGTTCATCGAACCTTTCGTATGGGTATGCACATACACACTACTTGGGAATTTTGTTGGTCATAGTCTTGCTATTGTGTTTAAAAACCTTGTGGGGGGGGGGGGGTTTGAAGGAGAAGCACATGTGCCTCCATCTATCATCCTATAACAATATCTTGGAACACTCTAGTACCTGGTGGTCAAGAGATAAAACTCAGGTGTCTGAAAACAATCCCATAATTGAAATATTTACAGTATGCCCAGTGTTAGCAAGTTTGATGAGGCTGGCAACGTCTAATGGGAAAGGTCAGATTATATTATCCAGGTTGTTGTATTTTATGTGAGTACAGGTAGGAAGAAATAATCTTGTATCTTGTTGTTGCTAAAGTTTGCATTATTTTCCTTTTAGCAATATTTTGCTTGTCCCTTCATTCTTATATCTTATAACAGGATTCCTCAGCATTATTACCGGTATTAGTTTTTTATACTTGGTATATAGACAGGCTTCCGAAATTGGTAATTAAAGTTACATCCTCAGCTTATTAATGAATCAGCTTATATTCAGAAGTACCGCTGAAGATGGATGTGTTGGGCCATTGGCACAAATAAAACGGCAACACAACTCATTTCCATTCTCTGGACTATATACAACTGGTATCTTGTAGGACCATTGTCCTGCCTGTTACAAGAGAAATCCAGTGGGAGTTTGAGCATGAACGGGGAAGAAGAAGATATTCAGAAGTATACTGTACATGAAACATATAGGAAATCATAAGCTGAACTTGTGACCACATAATAGATTTTCAATAGAACTGAGCTGATAATAATTTATGAATTATTTTTGTTATTTTCAATAAAACAACACACAAATTAAGCATTTCTGTGTTTGTGAAGACAAGACACATAGGTTGATCACATCGCTGGAATTTTCAGATGCATGCAGAGCTAATTAGTATTCTAAATGGCTACTAGTTCATCATCATCAAGTACTCTCTCCGCAATGAAGGTTGGCTGCAGCAGACCTCCAACATCCCCTGTCTCTTGTTTTGGCTGTGCACTTTCCTTAACTGTAACCTGTCCATCTCGTGATGTTACTCTCCCACTTGTATCTCTGACTACCTCTTGTTCACTTCCCTTTGACTTTACCCTCAAGTAAGGTCTTCAATAAGGTGTCATGTCTTTTAATGTGTCCAAAATATTTTATTTGCCTGATCTTTATTTCTCTAGTAGTTCTTTCTTCATATTTTTAGCACCTCTTTATTTGTTCTCTTTCAATGATGTTCTCCCTATTCTTCTACATACCCACATCTCAAAGGCATCAGTTCTGTCTTCTAATTGTTTATTTAGTGTCCATGTTTCTGAGCCATACGTTAATATGGAATAGATGTAGCATTTTATAATTCTCGTTTTTAACTTGTTTGTATTTGTTTAGATGTTACTAGTTTCCTCATGTCATTGAAGATACTTTTAGCCATTCAAATTCTCTTTTTAGCTTCTGTTTCACATAGGCCATCATTTGTGACTATGTGTCCAAGGTATTGATAATGTTTTACCTGTAGTTTCTCTCCATGTATGTTTAGCTCTTGTTCTTCTGTGTCTTTGCTGATTATCAAGGTTTTTGTTTTTTGGATATTTATATCCAGTCCATATTCTTTACTTGATTTATTGACAATCTATATAGTCTTTGTAGTTCATGTTCACTTTCTGCTAAAAGAACAGTGTCATCTGCATCTATATCAGGTTGTTTATTATTTTCTTATTGATCTTGAGTCCTGGCATTTCTTCTATATTTGTAAAGATATTCTCTGTGTAGATATTCAATACGCTTGGTGATAAACTGCATCCTTGTCCTACCCTCTTTGTATTTCTATGTATGGCGAGTAGCTGTTTTCACACCTCATTGATACAGGCTACTAATTAACAGAATTATAATGAAAAATTTATACAACTATCAAATATAATAATATATGACAGAAACTAAATCATTGGGCTCTTAAAGACAAGATGCATCTGTTGATCACATTGCTGTAATTCTTAGATGCATGCAGAACTTATTAACCCTTTCAATTCCAGATGTTCAGGGAAAAACCCCAGGCTTAATTCGCAGGACAAGGGAAATAACTCCACACAAATCAGAAGTGGCTGCAAAAAAAATTTAATATAAAATACAATTTGCAATCAATTTTTATGATTGAGAAAGTCCTATTATGGAATAGGTGCTGATCTGTGAACATATCTTTGTGAATGCCATGTAAGATAAGTTTACTGGTCATGAAACATGCGAGAGAAAAAAAATGAACACCGATTTCATGTCGGCTTCATTTACTTGTATCAATTTGTTTGCTGATAAATGTTCAAATGAAAGCTGCAAAGCAGTTTCCCTTACACAGCATGACAACAACATTCTGTAACTGTTAACTACTCTAAACATATAGGTTTAGTTTACATAAAGAATGCCCTAGATATCTGGTGAAACAGCTTTCCAAAATGGATCTCGTTTTTCCGAAAATTCTGATGCCAGTAAACACAACGTTCTGCTCGTACCCCAAAAGAATGGCTCACGTAGAAATAATGATATCTAGGCCTAATCTTAGTCAAAAATAGAGTAATCTCGATCAATGTTGTTTGCAGGATATGATTTCTCGTGAAATTGATCAATATTGATATAGGTCAGCTGTGTTGAGTATTCTCAATCATTACTAGGTTTATGGAGGAGGGGATGAGCACATCATAAATTAGACTAAATACTTAACTACTACCCCATTCACGTTCTCTAGAATTTCATTTAAAAATCGCCTATCAACATCTGAATCATAAGTATGTCTATTTTGACAAAGTATTGATGAAAATTGAAGGTCATAATAAACCTTGCGCAGTTCGGAAACGACAGCTGTTGGAAATGGTCAGAAAAAAAACACTGGAAGCAGGTACTTTTATTTTCTGCCAGACAAATATATTTGTCCAAGAACAACACAAAGAAAAGAATCAAGACAATGGCAGGAAAAAGTTCTAAACTTGAAAGCACTGGAAGACACAGAAAAAAGTGATGAACTGTGCAAGGAAATAGCTCAAATTTTTCATAGCCTACCAAAAGAAACTGATAACATCCAAAAAGAATGGGACATTTTCAAAAATGCAATTTTAAAACAACTACAAAACATATGCGGCACAAACATCGCAAGAAAGACAAGAAAACATCTTGGTGGAGCGTAGAGATACAAAAAGTTATACAACAGAAAAAACAGTGTTTCCAGAAATGGTTGAAATCCAAACATCGTGACGACTATCTACAATATCGACTTGCTAGAAAGAATGTCAAGATTGTAATCAAAGAAGCAAAAGTTAATTCATGGAACAAGTATGGAGAACATTTAAATGACATATGTAAAACAAACCCAAGAGAATTTTTCAAAAGTATTAAATCTATGCGAGTAAGAGAAGAGAGCTATAATACTATAACAATCATCAATGATAAAAATGGCAAACCATTAGTGAAAAGCATGAATAGGAAAACAAGATGGAAAGAATACTTCCAGGAATTATACAACCCAATAATAACAACAGAATATAGACCCACCAACGCTCAAAAAGATATAGAAGCCACAGAACCAATTATACTAAATCAAGAAATATAAGAATCCTTAAAACATAGCCCAAGTAATAAATCACCAGGAGATGACGGTATACCAAGCGAAGCAATAAAAGCGTGTAGAAATACAGGAGTCCAATGGTTAGCCAGACTATTCACAATAGCCTGGTCAGAAAGAAAAGTACCAGATGACTGGCAAAAATCAGTAATTGTACCACTATGGAAAAACAAAGGTAATAAGAGAGAGTGTGAATCATATAGAGGCATCTCCTTGTTAAGTCACACAGGTAAAATCTACGCAAAAATAATAGAACAAAGAATGCGATGCATTGCAGAACCACAGTTGAGCCCCTGTCAGTTTGGCTTCAGAAGGGGAGCAAACTGTACAGACGCACTTTTCACACTGAGACAACTGAGTGAAAAAGCAATCAAATACAATCTAGATTTAAACACAGTATTTGTAGACCAGGAAAAGGCATTCGACAGAGTAGATAGAAACATTCTATGGGAAACCTTAGAAATGTATAACATCAGAGGACAACTGTTAGATAACATAAAAGCGATATATCAAAAATGCCAAAGCTCAGTAAGAACAACAGATGGAATGACTGAACCTTTTGAAACAAGATCTGGAGTAAGACAAGGATGCGTATTTTCACCCCTACTTTTCAACATATACATGGACAGAATAATAAAAGAAGCTCATATCAACAAAGAGGAAAACATTGCAAATAAACCTGATGAAGAACTTAATAATGAAATCAATGAACTATTATTTGCTGATGATCAAAGTTTAATATACAAAGATGAGAAAACTTTACAAAAGCACATCACTGCATTGTTGTTAGCATGTCAGAAGTACAACATAAAAATTAATGTACAAAAAACAGAAGTTATGAAAATTAGCAAGTCTTCAGCACCAATGGATACAACAATAGATAACACCAAAGTGAAACAAGCCAAAGAATTTAAATATCTAGGCAGCATTTTTTCTGAAGATGGAAGACTAAACAGAGAAATAGAAACAAGGTGCCAGAAAGCAAACACAGTGACTTACCAACTTTCACCATTACTTCTTCGTCCAAAGATCAAGATGGAAATTAAAAAACAAATAATATCTACAATTTTTATACCAACACTGTGCTACCAATGTCAAACATGGTCTTTAACAGCTTCGCAGCAAAGAAAATCGTCACATGTGAAATGAAGTGTCTGAGGAAAGCTGCAATGGTTACCAAACTAGATAAAATAAGAAATGAAATTAGGAAAAGAGTTGGTATAATATCATGTATCGAACATATTGAGAGACAGCAAGTAAAATGGTTTGGTCACCTTATGAGAATGAAGCCAAACCAAATACCAATAAGAGCATATAATACAAGAATATCTGGGCGTAAAGCCAAAGGTAGACCAAGAAAACGGTGGATAGAAAACATTAAGATAACCTTGAACAAACATGGACTAAATGCAACCTCGGCGACACATCTGGCCTTGAACCGACAGCTTAAGATACCACCCCTACGCTTAACAGCAAGTGTGAGTGCGATCAACAATCATTCACCTGGGGATAGACAATAGACAAAAAAAATATATTTGTCTTGTGTTCTATATAACTAATTCTTAACAAATGTCTGTAGCACTTGTTTTCAAAAGCCTGAATCCTTCTTTCTGAGTCTGCATTGAGTGTCCAACATTCACATCCGTATAGAAGTATACTTAGCATTAGCGATCTGAATAGATCTTTACGCTAATACTGATCTTACGTTTTCAAATCATATTCAACCTTGCCATGGCAGCCATCGCAATCTTGAGTCTTAACTTAACCTGTAATGACCAAGAACAATATTGCACGCTTCCTCTGGCACACTGTTATTTTTTTAATGACTTCTGGGTTTTCTGCATGAGTGATTTTATGGCATAACTTTATTTATTGAGTTATTTATTTCGAATTCGGAGACAATAAATGGATGCTGGAGATGATTTGGAGACGTTGTTTGCTTGTGTGTGTCAGTCGTCAGTTGTGGACAACCAACATGGACAGTGTGGACAAATGCATGGAAGGACTTACAGTTTCAAGGCCATCCATAGGCCTGTCTTTAGAAACCTGGCTCCTCAATTTAGTCACCATAAATGACGGCATTTATACTACTATTAAATATTATCAATATCTCCCTTAATAGCTTGATCTACAGTACCTGCAACACTGAAGCCTTAAAAATAGTCTTCGTCCGAATCATCATCCATGAAGAATTCCCGAACAATGGCATCACTGAATTTAGGTCCACACAGTTTGGCTTTAAAATGTGAAGAGTCAGAATAAAATACACTGCAGGTCTTTCAAATACAGCTGCAAGATTAGGGATGATCACTCTAGCACATAGTTATTATTAGAGTATGATGGGAAATTAACAAGGAAGATTGTTGTCCATGACTACAAATTGCTACCTCAATGTGACATGTTTACATTAGGTGTCTATGGAAAGAGTAAACATGTAGGAAAATGTCATCTGTTTGTAACAGATTAATCTCATTTCCAGAGTTGCTTGTTTCTTGCTTGGATTTTCAAATGCTTTAGTGTATCCACTGAGAACACACAATATAAAACTTCCTATATTTTTCTGGTTGTTATTAAATTTTTAAAAATTAGGATATTTAAACTTTAAGACACAGATTAAGCTGAAAATTGCTTTAATATAAAACTTTTATTATGCTGTTTATGCCAGTGAGTGCTCCTCCCCAAATGAGGTTGTGACCCATGGGTTAGGAATCTGTGCCTGTCTGGAATCGTCACTTGTGTTTATGTAAGCTCTTTTATTCATTTGTTTTCCTACCACAGGACGGGTTTATTCACTCCAGACATGGCTTTTGAGAATATAGTGAAGAAACAAATTCAACGATTGAAAGAGCCGTCTCTGCATTGTGTGGATCTTGTAGTTACAGAACTTTCTGGTGTTGTCAGAAAAAGTACAGAAAAGGTAATGTATGACCGAGAGCATAGTTTTAATTGTTTAAGGATCATAAGACAGTTTTGTTTCTTTCGTTCGTGAGGTATGTGCCTGCATATGAATGAAGATGTGTTTCTTCTATAAACTTGACTGTGTTTTGTAACTCATACAGAGGTCTGTCATGTTTTTCTTCTAGTGATGTTTCTATAGGCATGTATGTTTACCTCAGCATTTCATATTCAGACATTCTTGAAGTATATGCTCTGCTGTCTGAGGTGCCTGTCCATATGTACACATGTCTATGTTGCCAATCTTGAACTGTGTGTACATGTGGCTACGGAGTCAGTTGTGTCCTGTTTTAAGGCATAAAAGGGCAACTTATTCCAGTCTGTTCATAATTTTGTAGATATCTTGTGTTAGTGTTGGCTTTCTAGTTGCTTTGATTATCTGTTTATTTTGATGGTAAGCTATTGGCACACCTTGTTGATTAAGTATGATGATGAGGATATAAATATGACACTCCTATTCCTTATGCCATCGGGTGAAGATTTACTTTCATTTCCTGTCCTGTGATTATTTGGCATTTTTTTGACAGAATTTTTCAGAGCTTTTGCAAGTCCCAGATGAGTGTTTGACTCAATGCCACAAGCTGTGAAGTCATATACTCTGAGGGGACTCCGCCATGCAATCTCGAGGCATGCTACAGATAAACAAGTTGATTCCATTCATTAGTACAGGCATTCGTGTTCAGCGGGCTTTATCACAGCAGAGATTATGGGATGGTGTAGTCAACATCACAATTAATCTTCTTAGTCAACTCCTGTGACATGCATGGCAAGCAGCAGTTTTTCTATTATTTGTCTTTCTTTCTGTCCCGGTAATAAAGATGACGCTGCAGTATAGTGTTATATATGGAATGAGTGGTGCAATATATCAATTACCAGTGTGTGTCTGGTTCTGTGGGTGAAAGGTACAGTGCGTTTCTCAGATGAACTAGTTATCTGGTTAATTCCATATGCAGTCAGTTGGACACCCAAACTGTTCAGAAAGTAATGCAAGCTACTGGATGTAAATATTGGCTAGAAAACAATATAAGCAAAAATGCTGGGTATATCACTATACACAGGGTATGCTACTAACCAACTAACAGCGGTTGGTGTAGAAGATGATGTAGATAAAGTTAACACTAGAGCCAACATCCCAAATATCTTTACACTGTTAATGAAAGTCTAGCTGAAATATGCCAGACATGTAGAGTGCATGCCTGTTAAATGCATCTGGAAACAGCTGATGTCAGACATGTAGAGTGTATACCTGATAAATGCATCTCAAATAAGCTGCTGATAAACACGTAGAGTGCTTGACTGACAAATGCATCTGGAAACTGCTAATGAATGAATTGCTTCTTTACTCTTTATCATCATGTTTTCCTGCCCTGCCAATCACCATCAACAGTCTGATAAGCCCATAACTGTCAGGGTCAAATGGCTACTTTGATGCATCAACGTGCAGAGTTCTCCAGTGATTTTAATTTTCAGCACTGTGAATGAATGAAAAAACTTTGACCTGCCCAGTCTTTGATGTATATCCATAATTTTCTTTGGCCTTCTCTGCTTCTCCGACCTTTGACTTTTCTCTGAAAGGTTGTTTTTGACAGGAAATTATGTCAGCTTACATGTCCAGATCATGCAAGTTTTCTCTGTAGTTATTATGCCTTGTCATAATAAATATAGAATTCACTTTAAAAATGGCACGGCTATAACCCGAAATGGGAGCAAAAAATAGTAACACTATTTACCTTCCATGCATGCTGTAAGTCGCAACTAAGTTTATGGGGTAGATGGAGTTGGCTGTCTCATCCCATGTAGGGTCAAAGTGACCCAGAATTCATGATGAAGTCAGTTGTGTCAGGTTGACAATCCCAAATATTGCAGCAAAATTGTAATAACACAATGCAAAACTGTAATAACACAATGCACTATATTATACTAATGTGCAGGAGTTTGAGATTGAACATATTATAAGAGGTAGACTAAAATTGGGTGTTATATTTTTACAAGCGCGGTGGGTAATCATAAGTGGCTGTACCAGAGATAAAGAGTATAAATGAGCGACATGTGGATAGGAGAAATTATTTTCTCTCCTTATGGATTTTCATAACATGGACATATTGCTCCATCCTTTGTAAGCATATTCTGATTTACATATACACAATTGATATGAATCCTGGACAATCACCAACAAAGTGAAAAATAAAATAGCAGCATTTGAAACAAAATGTTACAGAAATTTCCTAAGAATACCCTGGACCAAAAATATCACCAATGATGCATCCTGAGAGAAATGAATGTGAAATAAAACTGGTTAAGCAGCATGGTTATTTCCAGGAAACTACAATATTTTGACCATATCAAATACCACGGCGGCCTAGAGAAAACCATAATGGAGGGGATAATGCCAGGGAGACGGACAAAAGGCAGACCAAGAAGAAGATAGGCGCAAGACATCAAAGACCTCCTGAACATGACAATAATGGAAGCAATTGATAATGATAGATGCAGTTTAATAGAGGCTTAGTTATTATTCCTGAGTTATTATCTACGAAGAATACTCAAGAGTGTCATTAAGAGATAGAATTAGAAACGATAACTTCAGACAGATAACCAAAACAATACCAGTATTGGAACACATCAAAAGACAACAGATCAAGTGGTTTTTGCACGTTTCCAGACTACCGACAGACAGCATGCCACTGATGGCCATGACACATAGACATAACGGTTATAAAGCCAGAGGCGGACCATGTAAAAGATGGATCACAGAAATCAAAGAAGCCACAGGAACAAGCTTACAAAAAGCGCACAAGAATGCCATCTCCAGAGAACTCTTCCACCCCTGACGCCGCAGGGCAAATAAGGGCCACAGTGTATAGATAGATAGATAGAGTTATTATCTTCTTGAACCATGAATCCTTAATTTCTGTTGCTATGCATTTCAATAGCACAGATCATCTTGTGAAATGTGTGACAATGAAGCGGAGAACAGATTCGAAACCCAGTACTAGCGTGAGTGACGACACGGCAGACACTTATATCAGATGAGATGAAAGGCAGAGTTTTCTTTGATAGATATCTGTAACAGACTAATCAGGGTGACTTAGATCAGCGCAAAGAAATGCTGCATACCCTGACATCCATCACAGATTTTAGGGCCAAAGAAGACCAGCTTGTAGATGTTGAAGAAGTGCAATTAGCTATTAAGAATGCATCCGATGGCGCTCCAGGCCTGGATGGAATCAGGTACAGCTTACTCAAAGACATTGTGGAGAATATGGTAGTTGAAATAACAGATGATTATAATGCGAGTCTGAAAACAGGAGTAGTACCAGAGGAGTGACTACATAGCTATCTTATACTCGTGCCAAAACTAGGCAAAGACTCTACGTGGACATAAAAGGTTAGCGCATCATCACACTGCAGAATGTGTACGGTAAGATTCTGGAACGAATTGTTGCTAGACGCATAACCAGGGAACTAGAGATAAAGGACATTCTCCCTAATAACCTAGATGCTTACAGATCCAGAAGAGTCACTCAACAAATGCAGCAGTTCTTGCAAATGAAGTTTATGAAGGTTTTCAGAAAAAAGAATCTACAGTTGCATCGATAGACCTGGAGGATGTGTACAATAGAATTAGTTATACCCATCTTGTCTACATGCTAAGGGAACAAAATATCCTGGATCATACGCTGGATAGCAAATTTACTAATCTGTAGAAAAGTTGCTCTGAGGTGTGGATCCTGGATGTCTGAGATCAGAACAATAGCACCTGGTCTGCCACAAGGATCTACTCTGTCCCTAGTACTGTTTAATGTGTGTACATTGAGAATTGCTCAGTTGCAAACCTCCAGCAATTCTAGAGTTCTAACATATGCTGATGATATCCTACTATACAACATGGGCAGGAACAGAACAGATATCGCTGACAGTGTACAGAATGGACTAGATCAATTGTTGATATGTTGCAGAACATACAATGCGGTCATCAATTCCTCGAAAGCAAAGGTCATCTGGTACTCCTTAAATAATAATCTGGTCAATAACACACTGCCAGCTGTTAGTTGCATGGGCTCATTGATTGAAAGAGAACAGGACCGTAAATACCTTGGGATAATCTTTGATAGAAACCTCCATTCAACAAACACGTTACAAATATGATTCAGAAGACTAAAAGAGGGATCAGTGTTATCAAGGTTATGGCGACCTTCGGCATGCAGCAATTGGTACTTTTTCTGCTTCTGCAAGTGATGGTGCTATCTGTCATAGGTTATGGCCTCGGCCTACTAACACTGTCACAGACACAAGTTGATAGATTGGAAAAAGTCCAAAATGAGGCAATAAGAGCAGTACTAGTGTGTACTAGAGATACACCCATCTCTGCGATGAGATTTCTGCTTATCTCCCTAGCATTAGAGTGTGACATCAGGTAGAAGCCTGAGTTTCAGGCTTTTTTTGACAGAAGCCTGAGTTTCAGGGAACATGTTGACCACATTATCATAAGGGCAGGCAAAGGCTTAGCAGCAATGAAGGTTATGGCTGCTGCGCAGTGTGAGCAAAGATTGTTATTTATTTTGTACCACGGTTTGGTTGTGGCTGTGGTGGAATATGCACTGGCAATTCTGACTCTTAGCCAAACTCAGATTGAAAGACTGGATAGAGTCCAGAATGCAGCAATGCGTATCATTCTGGGATGCACAAGAGACACATCGACAAGAGCTATGCGATACCTACTTGACTGCCCAACAGCTGAGCATAGATTACAGTATTGCCGGGGCGTACCTTCAAATACATGCAGATAAGGAACACCCGTTGCATTCCGAAATACAGAAAGTTAAAGGCAGCAGACTCAAGAGAGGAAGGTCGTGGATGGGACGTGCTGAGGATGTAATACAAAGCGTGTGCAGATTACAGGATGTGGCAGCAGGTGCGGAATGGATAGGTCTACCCATAGATTTCGAAACTTGTTTGAGAGTAGTAATATCACTTAGCAGGGAATGCAGAGAATGGTGTCCCACAGCTGTGGAGAAAGAAGTGCAGGCTTTAATCAGTGAGAATACCAAAGAGGGGGATGTGATTATATACACTGATGGATCTGTAATTAGGCATGTTCGCAGTGCTTGGGCCTTTACAGCTCAGTGAGCAGGTAAAACGATCAAGGAGGAAAGTGGTGCCTTTGCGGTCACTACGAGTAGTATGACCATGGAGACTATGGCGGTGACCAAGGCATTTGGGTGGCTACGCACACAGAAAGTAACGCATGTCTGCATCTTGAGTGACTCTATGAGTATGATTAAGAAGGTACAAGTGGGTCTCGTTCGCGAACAGTGGATTGAGGCCTTGAGAAATGCGAGCTTGAAAGCGGTTACATTTATTTTCGTGCCGGGACATGTGGGCGTTCGAGGCAATGAAAGAGCGGATCAACTGGCATCGTGTGCGATTGTGGCAAAGGGCGATGGGGCAATGGATCGCGCTGACGTTTTGAACTCCTTAAGAGATATAACACGCGAGAGTGAGACTAATGTGGATGATGATTCCTTTTCAATGGCTAGGATTAAAGATCAGGGATTGAAATGCGGTGTTGCTAGAGGTGAACATTTTGGAGGGTGCAGAAGAATGATGGTCAACCAGCATAGGACTAGTACTGTCAGCAGAAGTGTGATGTTGGATACACTCAAGAAGAGATCGGAGCAACTATGGATGTGTCCAGTTTGCAGTGATGATGATCTGACGACTAACTAACTAACTATCAGGTAGCACAAGTTAGGTTATACCTTAAAGTGACAGAATACAACCACCACCCATTACACCAACGTCTAGATGAGTCAAAGGGAAAACGAATCAAGCGTGGCAGATCATGGATGGCAGAGGCCGAAGACAGTGCGAAGAGTATGTGATTTTGAAGAAATAGGAAAAGGCAGTGAATATGTGGAGGTAGACACTGAGAAGAAATCACTGACTAAAGTAATAATACAACTAGATAAGCGTGTTGAAAATGGACGGACGTCAGGATACAGTGCACGAACTCGCCAGACTACACTCGAAACCACAAGACATAATTATATACACAGATGGCACCGTTAACAGAAACACAAATAATAGAGGTTGGGGTTTTGTTGCCTACAGAAACAGCGTGAAGTTGATTGAGAAATCTTCAGCATATTCCACTGTTACATTGAGCATGAGGATGGAGATAGAGGGAGTTACAGCAGCACTTAGTTGGTTGATAACTGATACATTAGCACACTTGGTAATATTCACAGACTCTCAAAGCAGGCATAAAAATCAGTAATTGTGATGTTATTGAAACACAAAGGTAGTAAGAGAGAATGTGAATCATATAGAGACATATCCTTATTAAGTTATAAGGTAAAATCTAGGCAAAAATAATAGAACAGAGAATATGGTATATTGCAGAACCACAGCTGTGCCCCGCCCTATTTGGCTTCAGAAGAGGGACAAGCTGTACAGACTGAGACAAAGTGAAATAGTAATCAAATACAATCAAGCTCTAAACAAAGTATTTGTAGACACAGACTATCAAAGCATGCTGCACAAGATAGAAAAGTTTATGCTAAGAAAAGAATGGTGGGACTTATTGAACAACTCAGTTGTCCAGAGCAGTACACGGATATACTGCACTGGTCATGCTGGGGTTAGAGGAAATGAGAGAGCCGACTTACTGGCAGGCAATGCAGCGATAGATCGCACAATGCTGAGAAGAGATAAAGCAGACTTAATGAAGGTAGTAATAAATTCATGTCAAGATGCAGAGAATATTAATGAGGCTGAGAACGTACACATACAGAGAATGTTAGAAATGGGAGTATCTAGTGGTGACGGAAGGAAAAATAAATGTTTTGGAAAGTCCTGAAGATCACCTTATGAACACCTGACTGGGAATCTGAGTCTACATACACTGGGATGGCTGCTGGAGCGGAGGGTGGAGCACTTATAGGAATGTCCCACATGCTGTGAAGTCAGTTTCTAATGAAGAGTCATCAAGAATCTTGTGACATGGTACTTGTGACATTCAAGTCATTGCTAGTAAATTGGACTATTGAATGAATCTATACATAAGACCTTCTGGTCTCAATACACTTTATTCCTATATCTAAAAATGTTTTGTTGTATTCTATGGTAACGTAGTCCATGAACTCTTTGTCTTTGTTGAAATTTGCTTTTAAATTCAAATGTTTTTTTTTAAATTTTGACAAAATTCTGTATATGGAATAGATGAGCCGGTATCCTCGACTTAGAGAGGAAACTGAGCGGATTGTCAGTACCAGGATTAGAGAACAAGAACAGGTTGCCAAACAACAGATCATGCAGCTCATTGACATTCAACTATCATACATGAATACCAACCATGAGGATTTCATCGGATTTGCAAAGTAAGTATAGGGTTTCTATAAAGTCGCTGTGCACTGAGGTCACACAGATCCACATTAAATGCTCACAACTGATATGATTTAATGTCACCACCAATGTAAATCGCTGCACAGTGATCTTGTAGACACATAGTACATATTTTAATGGGTTTTTTTTTTATAAAGTTTTTTGAAATTTCCAAGTAATTCCAAATATAATGAAAAATTGTCACATTAAAAAATATCTCAATATTTGAAATCCCTAAAAAAATACAATTTAAGTCTTAACATCCAATGTGTATATTCTCTAGTCACTGTAAATAGATAGTGAATTTCTCAATGATCACAAACATTTAACACAAATATGTACCGTTAGACATTAGGGTGCATGTGGAACAAAATAATGTCAGTGTGTAATGTGAAGTGATGGTAAAATCGCCTTCAAATGTGACACGTTAGCATTCAAGATGAGCCAAGGAGCTTCAGATGTCCATTGCAGATGATGCAAGCAACATTGCAATAGTGGAGGCCCTAGTCCTCTCAGACAGGTGCATTACCATTGAGGAAATCATGGCTGAGTTGGGACTATATCATGAGATCACATTGAAGATTTTACATGAGAAACTTCACATGTCAGAGGTGTCCGCCAGGTGGGTTCTCCATCTTCCTCATGCCAATCCAAAAGGATCGTCAAGCCGAAGCATCCACAAAGATGTTGGAAATTTGCAATGCTGACGAAGATGATTTCTTGTCATAGATTGGTTACTGTGGACAGATGTTGCGTACATCTCTATGACCCAGAGACATAAAACCAGAGCAAAAAAAGGAAACATTCCTGTTCACCACCACTAAAGAAGTCAAAGACGGTTCACTCTATGGGAAAAGTCATGCTCACTGTCTTTTGGGACTGTCGCGGAGTAATACTCACCGATTACCTTCTTTATGACCATATTATCAACTCAACGTACTATCAAAGCCTTCTCAAGAAATTATGAGAAGAAATTAAGTGCAAAAGAAGTGGGATGCTGCCCAGAGGCGTTCATCTAATTCAGGACAATGTTTTGGTTAATGCAGTTCACTATTCCAATGTCTATGCCCAGCAGTGCAGGTATGAAATCATGCACCATCCACCTAACTCACTTTATTTAGCACCGAGTGACTTCTTGTTTCCAAACATGAAGAATTCACTTCGAGTGCGACATCCAGGACTTGATTACTGAAGTGGAAACATGGTTCCAGGCCCAGGAGGGAGGTGTTCTACAATCGAGACATTAGGATAGTGAAGACGAGATGGGAGAAGTTCATCGCCTTTAACGTTTTTAAATTGGGGAAATTTGTTTAAAATGTATGCACTAAAGAAAGATCCATCTGTATTACTTATCCTTATTATCATTTCTGTTTGTGCTACTGTAGACCTCACCATTTTGTCAGATATTCTCTGACTTCTTGGTTATTAGATTTGTTGGAAATAACAGGCAGTGCCACAGTGTTGTCGATGCACAATTTATAAAGATCGAACTGGGACACTAAGAGGATTGCACTCTAGGAGGATTGAAGATGGCAGAAGGATCTCCTTTATGAAAAAAATTGAATATGGGAAAATATCTCAGGGCTTATCTCTATTTTGTTACAAGTTTGTGTGCAAGCTGTATATGGATGATAGAAATTAATATGAAATCATGAGAACAAAACAACAGAATGTATGGCTGTTGCATGGACAGATCAGAAACAGTATAGAAGCAAAGGAGAAAGTGACAGATCAATGGTTTTACATTTGAGAAGACACCATAACACATAATGGCACAAGTGGTTCTAAGAAAGAACTATTAGATGAATTAATAAAATAAAATATTTTGGATATATTAAAATACTTTGTTGAAGACTTGACTTGAAGGAAGATTTGAGGAGAGATGAGCAAGGGATAGGAAGGGATACAATTGGGCAGGAAACATAATGAGATGACAGGTTACAGTCTGTTAGAGTGCACTCCTGGGGCAAGAGACAGAATGTTGGAGGTCCATTGTAGCCAGTGTAGCATTTTATAATAATGACTTTCAATATTAAATCTACATATTTCATATTGTGATCAAAACAGTCCACAGTATAAATGTTCTATCTTAATAACTATGTACCCGGTAAGTTCATACAAATTTATATTTCAGTGCTCAACAGAAGTCAGAAAACACAAGCAAACGAAAAGTAGGCAACCAAGTGAGTGTTTTTTTCTCCACTTAGTGATTCCATTTATATTAAGTTTTGCTTTTGTTGTAGTATTCAAGTGTCCTTGATTTTTCAAAATACAAATTTTCTTCATTTTACATGTCCTATTCATTTTACATGTCATTTTACATGTGTAAAAAATTCAACATGAAGATCAATATTGAAAAGACCGAAATAATGACAATAGCAAAGAAAGAAAGAAATATCACTATCTCCATCGATGATAAACACCTTAAACAAGTAAATGAGTTCACTTACTTAGGAAGCATTATATCGAGTGAAGGGAAAACCAGTAAAGAGATACAAAATAGATGCAACAAAACATACCAGATCCTAGGACAGATGACACGCATTTTCAAGAACAAAAATGTAAACATAGACACTAAAGTGGCATCGTACAAGACTATTATTATTCCATCACTATGCTACCAGTGCCAAACCTGGACAATGACAGCACAAGACAAAAGAAAAATAGTGACAACCGAAATGACATGTCTACGAAGAATACTCGGAGTGTCATTAAGAGATAGAATTAGAAACGATAACATCAGACAGATAACCAAAACAATACCAGTATTGGAACACATCAAAAGACAGCAGATCAAGTGGTTTTCACACGCTTCCAGACTACCGACATATAGCATGCCACAGATGGCCATGACACATAGACATAACGGTTATAAAGCCAGAGGCAGACCATGTAAAAGATGGATCACAGAAATCAAAGAAGCCACAGGAACAAGCTTACAAACAGCGCACAAGAAGGCCATCTCCAGAGAACTCTTCCACCCCTGATGCTGCAAGGCAAACAAGGGACACAGCGTATAGATAGATAGATAGACATGTCCTATTTGTCAATGTCATGTGCTTTGTGCCAACTTAGTATTATGTTTGATACTCTAATTAACTTTGTTTAATCTGTTTCTATTTCCTTTCCTGGTTATATTTAGCTATCTTCCATATCTTTCCTCTGTAGGTTAGTGAAGAACATGTATGGGTATGTGCTGTGTCAGCTAAACTGGTTAGTTGTTGTGCGTTATAACTGCAGTTATCATCAGCACACATTAGACAAGTTAATAGGTACTCCGATCCTCATCTCAATAAATCCATCAGAGTATAGTGGCTAATAGTTCTAGTTCGATGCCGATTTATCATTTTCTTTGTGTCAATTATGTTTCTCTTTATAGGCTGTTCCGATCTTTACACCAATCTCATGCAGTCTTGAGAGCGACCATGATTCACACTTTTGAAAATCTTTTGATTGGACAAGGTACTTTAATGCATTAACTATGTCAGATCGATCCCTTGATCTATCTATTAAACTTTAGCAAGCCAGAATATATTAACACAATCTTTCCCTTGCCACCGGATTCTTTTTTACAAATTTGTGTTATTTTTGGTGAGTGTTTGGAAAATGCAATAAAATTTTTGTTTTTGAGGTGCGAGAAAGTGGTAAAGACATTTTTTTCACACAAAAAGAAAAGAAATACACAGACATGGATATTACTGTTTGGATAGCGCAATAACTTTTTTGTTCTTATATATATATATATATATATATATATATATATAACCACTACTCGACAGTTATATTTTACAACTGTCAGTCAGTATTGGTAGTGCAATTGCCGTTATTTACACTCTAGGATTTTCTAAGGCTTGTGCCAGAAGAGTTCCTTAAAGCCTAACAAATGACCACATATTGCAAAGGGAAACGGTCTTGGTTCAATATGGGGAGCTGTGCCTACATTTTTAATGAAACAAATCATTATTTGTTTCTTATCATTATCCTACATTATTTAATGAAATGAAATATAGATAAATACGCATGTTTCAGTCATTAGCACTGCTGCCAGATGCATCAGTCTGAGCACTGCGTTCTGATCCCGCCTGCCTCCTTCCCCCATGGATGATGCTGGGGACAGGGGGCTTTAAGTGCATAACGTGCAGATTGATGCTTCCGGCAGCAGTCCTATACTCTGTTCATTCTAAGATTGAAGTGGGTCACAACACACCTATATATTACTCTGCAACAATAGGTGATTTTATATACAGCTGATGACATTTAAAACAATAAAATAATTATTTATTCAGAACTTTGTACATTGTTACTACTTTACCAGTAGGGATCGATATCCCGGCACATTGTCGTACAGCATAATCCGTTTGTTCTCCATTATTCTGGTTGTTTTCTTTTTCATGCTTGCGCCACACAAATACTTGTGATTTCTTCATTGTGGCATCACCATATGCTTTATTAACCTTTAGCATTCTGACGTCGATGATAGTATTTATTTTCAACAGCAATGATTTATCACCCATGTGTTGCCTGGAGGAAAGGGTATCAAAGAATAACAATACTGTAGCCTGCCGTTAATGTTGTAAGCAGCAACTAAGGAGGATTTTGGTGGAGGAGCTGGCTGTTATACGGGATAGCCATAAACAGGGTCAAAGTGATTCAGAGGCCAATGTGAAGTCAAATGTGCCAGATTGAAAGGCACAGATATCACAGCAGAGTTTTAAACCATGACACATGTTCCGTTATCCAGACTGAATGCTGCTATTTGTAGGAGTTTGAGAACAAATGTAGAAGAAGAATATGACTCATCTTTCTAAATGAGACAAACACTAGTAATCATATTTAATACCAAAAAAAAAAAATTAATAGAAAAAAGTGTTTACATGTTGCAAATTGAAAAATTACTTTTGTTGTTTTAAAAAAACTTTTTTTTTAAATTGATCAGGTGATTCGCAAAGGTTGGCTGTCTTTACATAATGTTAGCTTCATTAAAGGTGGTTCTAAAGACTTTTGGTTTGTGCTGACATCAGAGTCTCTGTCCTGGTACAAGGATGAAGAGGTAAGACTGGTTTGCAGTTTTTTTAATTGATTTTCTTTTTCATATCCATAGTGACATGTATATTTATTGTGAGCAAAAGTTTAATAATCGTGGTGGGTTCAAAGTTGAATCCTTTTAGTCTATCACAAAATAATAAATTTGCACAATAAAATAGATAAAGTGTTGCAAATTAAATGCAGCAGTGCTTTTTAACTTACAACAGATCCTGGTCTTCTACAGATTTCATGTTGTGTGTGTCTGGATTGTATTATTTTAAAAAATCATCTGGCTAGAGTACCTAATTTGTTCAACTGAGAACATGAAACTAGTTAAAATTGATATACCTGCAAATCTTGATGAACGTGATTGTTAAGTCTCTTTCATATTTCTCAAAAAGTGATTTTGGCAAAGCATAGATATTGATTTGGCAATCTATGGCCGGAGGGTCGGATTTTGCCTGCCACTTGAGTTACACAGCTCACCAGTCCTTAAAAAAAAATTTTGGATGCTACCCACGGTGCTCCAAAAAAAATAATACAGGTGTTTATTTTGAACCAGACTTTAATCAATTGTATCAAATTATCTGCATACATGTAAATGTTCTTAAGTACAAAAGTAATGTATATTTTGTAACATTAATATGGTTTTAATCACTATAGAAAATGCAGGGAATTCAATATAGACCTACACGCATGTTTTATTGACTACACCAATGCATTCGATTGTGTACTACATGATCAATTATGGAAAATTATGGTCGACATTGGATTTCCAAAACATCTCACATATTTAATCGCAATGCCATACCACGAACAAGAGCAGCAGTTAAAGTAGATGGAACAATATCAGAATGGTTTAATGTAGAGAAAGGAGTTAGACAAGGATGTACACTATCACCGTACCTGTTCAATATCTACGCTGAAAACATAATGTGAAACGTAAAAGACGACATGTTTTGAGTTCCAGCCTTTTACCATCAACGGTCAGCAGATCCCAGAAATCTGATATGCTGATGACATAGTTCTCTTAACAAACAAAACATGTTAAAGCAAATGTTATTATCAACAAAAGAACACAGTGAAGCAAAAACCTGTACTTAAATATGAAGAAAACAAAAATTATGATAACAGATAAAGCGAAAGTAATACAACCAAAGTTACAAATTTTGAATGTATGATACAAGAGGTGTAAAAAAGTGGTGAAACAAATTGACCTTTTCTTGTCTGATGGAAGTCATCCCTAATGAAATTCTTCTACATACCTAGGCCTATTTTATTTGTGTTATTTCATAACCAAACCAACTAATATCGTATTTAAAAACAAATAAAACATATAGATGTCACTAACCTTCTTGATCCTGCTGATGCCTAGTAGCTAGTAATCCATAATGTTAATTTATATTCGGCCTGTTTTTTTCCAATGTTGTTTCATAATGAAACACACATGTTCATGAGGAACTAAAATATATCTGTCATAAACAATGGAAACATCTTTACCTCACTAACACAATTAGCTAGAGCTAGCGGTTCCTCAACTTCAGAAATGTTTCACACCCAAAAATGTCTATAACCTGAAGGTCTGTGATCACTACAAACAGCATTTTCTTCCGCAGGCATGCTTGCCAAAGAACTTTTATCACCAGTCATATTGGCTAGTGGAGCAAGATCTACATCTGTAAATCCCAATAATTTCTATCGGAATCAGAATCCACAAAAATGGTGTCCATTTCAACAGATTTTTTGCATTAAAATAGATACAAATTTAAAAGGAGAGCTCTGAACTACATCTTACTTGGAAACTAAATGGGCAGGAATGATGTGACGTATTCCTAGCCCAGATGACACAAATTTCCGGTCACGTGACCATAATCATCATGTGGTTCCTCGTCAATAAATGAGGGCATAGCAATGGGTGACGCAAACCACGCCGGTTGTTTACAAATATAAAACTATTGGCAACATCATTTTTAGACAAGTAAAGAAAGAATTGAATACTGAATATATTGTGTTAGTTTTGTCTGTGTATATCTGATAATAATAGGTGTGTGATAATTGTCAAGGCGAAAATGGGAAAAAAAAATTAAATATTGACAAAAATATTTCTGTGGAAACCCTGATACAGTCTTCTAACATACCTAGTCTTTTGTATTTATGTGGCTACATAACCAAACTGTCCAAGCTAACATAACATCGCCTGTGAAAACATGTCAATGTCACTTACAATTTTGGTCATTGTACATTAGGTCTAGGTCTAATGTTTCTGTAAAGATGTATTTGAGGAAATGCCGCTAAATGAAAATGCCTATTTCTGATTGCTTTTTATTATCAATCTGACGTGTTCATAAATATCGTTTGTGAAAGCAAGCGAAATGTGCCAATTTCATGTACTGTATCCGCTAGGCTAGTCCTAATGTTCCTACAGCAGACACTGTATTTAAATATATGTTCCTACAAATTTCGAAAGTGTGACGTCAGAAATGACTGTAACCTGAACGATTTCTGCTATTCAATTGTATTCATACTTTTCTTTACGCATACACTTGGCAAACAACTACTGCACCACATCGTCAACTATCTGGGGCCGGGAAACAATGTCTGCATCCATGAAACTAAGAAATTCTGCATCGGAATACAAATCTTCAAACATGGTCTCCTGAAAAATGGCATTAATATTTCGTCAGGTTGAGAAAATAATTTCCCATAATTGAATCATATGCTACCATGCTTTTTTCAAGTGGAAACGAATGTACAGTATGTCTACTTCCGATTCCCTTGTTGCCCGGATGTACGATGTCAGTTTAAACATGTTAATCTTGAAAGCACATAGCAACTGGTTGGAATTTTCAGACTAGTATGATAAAGGTTAAGTGTTTACACATCTCATTGTAGTGAAATTTCTGTTTAATTGCCTACAGATCCCGTTGTAGCAACATGTATGTTTAAAAATAGTACTTACGTAAAACACAAGGGTGATTAGCTTTACAATTTTACAATGAACATCAGAATATAGAGTGTGTGTATGAAAAAATACAAATAACAGCATACAAGACAGTTTCAACATTCTAACCGTAAGATGTTTTTCAAGAAAATACAAGACGAACAGCAACAATAATGACACTATTGTAAAAGCATTAGAGACAGAAATTTAACAACAGACATCAAAGGTAACAATGATGTACTTATGAACAAGTATTGTTATAGACATGAATTAAAAAATATATTGGGAATGAGAGCAAAATAAAATAAAGACAGCAAGAACGATAATACAACAGAGGCCACAACACCCCCCCCCCCCCCCCCAAATCTAAATAAATTAATGATCGGTATTAAGACCAAATGGCTTAAGGGTAACAAACTTCTAGGGATTTTTAAGAGTGTACCCTAGCTCTATTATCTGTGGTGCAAGATCTTATTGCTGTGACCTGAATATTATGAACACCACAATGATCAGCGCCATTGAAATGTCATTATAAATGTCTGCTATCTAATGCTTTTGTGAGTGTCATTATTTTTACTATTTGTTCACTGTTTGTAGGTATTGTCTTTAAAAGATCTTGAATTTGAAATGTTGAAACTGTCTTATATATAACATTATTTGTATTTTTTCACACCCATACCCTATAGTATAATAGTCTATTGTTCATTGTAAAGTTGGTTGACCTTGTTTTATTGTGTGCTTTTTAAAAAATAAGTACTATTTTTAATGAAGATCTAAAGCAAATTGCAGTGAAACGAGAGACATCGAAATCTATGATAACCGCCCGTCTTTGGCCCTAGAGGAATAACTAACTAACTAATTAACTATTTTATACAGTTTTTACAGCAGCCTCACTTATTGATTTAATTGTTTACAGATCTCATTATAGTGAAATTTGATTTTAATTGTCTACGGATCTTATTGTAGGGAAATTTCTGTTTAACAATCTACAAATATGATTGTAGTAAAACTTAAGTTGGTCACAGATGTGGTTGTGGTAAAACTTTTAACAGTCTACAGATCTGGTTGTATAAAACTTTAGCTGTCCACACATCAGGTTTTACTACCTGTTTTCAATCTTCACAAAATTCCTATTTGAATGTCTCCATTTCTCTACATCTAGGGGATCTCTCTGGCTGTAGACAATATGGGTTAAACCATTCAGCTTGTGATCCAGAGGTCGCAGGTTTGAATCTGGCTCTCTGTGTCTTGTTTACAAGGTGGAATATTTGAAATTCTCTGGGCTATTATTTGAAGATTAAGAGTTATATGCTATGGTAGATACTTTAATTAGGCAGCGTGTAGCTTCGTTGAGAGGAAGGAGTACGTATGGTAGATACTTTCATTAGGCAGCGTGTAGCTACGTTGAGAGGAAGGAGTACGTATGGTAGATACTTTCATTAGGCAGCGTGTAGCTACGTTGAGAGGAAGGAGTACGTATGGTAGATACTTTCATTAGGCAGCGTGTAGCTACGTTGAGAGGAAGGAGTACGTATGGTAGATACTTTCATTAGGCAGCGTGTAGCTACGTTGAGAGGAAGGAGTACGTATGGTAGATACTTTCATTAGGCAGCGTGTAGCTACGTTGAGAGGAAGGAGTACGTATGGTAGATACTTTCATTAGGCAGCGTGTAGCTACGTTGAGAGGAAGGAGTACGTATGGTAGATACTTTCATTAGGCAGCGTGTAGCTACGTTGAGAGGAAGGAGTACGTATGGTAGATACTTTCATTATGCAGCGTGTAGCTTCGTTGAGAGGAAGGACTACATATGGGGATACCGAGTACAATGAGATCATCCTCTGTGAAAATTTGAACAGTCTTTTGAAATATTACACGAGGTATCTCCAATAGAATATACAAATTAGCATGTAGACATTGTTTATATCGACTAACAATTTTCACCAAAATGTTTCTGTCTGATGTTTATTTCCTTTAATTTGTTATCACTTTATATATATGTCAGCTTTATCTTTCCTTTCTCATTTGTATTCATGTTTCTTCCTTTCTGTTGTTCCGTCGCTCTCGTACTTTTCTCTACCCAGGAGAAGGACAAGAAATACATGCTTCCCCTTGAAGGTTTGAAAATAAGAGACCTCGAGTCTGGATTATTCTCAAGGCACACAATTTTTGCACTTTTCAATGCTGAAAATAGGTATTTACATTTACAGATTAGCAACTACTTGCATATGAAATTCTATATTTTTATATATCCAATTTATTTTAAAACTGATATGAAAATAATGTATATATTTCATATAATTATAAATATGTTGTGAATAGGTAAATATAATAAATTTTGATATCACAAATTCTATAGATAATATACTATGGTATGATAACAACGGATACTGGTAGCATTAAATAAATGAATCTAGAAAGACAAATGGTTTATCCTCAAACTCTATGCATATGAACTTAGTTTTATGAGAATCAGTAAGGTAATAATATTAAATCATTCCCTTTTCACTATCAGTAAAAAAAAATTAGTCCATTTTTATTATCAGTAAAAAAAAAAGTAGTTCATTTTCACTATCTGTAAAGAAAAGTAGTTCCTTTTTTACTATCAGTAAAAAAAGTGGTCCCTTTTTTACTATCAATAAAAATTTTTCCCTTTATCAGTATCAGTAAAAATTAGAAGCACGAACACATACATGGATACATATGAATTCAGATCACAATCCTGCTAGTTAAAGGACTTAAAATTTGAAATAGAAGACATAAATGGTCATGGTAAAGATGTAACAGCATTTAAATGACAATTTCTATGACCACAATATTTGGTCATAATAAGAATTTACAATATTATATTGCAATATAAATATATTTCTAATCACTGGAGCTATGGAGATGCCAAACTTCAGAAGTGAAAGTTAATATAAAATAAAAATGCTTACGAAATAGGATATGGGACCAAAAAAAAAGACCTTACCAAGTAAAAGAATCCAAGATGGACAACGAACATTATGATACATATAATGGTGACAAGAAAGAATGCCAAGGACACCACATCATCATCAAGTGCCATCTCCACAGCGAAGGTTTGCAGCAACGGATCTCCAATATCCCCTGTCTCTTGTCTTGGTGGTGCACTCTGCTAGACTAACCTGTCCATCGGGGTTACACCACAGCATACTCATAAGGACACCACAGCATACTCATAATTACATGAAGAAATACATGAAGTGTGTAAAATTGCTAAGGAAGTATAGATAAAAGTGAAATAGAAGGCAAATGAACACTTAAATCTACTGTTGAGTATTTTCTATACTGGAATTATACTAGCAGAAAAGGTTCAGTATCTGATATGCACATGCACAATACATCTAATTATGCGAGACAAGTTCATTGGCAGTGGAACACTTTGTGTGAGATGTCGTAGTTGACTCAAGTCTAAATTAAAGTCTTGATTACCACCTCCTCAGAGAATGTCACCAACGGAGATGTTTTGGCCTGTACGGTCCAAGGGCGCAATGGGTGATAAGCTGTCATAGCATAAAGTTGAAACACATCCGTTGCCTTGCGACAGATAGGAAGGCTGTAAAAGGCTAGGGAAGCCCACCTGAATCAAAGAATCAAAGACATGCAAAAGTCGGATGTGCTTGGCTGGAAGGTGAAAATAATGCAGTTCTGCTGTAAACTGGCAGCACAGCGTACTTAATGCTTCCCGGCGAAAACCACATGAATTTCAGTGTGAACACAAACAGTTGAAACGGCAGGTTTTAAAATGTGCAATTAAACTGTTGAGGGTAGAAGGAAAAGAGGCTAGAAAGGAAATCTGGACGTGATAACTAGGATTTGGCTGGGTGAAATTTTTTCCACACTCGTCCGTATGCTTGAAGACAGTGATGTTTGACGGACTAATTATGTTGATGTTTTCAATATGGCACCTCTATGACCCTAACAGGCTACAGGATTTATTATTGATTTTGACTTTGTGTTTCAGATCAGAACATCATGCTGCCCACTAATAATTTTGCTCAGAGCATGTAACTTGATAGCTTAAATAATAATACCTACAAAAAATGCACTCATGAACCAGACTTTGCAGCCTGTTTTTAAACCAACAACCCCATGAACACAAAGGAAATGGCATGACTTCTCTGCCACACATACCTCCGGCTTCTTTTTACACATCACTTGCATAACTAATCACTGCCTTTTGTATTTATCATAATGTTCTCATTCAAAGGATAAATATTTGTATGTACATTATCATTGAAAGGATATTTTTAACCACATACATGACTTGATACAGAATAATATTGGGAACACCATGGACATAACAATAAAATGAAGCAAGAACATTAAAAAAACATAAGTTAAGAACATGTGAAAGAGGGTTTTGTTCGTAAACAATATAACAAGATCTTTTGACAGTACAAACATAGCAGCATAAAAAAAACTAGTAATGGAAGGCATAGTTACTGGTGTACCATGAAAGGGCTAACCTCCACCAAGATGAATGTGTTCAAAAGATATTTCAGAGTATTTTAAAATGTTCATCATGCAGTACTCGCCCAGCATATCGTGAGTTGAGAGCATCCATAAAAAGGTATACGTTCAAGAATGTCATCAATGTACACAATATACAAGACTATACTATAATATTTACATAGACTTTCTTATTGGCACGTAAATGAGAAATGTAATTTAATATCACAATAATTTCCCTCTAAAGAAATTATTACAGGCTTGAAAAATGCCATAATAATACCTATTTGGAAGAAAAACGGCAGCAAAAGAGCAAGGAGTAGACCAAAAGAAACACTCAGAAGAACAATACTTAGAGAAAGTAAAACAACCAATATTCATACTACTCAAGAACTTCACAGAATAGCTGTGAACAGACATAATTGGAGAGATCTGACCTCTGCCCTATGAGCTAACTTCAACGTAAAAGGAAAATGAATGAGAATGAATGAAATGTCAATCACATAAACAGAAAGAAACACTACTATTTACATTGATGACCACAACAGGTGAAAGAATTCACTTATCTTGGAAGCATCATATCATCAAATGGAAAAAACACCAAAGAAATCCAACATAGATGCAACATAGCATACCAGATCTTAGGGCAGATGTTTTCTATTTTCAAAAACAAATATGTGAACATGAACATCAAAACTGCACTATATAAAATGATCATTGTACCATCACTATGCTACCAATGTCAAACGTAGACATTAACAACAAAAGCCTAAACAAAACTTGTTACAACAGACATGACTTGTTTACATAAAATTCTCTGAGTAATGATAAGAGACAGAATCATAAATTAAAACATCAGAAGACTAATAAACACAATGCCAATCCTGGATTACATCAGAAGATAACAGATTAAGTGATTGTGACATGCTTCCAGACTACCATCAAATATTGCCCCTCAAAAAGCATTACTATACAGACATGATGGATAAAAATCCAGGGACAGACAATGCAAAAGATGGATCACAGAAATAAAAGAATTAGTGAAAACAAACATGTGTGAAGCACAGAAAAAGGTAGTCTCCAGAGAACATTTCTGCCACTGACACTACAAAGCATAAAGGAGTATAAAGTGAATAGAAGAATAAAAAAATTAAAGGAATTAAGATCTTTCTATGATCATTTGTAGTCAATAGTTCTATTTCCATTTAGTTAAAAAATTGTATATACTTTTATTAAGACATGAATATTAAAATCAGGAAAATATGAATTGATAATTTTCAATGAGGACTACCTATATGATAAATTAGTATTATGGATAAATACTTTTTTATTAAGAAGAAGATGTGTTTTTTCTTCTAAAATATGATTTAGAAATAAACAATTTTTTATTGTATGTAGTTGGTGTATAAAACAAAAAAATATAGGAATAAAATACAGTTAGGTGTGATGTTAAAGATGGACTTGGTAGAATGAGACTGAATTCAGAAATTCTCTGAGTGATGTACATTTCTGCATCAAAGGGGGCCTGACAAAATGGTGTTTTTTTCTTACAATTTTTGTAATCATGAAAGAGTCTGGTTTCTGGCTTACTCCTTCCATTCTTAACTGAAGATGATTTTTTTGAAACACAGACATCGTCGTTGTTGTTGAAATGGCAGTGCATTTAAAACCATATTGTTTGTTTAATTTTCATTTTTGTTTAATTCTGCATGTGGTGAGCTTCTCTGTCTGCATGCTGTAGGCTTTCCATGGAGATGTTATACTTGTTATATTGTTCAGATATATTCTGGGGCTTTCAGCAGTAAGCTTTCATATTTCTTATTTGATATCTTAAATACACAAAACATCACATATTGCATGAACACACAAGAGCCTGGGGTGTCATATTCTCTGTTTATTAAGATTACATTTTTGTGATAATTTTCCACAGCTCAGCTTTTTCAGTTCTCTATCTCAGTGATTGTTGACTCTAAGCATGGATTTCTATATAGAAGGATATACTACAGGATTTGCTATGCCATCATGACTGTTGACTGTAAACAAACATTGTAGAGATTTCCTTTACATTATTATAAATTTTCTATTGGTTTATGAGCTATACTAGTGAAAACTTGTCGTCCTTGAGACGATCTTCACCTTTACAGCTAGAAAGTCTGACTTTGTTAAAGAGATGTACAAAACACATCTCAGACCTCCAAGATATCAGGTTCAGTTAATGCCGCAGGCAGTTGTGCTGTTCAGAATGAAATAGCAACTATATGAATATTGTCTAGAAAATCACTACAGCCAGAAAATGTTGGGTCGATTGCTGCATCACTGCCAAAGATTGATGTGTTCTGTCATTGACACAAATAATACGGCGAAAAAATGCATTTCATTCTCTGGACTACATCCTGCTGGAAATCTAGGACGTTGTCCTGTTGTAAGAGAGATCCGGCGGGAGTTTGAGAATGAATGCTGAAGAAGAAGAAGATTGCTGCATCCCGAATACTATATTCTACTATAGCTCACAAATATAAATACTGTAAGGGAACTGCCAGCAATGTTTGTGTGCTTACAATGTTATTGTAATATAGCAAATCTCATAGTATAGCCTTATATCTGGAGATCCATGCTGTGACACTGATATTGATGTTTATTACTCAAACATTTTTGTGATAAACATTGTGTGTTGTTACTGCAAAATATTATTTGTCTTGTTATTGCTTATATCATCATAATGAAGTTGGATGTGTCAGTTGGAAAGATGCAGATATTGTAGCTATGCTGTAAACTATGACACAAAATATTTCATTTTCTAGACCACATGCTGCTAATCTGCATGAGTGAGAATGAACACACACAAGATGACTGTCAAATTATGAAATGATCAGAACAAGTTGTAATTCTACACCTCAGAACAGGACACAACTTACTTCGCAGCCACATATACATAAAGTTCAAGATTGGCAACCCATACATGTGTACATGTGGATAGGCACCTCAGAGTGCAGAGAATATACTGTTAATGTCCCAAATATGAATGTCCCAAATAGTAAATGTCGAGACAAACACACTGGCCTAGAGAAACAACAGTTGAAGAGAAACTCTACAAATCTCTGGACTAATTACAAAACAGTTTATAGAAGAGGCAAACTTCAGAAGAGGAACATTTCCAGGCGAATAAAATAAGAAGAAAAACACACAACTTTTATCATCCAGCAAAGAGTTTGAAGGAATACCCAAGTAATTGTTTGGCTAAGAAACCATTTGTAGAAAACAATATTCATAGAAACCAGAAAGTTGTGGCAAGTCTGAAGTTTGTTTTATATCATCCTTTATATCAATTCTTTCTGATTACAATATACCTGTTATGTTGTTTTTAACCTCATCACAGCTCATTGGTTGACCGTTTCATCCTCTAATGTTGTGGGTATTGTTGTTTTTTTCTTTCTTTTGCGTTCGTTTCTTAATAATCAACTCAAAGATTTGTGCGATTTCCACCGGGAGCTTAAAGTACACTGTGCCACTGCTGTGTGCCGTATAGGCCTTGCACATCCGATTTCAGCATGCTAATCTGATTTCAGTTTCCTATCTGTCACCAGGTGACAAATGTGCATTAACTCTATGCAGAGACAGTTTTAATTCACATATATCTTGCACAAGGTATTCTGCAGTCGGTGAACTTGTCATGTGTAATTAGACATATTGTTCCTGTGCTCATTGGGTACTGAACCTTTTTTCATCCACGAGCCTTGTTCTAGTTTAGGAAGAACTTGACAAAAGAGTTGGGCCCGGGCTCATTTGCCTTCATAGCCGAGGTGTGTGTTGTTCAAGTGTTGTTGTTGATCCCCAGGAGCTACCAGTGATGAAGCTAGTGTTTTCTGTGTGCAATAGATGGGGGTGTTTTTTTGAGTTTTTTTCATACTCAAATTACTGCAGCGTTCTGCAGTATGTAATGCTTTGAGAAGAAACTTTCTACCAGAGTGTTGGTGGTTGTGTGCGTGCACGTGCGTGCCTGCCTGCGCGTGCGAGCGCGAGAGTTAGTGAATGAGTGAGTGAGTGCGTGCGTGTAAAAGTCATGTGCAGTTATTTTGTATCAAGATTTCAAATGACATATAGAAAAAAACCTGCCAACATTTGGTGGACCACACAGCCCATATGCTTGCATATAACATTGCTATATTTAAGTGCTATATTAAAGTAGTTGTTGGAGCAGCTGCTTCATAATTCACAATGCACAAAACAGTATGTCAATGGGTATGTCAAAACAGTATGCTATGGGTATGTCAAAACAGTATGCTATGGGTATGTCAAAACAGTATGTCAATGGTTGCTCAACAAAAGTTATAATATAATTAGGAGGTGTTGAGGATTTATAGAAAATATCAGAAGGCAGCATATCGGGTTCATGGTAAGCAGATGTAACCTATTTTTATTTTTACGGAACTAAATATAGTCTCATAAAAAATGTAACAAATGTTAGTGTGGGGAAATCAGTAGGAGGAGATAAACAATGTTAACAAAAACATTACATTTATTGTGTCCCTTTATTCCAGTGCAGTTGAGGAATGTAGCTTTGAGCAGACAGTGTATTTTAGTTTTTTAGGAAGGGGGGAGCGTTGGTTAGTTGTAAGGGTGGGGGGGGTAATCATTAGTGTTATATTTGTATTTTTTTGCAGGGAGGATGTTTAATTGATGGGAGGGGGGGGGGTGTTTAGGATTGATGTTAGATTTTTAGTGCAGATAATTACATGTTTGCGCTGGCAGTGTCGACTTCTGTTGCATTTTCACTGGATGTGTCCATCATTATAGTAATATGAGGTCATTGGGTGGTCGTATATCTTTTCTTGATGTAGCAGTCCTCGAGTTTGTAATAAACATACTGCATCTTTCTCTGTAGCTGGCTAACTTAGTAAACAGAAATCTGTGATTGCATTAGCCATGTTGATTTAGCCTCCAGTCATCTGCTAATAATGTGAGATTTCCGTGACAACATGAAAGATGCCTGCAAACTATAACAAATTGCAAGGTTGTGCACATAACATTTCAAAAGTTGGACTGTTATCACGTGATGAGGCCGGATTTGCATAACATGTACTGCATATGGCTGCCTCATAGCTTGTGTCTCAAACCTCTTATCAGACCTGCCATCTCTGCTTTTTGTATGTTGGACAGTCCTGAAGTATGTGTACCGATTTGGATTCCAGATCTATATGGATATTCATCTGTGTATGAGATCCTCAGTTGGTAAAGGAGGAATCATCAGTCTTCAGTGGCTTGTTCTATGGCGAAATATTGTGGTTTATTATCTTGTGGTTTGTGACATTGCATCGAGTTTTGTCTTAAACTTCCATTAGTTTTTTCCAATTTGACATGTGTGTGTTATGGATTATTGTTTTTGCTTCTCTCGGACAGTGTTAATGTTAATGTTAGTCATCTGATCATCATCACTGCAAACTGGACACGTCCATAGTTGCTCTGATATCTCCTTGAGTGTATCTGCCATTAGACTTCTACTGACAGTACCGGTCCTCTGCTGGTTGACCATCATTCTTCTGCTGCCTCCAAAAATTTCACTTTTAGCAACACCGCATTTAAAACCTGATCTTGAATCCTGGACATTGAAAAGGAATCATCATCCACACTAGTCTCACTGTTGCGGGCTATATTTCTTATGAAGTTCAAAACGTCAGCTCGATCCATTGCCCACCGCCCTGTGCCACAATCTCGCATGACGCCAGTTGATCTGGTCTTTCATTGCCTCGAACATCCACGTCCCAGCACGAAAATAAATGTAGCTACTTTCAACCTTGCCTTTCTCAAGGTCCCAATCCACTGTAGGTCCCAATCCATATTGAGACCCACTTGTACCTTCCTAATTATACTCATAGTCACTCAAGATGCAGACCTGTGTTACCTTCTGTGTACCTACCCACTCAAATGCCCTGGTCACCGGCATAATCTCCATGGTCATGCTACTCATAGTCACAGTCACAGCAAATACCCCACTCTCCTCCCTGATCATTTTACCTGCGCACTGAACTGTGAAGGCCCAAGCACTGCGAACATATCTAATCACAGATCCATCAGTGTATATAATCACCTCCACCTCATTGGCATTCCCACTGACCAAACTTGCACCTCTTGCTCCACAACCATGGGACATCATTCTCTGCTTTCCCTGCTAAGTGTTATTACTTTTCTCAAACAACTTTCAAAATCTGTGGGTAGACCTATCCATTCCGCACATGCTGCCATATCTTACAATTTGCACACACTTTGTATGACATTCTCAGCATTTCCCATCCATGACTTCCCTTTCTTAAGTCTGCTACCTTTAACTTTCTGTATTTCGGAATGCAATGGATGTTCCGTATCTGCATGTATCTGAAAGTATGTCCGTGCACTGCAATACTGTAATCTGTCCTCTGCCATAGGACAGTTGAGTGGGTAGCGCATAGCTCTTGTCAATGTGTTTCTTGTGCACCCAAGAATGATGCACATTGCTGCATTCTGGATTCTATCCAGTCTTACGATCCGAGTTTGGCTAAGAGTCGGAATTGCCAGTGCATATTCCACCACAGTCACCACCAAACCCTGGTACATAAGAAATAACAACCTCTGCTTACACTGTGCAGCAGCCATAACCTTCATTGCTGCTAAGCCTTTGTCTGCGCTTATGATAACATGGTCAACATGTTCCCTGAAACTCAGGCTTCTGTCAAACAACACACCTAGGTATCTCATTGTGCTGGTTCTTTCTAACCTGTTCCCAGCCAATGAAACATGTGACATGAGTGTCTTTACCATGTGATTAATCAATGAAAACCAAGTCACGAATCCCTTAGAAGGATTTACTACTGTTCCCGTATCTCTACACCAGTTTGTCAGTCTGTCCAGCTCCCCCAGTAATTCCACAACGCATTCTTCTCGATTTCTGCACTGCCTATACTCCAGGATGTCATTGGCGTACGATATCGTTCTACCAGCACCTGTGATTTGATTGCTAATGATGTGTACTGTGTATACATTGAAAAGCACAGGAGATAGAGGTGATCCCTGTTTCAGACCCGGACTAATGAACGTTGGTGCAGATACCCAGTTACCACACTTAAGAACTACTATCCTGTGCAGCAGGGCTGCACCAACCCCCTGCATAACAAAAAGATTTACTGCAAGATTTAACAGTTGGTTCATGAAAACATCCAAGGACACCTTATTTTAAGCATCCTCAAGAACTATTGTGACAGCACATGTCTCCATGTACAAATCAAACCCTTCGAAAAGATCCTGCACAAAGATGGCTGCATTCTGCCATGTCTTCTTTCCTGGTCGATACCCATCTAACAACATTGGTAAACACTTATTTCTTTCCTGTCGATACCCATCTAACAACGTTAGTAAACACTTATTTCTTTCCTGGTCGATACCCATCTAACAACATTGGTAAACACTATTTCTTTCCTGGTCGATACCCATCTAACAACGTTAGTAAACACTTATTTCTTTCCTGGTCGATACCCATCTAACAACGTTGGTAAACACTTATTTCTTTCCTGGTCGATACCCATCTAACAACGTTGGTAAACTCTTATTTCTCTCAAGATGACAAAATATCTTCCAGACTACAATTTTATCCAATAGCTTGTCTATGGCATTCTGCATTGTTGTTATTCTGTAGTTTTGTTTCCTGGTGTGATCCCTGCCACATCTGGGTAGTGGGACTAAATAGCCATACAACCAGTCTTCTTTTATTGTGCCCCTTAAAAGGTTATTATTAAACATGTCCGCCAACTCTCCCACCTCCTCATCTGTTCTCCAACTAATGTCATCGTATCTAATGACATCTGGTCCAGGTGCTGTGTTTTTTGTATTTGGTAGTGGGACAGTGGATAATTTGTAACCAGTGTTATTCCATTTCACTACCCGTTCTTGACAGAGCATCCACTTTCTCATTTCCTATGATTCCATAATGTGATGGTATCCATTGAAGGTAAATACTGATGATTTTTGCATTTGTCTGAGCTCTTGTCTGTTGTTGTGCAGAAGGCTTTCTGTTGCTCTGAATTGATTCAAGCAGGAATCTGAAGTTTGTAAATATAACTATATTGTTTGGTCTTTACAGTTCTGGTTCTGTGAGGTTTTCAATGCATGATGGAGTGCAACTGCTTTTGCTCTAAAGATGGAGGAGTATTTCCATGTTAGAAACATTTTAGATATTGTCTTCCCGTCTTTGAGTCTTATGAATATACTACCTCCTCCATTAATTACATCTCCCTCTGCAAATCCACCTGTGTAGACATATGTCCATTCCTTGGTTCCCATAGTTTGGTATTTATAAAAATTATTACAGAAATCTCTGTGTTTATGGGGATGTTTTACAGGCTGTTGTCCGGCTTCTAAGTCAGTTAATGTTTCAATTCATATTGGTGGGTTTGTGGATATATCTTTGTGTTGTTGGTGGAGATGGTTGGAGGTGTGCCAGAAGCTGGTTCTCTTCAGTCTTGACTAACCACATCTCCAAAAAAAGGATGTGATTTTGTCAAGACATTCATACTGTGCACTCAAGTCACTCGAACCAATTGAGACAAGGACTATTACAACAACAACAATGAATATCCCGTACAAGTATTGAAGTATCCTCAGTAACACAAACATATAACATCTGTATTCATTCTACAAAGGCCAATAGGTCTTCTTGTAAACATCATCTTCCATTTATTTGTAGACTTGCCTTTTCTTGGTGGTTTGATAATGAGAAGATATTGTCACAGTTTTGGAGAAGTTGATCTGAACTACCCAGTTGTATACCCATTCTCCCATTTTGTGCAAATATTTGATATGACATGAGATAAAATTGAAAAAATTTATTAAGCTTCAAGAACTGCTGCTGTTATGTCACACTTATAAATAAGGGGACAAAATGGGACTAAAATGGGGGAAAAATGACAATTTAGCGTTCCCTTTGAGTTTCATTGGGACAAAGGGACAACAAACCTAAAAAGCGGACAGTCCGAGAAAAAAACTGCTATTAAGTCTGGTCACCCTAGATAGGAGCGATGCTATGATGACGGTTGATTTCGCATGATTGCATTTCTGTAATGGCATGTGTGTCCTAATTTATCCCAGCATCTGTGCCATTGCTGGCTAACACAGTCCATCTTTAGCAGGCTGGGGTTGTGTTGAACTGTCTGGGATATCTCCCATATCCTTTCCATTTCTGATGACACCTGTAATGCAGTAATTGTTTGTATTCCTAGTGTTCTTTCCTAGGAAAGCTGTCTCACTGGACTAATGAACCTTTCGTGCCCAGGTGTTTTCTCTCTCTTGATGCTCCTTGTCACTCGACACATGGGGTATCAGAGGCGCTTGATATCTCACCCCATCCTGGTAGGCAGCAACACAGTTTTGATCAGTGACTGCCTATTTGTCCAGAGAAATTCTGGCTTATATTGCAGCTGACCACTCTATCTATAGGATTTTCCATTATTGCCTGCCTGTGGACGTGCCTAATAGAGAACGGTAGCTCCCTCTCGACATATTCATAGTAACTAGCGAATATACAAGTTGGAAGTCTTGGCCACAAATTGAATATTTATTTTGGATGCGGATTGGTAGAATTTGAAAAAATATGTTCACTCAAATTGTGAGATGAATATGTGTCAGATGAACAAAATTGTGAGATGAATATGTGCCAAATGAACAAAATTGTGAGATGAATATGTGCCAAATGAACAAAATTGTGAGATGAATATGTGCCAGATGAACAAAATTGTGAGATGAATATGTGTCAGATGAACAAAATTGGTTCAAATTCAATCTACTGCTTTCTGATTTTTCTCACAAAAGTTAGAGATATAATGAATGTACCAAGGTTGTGAGTTGGTCACTTCCATGTGTAATTGTGAGGTCTCTTACACTTGTCACTCCTGTATTATGGTACTGTAGATTATCATTTCCAATTTTTAAAAAAAGTTATTTGTAAACAGTATCAATGATGCTTTTATGTTGTGTAAAACAATGTTTCTCACTTGCATGCACAATCTAGATAGACTTATTTGTTTTTGTTGTCTGTCATCTAGCTCTGATTCTCATCATTATCCTTACTTTTTATATCACTTCTGATTTGATTCAATATTGGAACATTACTCTGAAGCATCTACATTCTATTACAGGTATTTACACCTGCACTTCTCATCTTACGTAAAATTGTTAGCCACTATGCACAACTCATCAATGTAAATAATGTCCTGCAATGATATTTATACCATCATTTGTAAATGTTGTAATATGACCTACATTGGCAAAAGTAGCAAAAGGATTCAGTGAGCAATAATGTCAACATCTTCTTTATATGATTCTTTAACTCCTGTTGCTATACATTTCAATAGCAATGGCCATCTTTGTGCTAGTGGTGATGTTCAAGTAAATGCTCTAAAGATAATAGTTCTCTGTATGCCCTGGATTATCATTACATATTGATGCATATTGCATAGTGTCAACACACTTCATTCTTATATCTAAATATGCTTTTCTTTATATTTTTCTCCCGCGCACATTATTTTGTTCAGTTTTTTTTCAGATTCAGATGAGTGAATTGTCAGTTTTTAAAAGTATAGTAATTTTTTGTTTTTCAACATACATCATTTTGTCCATTGACCATAAAATGTTATAACTGTATGTCTTTTGCATTAACAGCTGATTTTATATTTTATGTCTCTTGTCTTTTATGTTTTGTCTTTTGTTGTGTGCTTGATAAAGACCTTTGGTCACAATTTCAAAAGACTCAGAAATACTAGAAATCATACAAATTGATAAACATAAATCAGTCTTGGGGAACTTTGAACTTAGTAATTCTCATGTCCACAGTACAGACACATACAAATCCCATACATCATTTTTTTTTAAAAATGTGTATCCTTCAGTTTTTGACTGTCATTGTGTAAGATTGAAAACGTGCTAAGAATTACAATTTAAACTGATGTCAGAAGATGCTGATATCTTTCCAGGAGAAGGACAAGAAATACATGTTTTCACTGGATAGTTTGAAGCTTAAAGATGCAGAGCAAGGATTTATGAGCAAAAAGTGTGGTTTTGCTGTGTTCAGTAGTGAAAACAGGTAGACATGCCACACCTTTTACCTCTCTTCCATTCCCACTTTCAGGGACCTTGTTTTGACATGTTATCCAATTATTTGTTTGGAGGTCTGTCCGGCAATATGATTCAGTTTCATGTAGAGTTATTGCCTTCCTTTTAATATTTTCTATAAACTTGTCTTCTTGGCAAAATTATACGAGTGATTAATGCGTGCAAGCTACATTGCAGTGTCAATGTTGTATGATTGGGTACTTTCCACATTAACACTAATTTACATAGATGTGACCTTTTAGAGGGGTTAAAGTAAAATGAAACAAAGCCACTATTTGTTAAACTGTAGTAGATGGTCACCACATAAATTCACACATTCCTAACTAGCACATCTGTCGATGAATTCCATTCTGTCAGTTCACATCATTGAGATGTATGCTAGTTTTAAAATGGCAGTCTTTCATACTAATTAGCACTCCTTTAAAGGGTCACATCTATGTATTACAGATGTTAATATGGTAAGTACCTGCCATTGAATATACAATTGTGTTGCTTCTCCCTGATGTACATGATCATTATGCACAAATTTCTATTGTTGTTACTGTATCCTACAATATATTATCTACCCCTGTGAAACATATGATGTATAGTTTTCATGAAGTGTTTCTTGATGGTGTGGTTGTTTTATATTTAGACTTTTTCCTGAGACATCTGTGAACTGTTCAAGATTTTTAATTGACAATGTTTAGACTTTCTTGACATAAATATTCTTATAATCTGGAAACATCAGAAATGGAAAATCTATGGCAAACAAAAACACAACTACAACTATTAAGAAACTATATTTTTCCAGTATGGTTGTGAGGAGTCTTGGGCAATGACATCTGCAATGCAAAAAAATATCAGAATTTGGAATGAAATGCTTAAGGAAAGCTCTAAAAATATCACTGACCATATCCCACTTCAAATATTATGTCCTACCGGCTTTATTTATCTTGACTTTGGATTAGTCACTTTTTGTATACTTCTTATTATCAGCCATAAAAAATATGCATAAAAAACAAGTCTGGCTAACAAAGATTAATGATACAGTCCACGGCCTATAATATAAATGTTGTTGGCTATGCATAGAAAAAGAGACGGCCCAATGCAGATGGCAGCAAAAACATTACAATGATTAAGGTGCTGAAAACCATTAAAACAATGCTATTTTTAATTTGGGTATATAAAAGAGACAGTAGGTTAAAAATATTCATCATGTAGGTCTGTTCTCTCATATGATACACATTACACAAATATTATTGCCATAATGTAACATGCAGATAAAATACCATTTTTAGACTACATAATTTAATATAGATTACAATTTTTTTTGATCTTCCATTGTAACATACAAATTACAGATATGTGTATTATTTTCTTATAGGAAATGATATGTTTCATAGTCTTTGTCCATTTATAGCATCTAGCTTGTATACATTTTTCTCGTTTTTTTGTGTGGTCTTTATCTCTGCTTTTGCTGTTAGGTGTCATAGGTCTGGTCGATGATCAGTTTTTGGGCTATAGCATGTTTTGATGCTTGATATGCAGTGATTTTATTAATTAGGAGTGCGTTTATAATTCTCTTGTGTCATGTGACGTATTCCTTCCAGAACGTTGTCTTCCCAATGAACTCTCTGAACCTCTCTCTTGATAATTCTCTTGATTCACCCAATTTTTGGTCTTCCCCTGTTCTTATTGTTTCTATTATTGTTTTGTATGTTCAAACTGCAGGTAAATATTCTCATTCAATGGCAGAACCATTTCAGTCTCTTTTATTCAATATATTTGACAACAGATGTTGTTCCAACAATTCTTCTAATATCTTCATTTCTCACGTGTTTTCTTTTTGTTATGTTTGCTGCTTTTCTTAAACATTTCCTTTCTTGATTCTTGATTAGGAATCAGCTTTGCAGCACTGGGAACATTCTCATAAATGCACATCTTGCAGATCCATAGTCGTATAAGGGTGTGTATAAACTCAGTGAATGTACCAGTCATTTGTTGGTTGTGCATTCTTCAGATCTTTCCAGAGAGGAGTCACCTTTTTTCCTTGCTGTTGATCACTCTTAATTTCTAACATTCTCGGAACATGAACATGCTTTCAGCCTCCTCATCGTCACTTTGTAGTGCATCCATAACTGTCCTATTTCATATCAAGTGTGCAGATCGTGAATGACAGGCTGAAGACATACTGCGAAGAGTATGTGAATATGAGAAATTAGAGTATGATAAATAGGAACGGGCAGTGAATGGGTGGAGGTAGACATTGAGAAAAAAAAATCACTGACTAAAGTAATAATACAACTAGATAAAGTGTGTTGGAAATGGACGGGTGTCAGGGCCCAAGTTACAGTGCATGTTTTTAATGTCCTATCTTTTTTCACACATTTTTAATGTCCTATCTTTTTCACATATTTTTAATGACATATTTTTTCACATATTTTTAATGGCCTATCTTTTTCACATATTTTTGACTTATTGTGGTTCTTCCATGAAGAATTGTAGTTTAACATTATCAAAAATTAAAACACAGTCAAGGACTGTAATATATGCTTGCTTTGTGAGAATTTATACACATTAGTGACGGAGATGTATCCTGTAACATGTTAAACATTGTGAGCAGAGTTGAAAATCATATTTGTAAGAGTTTTTGCACATTAATAGCAGAGATTAACATGTAGCTTACTTTTTTCAGTTGTAACTTAATGAGAAGCAGTTATGTTCTGGTATTTACTATTGGTGATACAAACATTCAATTCATATCTAGGGGCATGAATATGCACCAGACAGTAGGGCAACTTTCATACATGAGGTGTCAGTAGCAATGTAAGTCAGTTTTATAATTTAGCAAATAAGTGGTCTCACAACAAACACCACTGATGTTTGTATGTATTCAATAATAGGAACATCAGATGAGCAGTAATAATAATAATGGCATTTTACAATAAAAAAGAGCGCATCATCTTGTGAAAAGAGAAGAAATGCAGCAGCTCAACAGCGTAGCTAGAAAGTCACGGATAGACCAAGATCTGTCTACAGTGGTCATTCCATGCCCGAACTGTCGAAGGACATTTACAGCTCGAATAGGGCTTATTAGTGATCAACAAACTCATAATCAAGAACATAACTCTAATTGAATTTTTAAAAGTGGATGTAACAAATGGTCATCATCACTTGTGATGGATGAACAACAATAATAATAAGACCCATAAGTCGTCAGGGTCATAGGGGTATCCACACTGGATACATCAGCTAAAAAAAACTCTTCACCCATTTGGAGAAATGTATAAAATCACGGCCAGATCATTCTTGATGTTATCAATACAGGATTTTCTCTGGTCTTTTCACGTTCTTGACAGTTTCTTGTAAAAAATTTTTAGAAAGCGAGTTGTTTCTCGTTAATGTGCCAAAAGTGGTTCTAGATAACTTTCAAGTTTGTTTATTTACTGTTTGACAAATATATTTGTCTTCTGTTCTGTATTTTTATATAGCTAACTACTAACAAACGTCTGTAGCACTTGTTTTCAAAAGCCTGAAATCTTCTTTCTGTGTCTGCAACTTTTACATCCGTATAAAATTATACTTAGCACTAGCGATCTGAATAGATCAATCTTTACTGTAATACTGATCTTACTTTTCCAAATCATATTCAATCGGCAAGCAGAAAAAACACAACTATTGTTCTACGAAATTTTAACAGGAAACAAAAGCACCACTCCATAAACTACAATACTACCCTGTATATTTTTATCAGCATGTGAAAATAAATCACGAAAGACCTGCTTCTATTTTATTACTTGCTTCAATGAATATTATTTTTTATTGGCCAATTATCAATTGGTTTTTTAAAATATTTAATAGTTTGTATATTTTTGTAGTTGTATTTATTGCCCCCATTTCTCAATTGTTTTTGAAGTCTGAAAAGCAGTATACATAATGCGTTTATTGTTGTTTAGTTTCTATTCCCTATATGTTTTTACTTGTCTTCTCATTTCAGAAAATGTGTTTTATAATTAGCAAATGATGTATCTCTGTGATGTAGTGGTTAAACCAAGTGCTTTGTGTTAATGTGAGTCATGGGTTCGATACTGAAGCATGACATCTTGTTTAGTTAGTAGCATATCCTATTCAGGATATAGCAATAAACCTGGCCTTATTATTCTGTGGTGTTTTTCTAGGCACTATAAATATATTCTCTTTCTTCAGCGTTCATTCTCAAACTCCTGCTGGATCTCTCTTGTAGCAGGATCATTGTCCTACTAGATTTCAAGCAGGATGTAATCCAGAGAAATGAAAATGTGTTGTCACTGTTTTATTTGAGACAATGGCTTGACACATTTGTCTTTGGTGGAAAAAAATACATTCAATAGGTTGCTATTGCTTTCTTAATTGCCTGTATGCATATATGCATAGTTGCCTGCAGCAAGGTTTAAACCTGGTGATTTGGTCACCTGAGATGCTCTTTATACCTCTGTTACAGAGCTGGAGACAACATGTTGTTTGCAAGTTTTTTTACCTTCAAATGTTCAAATGATTAATATATAAATCTCCAGAGTTATATGCTATGATAGACACATGATCTATTATAATCAACATGTAGCTGCAGGTGGAAATGACAAAAAAAGCCTTTTATGAAACAACAAGAAGTCTGAAGTGATGGTTGTTTATAAGAAACAAAATCACCCAGCATTCAAGATAAAATTGAATAAATCAACACTAAATCAGGTCCACCAATTAAATACTTAGGAATAAAGATGGCATTAGACAGAAGTAGAACACAGATGGGAAACAGAATAGAACCAGGCATAGGCAGCATTCCTAGAAATGAAGAATGTACTGTGTTACTTATCCCTCTATCTATCTATACACTGTTACCCTTGTTTGCCTTGCAGCATCAGGGACAGAAGAGTACTATGGAGATGGCCTTCTTGTGTGCTGTTTGTAAGCTTGTTCCTGTGGCTTCTTTGATCTCTGTCATCCATCTTTTACATGGTCTGCCTCTGGCTTTATAGCCATGATGGCATTGTGTCATGGCCGTCTGTGGCATGCTATCTGTTGGTAGTCAGGTAGTTTGTGAAAACCACTTGATCTGTTGTCTATTGATGTGTTCCAATTCTGATATTGTTTTGGTTACCTATTATCATTTCTATCTCTTAATGATACTTTGAGTATTCTTCGTAGACATGTAATTTCTGCTGTCACTATTTTTCTTTTGTCTTGTGCTGTCATTGTCCAGGTTTGGCACTGGTAGCACAGTGATGGGATAATGATAGTCTTGTATAATGCAACTTTAGTGTCTATGTTTACATTTTTGTTCTTGAAAATACATGTAATCTGTCCTAGGATCTGGTATGTTTGGTTGCATCTATTTTGTATCTCTTTACTCTTTTTCCCTTCACTCGATATAATGCTTCCTAAGTAAGTGAACTCATTTACTTGTATAAGGTATTTATTCTCGATGGAGATAGTGATATTTCTTTCTTTTATTTGCTATTTCCATTATTTTGGTCTTTTCAATATTAATCTTCATGTTAAATTTTTGACATGTTGTGTGGAGTCTGTTCATATGTTCTTTCAAATGTTCTTTTAATTTCGCTTTTAGTACTGGGTCGTCTGCAAAGAGTAGTACATTCAATTTGTCATTCATGTTATCTTCTTTGTTGGTACTTGTTAGTTTGCAGATGTGGTCGATATATGTATATATATATATATATATAAAAAACTGAGGTGATAGGACACACCCCTGGTGAACTGACTACTCACATTGACTATTTGTATAAATGCTGTTGCATATGTTGATTAAATGTTCTGGTACTCCGTATATTGATAGTGTTTTTCATTGTTGTTGTCTGCCTACTCTGCCGAAGACCTTTTCTTGTTCGACGAATGCGATGTATAATTCTTTGTTGTTTTGTGTCCCTGTCAATAGAAATGAGGAAGATAGTTTTTCATAGCTATACATATCACTTATTCTAACATATGGATGTAAGTCTTGGATGTAAGAAATAAACAAGATAGAGAAAATTAGAGACAACTGTCTATAGAAGAATGCTGAGAGTATCATGGACAGCTAGAATAACCAACGAGGTGTGCTGAAAGTGTCAAATGTCAGACGGTGGTTACTTAATAATATCAGAAATAGACAATCTTTATTTTTGGACACATTATGAGATGGAGAACATATTTGGAGAACATAGTTAAAAACAGCCAAGATAGAAGGCATGAGATTGAGAATGACAGCATGAAAAAATATTAGATAGTCTTGCATCATGGCATGGCAAAGAATTAATAACGATAGTGATAAAATACATTAGAAATAGAGTTGTTGAAATTCATGATTGCCTATGCTGGTCAGCATGGCATCAGATGATGATGAGAGGAAAGAATTCTTGTGTCTTTATAGTGTTGTTCCATATCTTTACCATATATTTCTACTAGTCTTGGCAACTCTTGCTGCTATGAAGTAATACATCAAGCCACACAGGATTAGGTTTATGAGGAAACCTGGAAACCAATAACAAATTCTAATGTCAAACTTAATGTCACCAATAACAAACTTTACTATGTCATGATTTGCTTAATAGAAATAATACTTATGGTAATACACAAGGTCGATCAGCTTTACAATGAATGCTGAATGCACAGACTGGTGTGGGTATGAATAAAATGACAGATAACAAAATATAAAATAATTTTAACGTTTCAACCTTAAGGTCTTTGTCAAGAAAATACAAGTCAAACACTAAAAATAAAGACTATCACAAAAGCATTAAATGGTAGACATTTAACAGCAAAGAGATCCAAAAACTATGCCAGGAAAGAACATGAATGGCAGCATAACAAAGGCTCCACCACCCAAATCTAAATAAATGCAGTGACCTGAATATCACGGGCACCATGATTATCAGCACTCTTGAAATACATAGTGACAAATGTAGGTGATCTGTGGGTGATGGTTTGAGAGTGTTGGCAGAAACAGTCACTTAGTTTTTTGAAAGTTTCAGCTCTAAATTTCATGTCACAACATTTACAAATGATAACATAAATGATATTATGGGATTTACATGTGGACACTGCAATAAGATTTGCGCCGCAGACGATAGAGCTAGATACACCTTTGAAAATTGCATTATATTGCAGTTTGATACCCTTAAACTATTTGGTATTAGTTGCAGATAATTCATTTATTTAAATTTGAGTGGTGGTACCTTTTTTTGTTTTGTTGTTCATGTTATTTTCAGGCACAGTTTTTCTCATTCCCCATATTTATTTTATGCATGTCACTATAATATTACTTGTGTATCCATGTCATTGCTTCATTGGATATCTCTGCTCTTAAATTTCCACTTTTTAATGCCTTTATGATAGTGTCTTTATTTTTACTGTTTGTTCACTGTCTTATATTTTCTTGAAAAAGATCTTAAGGTTGAAAATTGAAACTGTCTTGTATACTGTTATCTGTCATTTTTTTTCATACCCGTATGCTATAGCCTGATAGTTCATTGTAAAGCTGCATGACCTTGTGTTTTACGTAAGTACTATTGTTATACAGTTTGCAGCAGTCTCACTTATTATTGATTGCTTAATAGAACAAACTTCCTGACACTCTGGGCAGACCTATAGCTGCTCAATTGTGCTTGACATTGTATGTTTTTTGTTGTTTTTTTATTTGGTTCATATATCAATTTTACCATGATTTTTTTCTCACCCTCCCTTTTTACACCGTCTTTCCCATTATTTACTCCCCTTGTTTCCAACACCTCCCTCTGTATGTGATTAGGAGAGAGAAAAACGATACATGTTGCCTCTTGAGGGTTTGCAAGTTCGAGGTGTAGAGGGTGGGATCTTCCAGTCTAAGCACATGTTTGCTCTCTATAATCCCTCAGCCAGGTAGGTGGTGGTGATACATGCTTACATATAACCTTTATTTATATTACATCTAGCGTATATCAATAACTTATATCAATTCATGATTGTGGTCTGTTTGTTAAGTTTTAAAACAACCCTTCATTAATGCATATAATAAATGGTTGCTTGGAAGGTTTTCGTACTCTAAACATAGATAATGTTCTAGCTATGTTTCTTTAGAAAATATAGGTCACTTGATTGATAAAGAATGCATTGTGTCTACAGTAGATTGTGTTGCATGTGCTTGACAATAAATCGTAGTACCGTAATTAATTTGTTAAGAGACTGTTAATGGTGCGTGCATACTTTCTGACATGCTAATCCTAACCCTAGGATACGATATTCATTTCTTACGTGCTCAAAATTCATTGAATGATTTACATATTGAAGAACAGACAGTACACTCATTTATAATGTACAGTGCATCATCTTGGAAAGTCCTACAATGTCATTTATGCAAGAAGAAATCCCCAAAACGCCATTTATGGAAACACAGTAAGAACATTTTCTCTGTTTTGCAGATTAATCCCTTCCTCTCTCTCTCTATGTGACGTGTCCTGTCAGAACATTGTCCTCACTGCAACTGTGTAAGTCTCACGGTTCTGTGTGAGCTTCTTCCAGTGACATGTTCAGAAGGTCGTCTATGTCATGTATTCATCGTAATCTGGTCTGCCTCTTGTTCTCTTTCCTGTAACTTTCCCCTGCATGATTAATATTTCCAAACCATTGTATCTTTTTATATCAAAAATATGTAAGTTTACATTTTTTGAAAGTTTTTAGTAGTCAGTCTTCTTCTGTTCAGATCTTTGTGGACATCTGTGTTAGTTCTTTTTTCTATCCATGATATTCGTAGTACCTTTCTATAGCATTTCATTTTGAATGCAGATAATTTCTTTTCCGTTGTCAATGCCATTGCCCACATCTCACAACCATATGTTGCCACTGGAAAGATATAGCTTCTTAGTAGTTGTAACTTTGTTTTTCTGTTTGCTCCTTGCCATAGATTTTTCACCCGTGATGTTTTTTGTAGTGCCATATTTAATCTCTTTCTTATATCTGCTGAACACTCTCCTGTTGTATTGATGGTTGATCCTTCTTCTTATTTCGTTTGTTTGAAGCATATCTATATCTGTAATTCTGTCTCCTGAATAGAACTCACTGTCTTTTGTAGTTCATACAGTGGCCCATAGAGCTTTGTTTCCAGTGTTGTTTCCTCTGGCCAATATGTCTGCCTCAGCATTTCATACTCAGAAAACTCTTGAAGTATATGTTTGGCACTCTGTGCTACCTGTCAATGTGTACCCATGACTGTGTTGCCAATCTTGAACTTTTTTGTGCATGTAACTGTGGAGTCGGTTGTGTCCCGTTCGGAGGCGTAGAATTACAGCCTGTTCTGATCTGTTCATAATGTGATAGTCATCTTGCATTTGTGTTTGTGGCTTTCTTATTGACTTGATCATCTGTTTTTTTTATGGTAGTTGATTGGTACATCTGTTTTTTTCTGATGGTAGTTGATTAGTACCTCTGGTTCGTCTTTGACAGCACCTTCCTTAGCTAGTTAATCTGCTTTTTCATTTCCTGGTATTTCGCAATGTAAATGCCGATATTTTTTATTGCAAATGCCAGTGCCCATGTCTTACTACCATATGTTGCCATTGGAAAGATAGTTTCTTAATAGTTGTAACTTTACTTTTTGCCCCTTGTCGTAGATTTTTTATCTGTGATGTTTTTGTAGGGCCATTGCTAATCTTTCTGATCTCTGCAGAGCAGTCTCCTGTGGTGTTGATGGTTGATCCTAAATATTCAAAGTTGTTTACATTTTCTAGTTGTTCTTTGTCAATGACTGTTTTAGGTGTAATTTCATCTTTGCTTACATGCATTATTTTTGTCTTTTTTTCATTGAGGAAAAGGTTTTGTGCCTCGCTATGATGTTTGACTGACATAATCATTTGTTCTAAACCTGTGGGTCTCCTTGATATTAGTGTAGTGTCAACTGTATACCTAATTTCTGGGATTTTTTGTCCTCCGATATTAAGGGGTTGAAACTGTTCATAATGTGGGTCTTCTCGTACATTTTGCATGATTTTTCTGCGTAAATGTTGAACAGGTATAGTGAGACGATGCATCCCTCTCTGACTCGTTTTTGGACCTCTAACCAATCAGATGTTTCTCCGTCAAGACGAATGGAAGCCTGTTGCTTTTGATAAAGCATTTTAATGAGTAATATGAGATGGCATGGGAAGCCCATATTTCCCATTATTTTCCATAATTTCTGGTGTATTAAACAGTCAAACACCTTTGAGTAGACAATGAAATTATCTGCATTGAACTCTCTGCATTTCTCTATTATATGTCTCATGTTGAAGATGTGATCTCTGGTGCCTCTGTTCTGTCTAAAACCTGCCAGAACCATATCTATTTCTCTGTTCTTATGTTGTTCCATTCTTTTCATGATTATCTTATCTTGAGAAGTATCTTGCTGGCGTGACTGATCAGGGCAATTGTTCTATAATTTGTACAGAGTTTCAAATTGCCCTTCTTTAGGAGTGGTATATATACTGATTTTTCCCAATCTTTTTGGCATATTTCACTTTTCCAAATTTTAACATATAAGGCATAGTAGACTATGACACTGGGTTCTCCTCCTGGTTGTATCAATTCTGCTACCAATTCATCACATCCTGGTGACTTGTCAGTTTTTAAGTTCTTAATAGTTGAATGTACTTCTTCTATGATGGGTTCTGGCTCAAGTTCTGTGTTTCTATTTGTGTTTGAGTATGTGTCTATGTATCTGCGTACATTTCTCTACAGTATTCCACCCACCTGCTCAGAATGTCTTTATTTTCTGTTAGAGTGTTTCCTTACTTGTCTTCAATTGCTCGAGTGGCTATACAGATTTTTGTGTCTAATACTTTTCTTTCTGTCCAGGCTATTTTGAATAATCTGCCTAGCCACTGGACCCATGTGTTTCTACACTTTTAATGCTTCTCTGGGAATACCATCCCCCTCCTGGTGATTTATTTGTTGGGCTATGTTTTAAGGTTTAATCTATTTCTTGATTTAATATATCTGGTTCTGTGATTTCTAGGTCTTTTAGATCGACGGTAGGGCTATATTCTGTTGTGATGCTTGGATTGTTTAATTCCTGGAAGTATTCTTTACATCTTGCTTTCCTATTTATGCTGTTCACTAAGGGTTAGCAGTTTTTGTCATTTGATGATTGTTATGGGATTATAGCTCTCTTCTCTTACTCGCATAGATTTAATACTTTTGAAAAATTCTCTTGGGTTTGTTTTATATTTGTCAGTTAAATGTTTTCCATACTTGTTCCATGAATTAACTTTTGCTTCTTTGATTACATGCTTGGAATTTTTCCTAGCTAATTAATATTGTAAGTAGTCATCATGATATTTGGATTTCAACCATTGCTGGAAATATTTTTTTTTATGTTGTACAACTTTTTCTATCTCCACACTCCACCGTGATGTTTTCTTGTATTTCATGGGATGTCTTTCTAGAAAATATCAGGACATAAACTTATTTAACAGCCCTTGTATTGTCAAAGACACTTATTATTTCTCACAAAAATAGATGGTAGGAAATAGATAATAAATTTGGGGTAGTTTTGTTGTTGCAGTAGGGTCAATAGGATCAATACTTTGTATATAAGAAACATCTTTTTATAATATGGAAGCACTTATTTCCTCATGTATGTTAATATAACAGGAAACATGGAGGGACTCAATAATATTTTTGTTGCTTGTCAGCTTATCCTTGAGCATAAATCCAGGAGCTTGTACAAGTATATTTTTCTTATTGTTTTCTTTTAAATATAGGGATTACGGAAAATATATTAATTAATGTCTTATATGTGTTCAGAAATGTATTCAAAACATATTGCTGAAAATAAACAACCTTTATTCCTTGTGTTTCTTCTGCCTTCCTTTTCAATTCGTCCAACCCCCCCCCAACTCTCCCCTCCCTTGTTTCCTTACCTTTCTTCTTTACTTCATCCCTCCATCTTCTTCTCTTTCTATCTTTTCTTTTTTCTTTTTGGAAGACTAGCTTCAATTCCCAATAGCTGACAATAATTTTACAACAAAAATAAAAATTTTCCTATTAAAATATTTCTTCAAAAAGTATTTTCTCCAAACAAAAGAGGTAGAGCTCTGGTGAAGTCTTTTATGTGAGAAGGTGTAATTGCCTTCACAGGTTAATGTTTATCCACCTGCAAAAAGGCAACATTCATTAACAGTAAAAGCATTTAATGAGTAGTAATGCAAAATTAGATAAACAGGTTACTGGGAATACCTAACTATGGACAAATTTAGATGAAAAGGTATATAAAAAACATGCAATAAAACAAAACAGAACAATTTTCTACCTTGCGGTCCTATTGGGACCTTCTTCAAGAAACACAAAAAACACCAAACCGTAAATATATTAACCGCTAAAATGACGTGATCCTGTCTCTCTTACCGAAGAAACAAGGTCAAGTGAAAATATGCAACGCGTGTCTAATAAATATCACATAAGTGCATTCAATACGTGGTCATGAATGTGCACACTATTGGAAGACAGAGAATGTAAAATAGAAAATGAGTGCTTTCAATATGTGAGGGATTTTGCTCACTATAGATGAGTAATAATGAGGCTGTGAGGGCAGGAGGGGGGTTGAGAAGGAGTAAGAAATTGGTTGAAAGGGGGGGTGGGGGTTGGCGCTACCAATAGAAGTAGAGACTATAGAAATATACAAGAGGGATAAGCATTTGACAGCGCATGAAATTGATATGCAAACAAATACGGACATGGATATATATATATATACATACATCTACACATACATATATATAAAAATATATACAAACAACAATAGATAAGAAATACATATAAAACAAAACAAAATCGAAACATAGATGTATGAAATATTTGGTTATCATTGGTTTGGTGTTTTTTGTGTTTCTTGAAAAAGGTCCCAATAGGTCCGCAACGTAGAAAATTGTCCTGTTTTGTTTTATTGCATGTTTTTTATATACCCTTTCATCTAAATTTGTTCAGTCAGGTATTCCCAGTATCCTGTTTATCTAATTTTGCATTACTGTTTATTACTTTGGTTACTGCGGCACCCTCAACTTTGTCGGACACCCTCCGACCATTTCGGCATTTAATGAGGTATGGTAATAAACTTTTCATTCTCTGCAAAATTATGAAATGAATTGAGCTACTACACAAAATTTTGCCAAATGCTTTGTGATACACAATTGGGAACCATTTGGTAGATGTGACAGGCTTCCTTTAAAGACACTATGAGCATTATACAATCTAGAGAGGGGTACAATTGTTTCGAAGATTGGCCTCATCATCAAAAGAGAGCAGAATTTCTAGCAGGACCTCAACAAGCTGAAATGATCACATCATTGACATAGTGGAAACTTTGTTCATCCAGGATTTCCGTGCCATCTTCTGAAAACTTGGGGAAGATGAAGATATGCATTGAAACTATACACCCCAATTTGTTAGGAGATGTGGTCAGAATCAACTCCATCTTTAGGTCTCACAGAATATAGTGGACTGCAGAAATGATGCAGAATTTCTGAATTCTGTGGTTACTGATGATGAGTTGTAGCTATATGGGCATGACTGGAAACTGAGAAACAGTTATCACAATGAAGACATTGATCTTTTCCAAGGATAAAAAAAAAAATATAGGTGCTCAGCAATGTCAAAATCATTTTGACTTTTTGCTTTACTGCTGAGGGGTTGTACATCATGAGTGCACTCAACTAGACCAAAACATTACCAAAGAGTATTAGAAGAAGATCATTAGATGCCATTGTGATGTTATGCAAATTAAACAGAACTATGGAGATTGTCATCAAGCAACCCTATTCTGTTCATTTCTACTATCTCCTACCTCAGACTTCAATATCCATTTCATGGATAAAACTTGTTATCCATTGGAGATCAATATTTTATAGTATAGTATAGCTTCTTGTGGCCAGAGTGCTACTATTACAAATTAATTATGCACAGGCACATATTTATAGAAATCATATTTAAATTATCTGTGTTTTAAAAACATGATATGTTGTTGTTGATATCCAATCATTACTGAGTAATTATACTCTTAATATTTTACTTGATCTATTGTTTTTTTCTCTCTCTGCTTTTGCTGTTGGGCATCACATGATTTAATGACATTTCAAGCTATTTCAAACTATGTTTGGTCACTTGATATGCAGTAATATTGTGATGTCTCAGGAGATCACTAACCCCTTCAATCCAACTTCTTCTTGGGCTTCCTATGCTTCTTATGCTTCTTGGTGCTTCCATTCTCATATTGTATGATCTTACTTGCATACAATGGCAACTCAATGCCATTCTTGAAAAGTGCAGGTCTTCTGAAGTTGTCTTAGTGATCCTAACAGTGAGTTAGTGACTTTTTAAAGATAAAAATGATAGAATATGTTACAAACTGTGCATATGATTTGCTTCTCTTCCTTACACAATTTATGCATTGCTTACTAGTTGTTGTACACTTTAATGTTTCTATTCAATTTGCTGTTTTAATATTTAATGTATTTTTGCTGACACTGTATTCCTTCTACCCACCCATAATTTTATAGTAGTCAACTTAATGGTGAGAACTACAGAACTAATAAATCACAGTGAGTACAGGACCCTGTTCAGGGGCTGGCAATAGTTTATGAGCGATTATTATCATAACTGAAATTGAGTAATCATGAGACTCTAGTAATACTAATCTGCGTACGATATGGTCAGTCAATATTGAAAAAAAAAAATTGTAAATGGGTTAATAGCAATTTTACGTGGAATAATATGCTGTGTTTATTTGTCCCCATCTTGATAAAGACCATTTTGTTGAAATGTCTATACTGTGTATTGTTCAATGTAAAATGGCTATTTTTTTACAATTTTTCTTTCAATATTTGTTTACCATAACTGAAATTATAATCTAATTCAGGGTTGTCCTAGCTAAGGGCCACATTCTATATTTCTAGATAGTCTGCTGGCAGTATATGGGAACAGTGCAGGTATCAAGTACCATCAATATTACCTTCTACTCTTAAACAGATAATCTAGCACCATCTTAAATAAATTCATCATCATCACCGTCATGATGTGCTGGCTAGTGTAGGTGATCACTGATGTCCACAATATTCTAACTGCTATTTCAGCTCCATTACTGGCTCTCTACTATGTCATGATGTCAAACTATTCAGATGTTTCTCCCTTTGATGCCCTGTCTTTCCCCTTAGTTTTTCCTGTTGTTTCATTGTATTCTAAACCTCCTGTTATAATGTGGCCAATAAATGTGGACTGTTTTTTCATGATGTTGTTCAGTAACTTTCTTTTGATTTCAATATCTCTTTAGTATTTCTTCATCAATTTTTCTAAGAGTCCGTGGGATTCTTAGCATTCATCTGATGATCCACAACTCTTTGGACTCTATTTTCCTGTTTTTTTTTGGTTTATTGTCCATGATTCACTTCCATATGACAGAAATGGCTCTATGCATGCAACATTAAAGAACTATTTTCCTTTTTTTATAAGGACCTGTTGTGCAGGAAGTTTTTCATATTGTGAAAAACTGCATTTACCTGTTCTATTCTATTTTATGCTTCTGATGTACTTTTTCCATCTGATGTTATCAGGGCCCTCAGGTATTGACAATTTTGAGCCTGTTTTATTGTTGAAATGTTGACTTTAATGTTGCATGCTGGAGTATTCTGCTTCTAAGAAATAACCATCACTTCTGTCCTTTACTCTGTGATTTTTTTCCTTTTAATTATCTAATCTAATTCTTCATTTGTTCCACTCAACTCTATTTTCAAGTAAGGTCTTCAATAAGGTGTCATCTCTTTTAATATGTCCAAAATATTGTATTTGTTTGAATTTTATTTCCTATAATAGTTATTTTTTCATCAAGTAGTGAGGCAAATAGGTGCCAGCTGGTTAAAATCCCATATGTTACCTTCTGATTTTATCATATGCAGTGTTGTCAAAACTTCTTTTCTGTTTTATCCTCATTGCATGAGATTCTCCCTATTATATTATTGCAGTTCAACTGGTACTTGAAACTGTAAGAGGAGAAATATTTTCTGTGGTTTTTGTAATTCATAATTCAGAAAATTCATCCGAGAAAGTGCTTCATATTCTTGGAATATGACTTGTTTAAGAAGACACTTTTACAGAAAGAACACTCATTGTGTTGGGTCATGAATTACCAAAAGAGATATTTTAAAACATGCATGTCTCAGAGATGTTAAATGTTTTGAAATACTATTCTGCTGCTTTAATGGCTGAAAAATATAGGATCAAGGGCCTCCCCCAGGCAGCTGACCCTCAGATGGACAACCCTGTTCTAGCAAAACTAAATAACAGTAATAAGTCCAAAGTAGGACAAAATAGTGCTATTAGTTAATGGTTTTGTATTTAATATTCAAGCATATATAAAGGTTTCTATATGTCATTACTGGCAACTGTGCTAGACATAGATCCCCTCAGCTGCTGCTTATTTGCCAGATAGATTACTGCAACAATATCAACATTGTTACATAGATAATTTCAGTAATTAAAAATTGGCAACTTTTTAACTTTTTGAGAGTGTTATCACATTTTACCTTTATTTAGATAGTTTTTTTCCATCTCAGAAGTAGTAGTCATAGCTAAGTTGCACCATAGATGGTGCATTAAATTTGTCTACACAGATGACTCCATTCATTCTGAATTTTTTGCTTAGATCACGCACGCTAGTCATACCAACAAGGTTTCACTTAGACTGTGCCAGTTGCTTCAAGAATTACTACTTGAATCAATCTAATGATAACATTGTTGCCACTTAATTACAATAGTCATACCAAAATTGCAACTTGAATTGCTGTCTGTAAGATTATCTATGGTACCACTTAATCATTGTAATCATACACTTGATCACTCTAACCGTATGAATGTTCTCACTTAATCATTGTAATCATACCAATGTTGCCATGGGGTTGTCATACCATAACAATGTTGCGACTTATAATTATAATCTACCAAAATTGAAACTTATTCACCCTAATAATACCAGTTGCCACTTAATCAATTTAACAGTACCAATGTTGCCATCTAAACATGTTAGTCATATGCAGCCAGAAATATTACTTTCATTTTCATGCCAGTCATAGATTTGCTGCAGAATGAAAAATAGATTAGGCTTGAGGTGATAATGTATACAGAGAATGATCGAAATGAGAGTCACCAGTGATGAGTACAGAAAATATGCCCTCTTAAAAGATTCAAAGATCACGCAATCACCATTTGACTTGAATTTTAAGTTTGAAACAATTGGATAACTGACAGAGTGAATAGCACAGCACTTATGAAAGTCCACTGAGCTGCGATGTTGGTTTCTGATCAAGAATCAAATTGCAAGTTTCATTTCTTTTTGCTGTAAAAAAGCTGCATTTAATATTTTGTATATGTATTTTAAACATATTCTCTCATTTACTGGTACTATGTTTCTCTGTTGTCTTCTTTATAACTTGGTTGTTTGTATACAGTAACTCTTCAAGTAACTAACTTTTGTTGATCTGCAACATGAATCCTTTCAGTAACATGTACATAATGATATATACGTACACATGGGGCTGCGTAGCGCAGTGGTTAGCGCATAGGCTTAACGTATGAGTGGTCCTGGGTTCATTCCTCTGTTGAGGCAGAAATGTTTTTTAGATCGCAACGACTCCCAGGTCGACCCTGCCTTTAATGGGTACTGGATTAATCCGGGAAGTAATGACTGCGAGGGAGAGAAGATGGCTACCCTCTCATTTGCAGAGTCACTGAAATGTGAGATCGCCAACATCTCACACCCATACAGTATTAATAAATGCTATGGGATACTTTACTTTACTACTACATATGATATTGCTTTGTTTAAATGCTTAAACTGCTATTTTTGTTTGCTACTAAATTTTGCTTGTTTTGTACTACTAACTATTTACATTTTTAAAATTATATATAATTACCAAAGAGCCAGAGAAGATCTGACAATTAGGTGTGGCCATAGAAACACAAAATATAGAAATAAATATGATAAAATAAGTATGAATTGTTAAAAAAATAAAATAATATACTACTGATACTGATAAAATAATGGTAGAAAGGATAAAGAACAAGGACAATACAAAATAATGTTTTGGCGAAATACCTTTGTCAGAAACAATAACCGTACAATAATAATATATTTAAAAATAACATAAACATATATATCCTATATTATCATTTCATTCATTATTTTATCATCAGCAGTATTTTATTATATTTATGTTGGTAACACGCCCATAACTATTTATATAATATTTAAATTTCTACAATGTAAATCATTTTTCATTATAAACATTTTGATTTATTTAATTGACAAAAGTATATGTTTAACTTGGCATGGAGGGATGAATTTTGACTACCTGAGCTGTATGCATGTTGAAAAGCACAGGTGGTAGAAGCAAATTTACTCTAGGGAAGTAGGAATTTATGCATGATCTTCTTTCGCATTTGCTCTCAAACACCTGATGGTTTAGCAGAAAGTAGTCAGGAGAATAGAATTCCTCGTGTCATCGATTATGGCACCTTTCAGCCTGACACATATGACTTCAGTATGGCTTTCAGGTCACTTTGGCCTATGGTTTGAGACTCAAACTCTATTATCAAACCAAAATTAGTTACCTCTTACAGCATGTATAGCTCTCAGTGTTGCTATTTTTTGTTCCCCTTCAGACCTCAGAAACACACAGGCACTACACAATCTGATATCCTGCTTCTAACTATAGTGGGACAGTTTGCTCTATGCGAAAAGCAATGATTCAGTTTATGACTGACACTACTGACTTCACAATTTAGTCATGAGAATGTCATGACTGAATAGTCTGCTGTGTTATAAGCCAGGGGATGGGTAAAATATGGCTCTATAAGCCATATCTGGCTCGCCAAGATAGTTTTATTGTTACTGGACAATGAGGTTGATATACAGGTACTATATGCACTGGCATGAGCCCAGAAACATTATTTCAATGCCCAAGGAACTAAAAGAAAATAAGTTTTTTACTTTAATCCACAAGAAAAAGGCTAAATCTGGCCTTTTTACCCAAAATGGTTGGCCACCTCATTTATAAGAAGATGAATCAGCCACAGTAACATCAGTATTATAAAAATGTCTAGTAATTTTTTGAAAAATGTTAACCTTATGTAATCTATTTCATCTGCTGAAGAAGCATCATTGTCACTTTTCATCATCCACATCATTGTCTTCAGAGATATATTTGTTTGGTGGGAAAGTTAACCCTGACCTCTAGAGTTAACCAATCTTGTGTATTTTGACATAGAGCAATGTCTTTCTGATTACTTGATTATTGTCAAAAATAGTTTTAGATATAGAAGTTCGTGTAGTCAAATGAATCTCAGAAATCTGTTTACTGAGAACTTTTTAAAATAATGCTTTATATGTTTTCATGTTTGTCCATTGAAATGCAATCTTCCTTGCACCAAGTTGTCCATACTGAAAGTTGGAAATGCTAAACAACTCACTTTTTTTGTAAGGGATGTCATGATGTGAACTCCAGAATAAATGACTATATCAAGCTTATTTTAATTTAATTTTAAATTGGTTTAGTTTAGCTCTGTAAAGTAAATATTGCAAAATGGATTCACTTTTTATAACTAATTGAGTGTGCATATAGTCTGCTTAATATAACACAGAATGTCTCATTTGCTCCATTGTAAAATAACCACACCATGTTTTTTGTATTCATTATTTATATGTGTTATTGGCTTCATTAATTCTTTAACTGTGTTTATTTTGCTTATAAGTATTTTAATAATAAACATTTTACTTATAATTTTATCAGCTTGGGATGCTGTAAAAGTGTACGATTTGTAGAGCTTGTTTTCTTTATAAAAGACAGAAATGTTTTTGCATTGCTTTATTTGCTCATGTGTGGTATGGCACAACAAAATCATATTTCGTTTTTGTATACTGCATTTTCTTGACATGTAACTTCCATTGTATTCCTCTTTTGCGAATCTTTTACTCTCATACATATCATTTGCCATCATGTAACTCTGTGTAGTATATAATCTTTGCCCTACTTTGTGTTTGTCCTTATCTTGATAAAGACATTTGACAGAAGTGTTGATACTTTGTATTTGTTCCTTGTAAAACTGCTATCTAGCACATTGTATATGTTTTTTCTTATATATTTATTTATCTCTCTCATCTACTGAGCGGAAATGGGCAGGCCAAAACTGAAATATAAGGACATCTGCAGAACAACCTTGAACGATTTCATGATCTACACATATTTATGGGAAGAACATTAATTGTGCAACATTGAATATTACGCTGCTCTGATTCATCCAATTATCTAAGGGGGTCTTGAGGGAGACAACAGAAGACAAGTGATGCAGACAAAATGCACATACATCCTTAAACACAAATTTTTTATGTATATTCTATTCTCACCCCCTACGAATTGAAAATCAGCAAAATATTCCACAAAAGTATTACTTCCTGATTTTCTTCATATTGTGATTCTTCATTTCTTCCTGACCATCTGTTGTCATGTGACGCATTCCTTCCAGAATGTTGTCTTCCAAATGAACTCTCTGAACCTCTCTCTGTCTTGGGCGATGTGACTTGCTTTTTCTAGCGATGTATTCATGTTATCTTTAATGTCGTCAGTCCATTGTCTTCTTTGTCTGCCCCTTCTCCTCTACCCAGGTACTCTTCCCTCCATTATTTCTCTTTCTAAACAGTTATGTCTCTTTATATGACCAAACAGGCGTAGTTTTCTTTTTGTTATTGTGTTTAGTAACCAACACTCTGGAATATTCAGTGTGTTTATAATATCTGAGTTTCTGATGTTATCCTTCCATGATATTCTAAGTATCTTCCTGTAGCATTTCAGATCGAAGGCGTTGATCCTCTTTGCCGCTGTTTTACTGTGACCATCTGTACAGTCACAAAAGAACACCACCATCTTTAAAACATAAATAAATGTTGTGTATTTAAACACTACTTATAGTCCTCATCATACAAGATGGAAGTTCTGAGATATGAAGACTGAGATTGAAATGATGAGGACTTCACATTGAAATGATTGACTTTTGAAAATAGTTGTATACCAAACTAAAGAAACATGAAAAGTCTATCTATACGTTGTAGCCTTTGTTTGCCTTACGGCATCAGGGGTGGAAGAGTTCTCTGGAGATGGCCTTCTTGTGTGCTGTTTGTAAGCGTGTTCCTGTGGTTTCTTTATTTCTGTGATCCATCTTTTACATGGTCTGTCTCTTGATTTATAACCGTTTTGTCTGTGTGTCATGGACATTTGTGGCATGCTATCTGTAGTTTTGAAGCGTATGAAAACCACTTGATCTGTTGTCTTTTGATGTGTTCCAATACTGGTATTGTTTTGGTTATCTGTCTGATGTTATCATTTCTAATTCTATCTCTTAATGACACTCCGAGTATTCTTTGTAGACATGTCATTTCTGCTGTCACTATTTTTCTTTTGTCTTGTGCTGTCATTGTCCAGGTTTGGCACTGGTAGCACAGTGATGGGATAATAATAGTCTTTTATAATGCAACTTTAGTGTCAATGTTTACATTTTGTTCTTGAAAATATGTGTCATCTGCCCTAGGATCTGGTATGTTTTGTTGCATCTATTTTGTATCTCTTTACTGGTTTTCCCTTCACTCGATATAATGCCTCCTAAGTAAGTGAACTCATTTACTTGTTTAAGGTGTTTATCATCGATGGAGATAGTGATATTTCTTTCTTTCCTTGCTATTGTCATTATCTTGGTCTTTTCAATATTGATCTTCATGTTGAATTTTTGACGTGTGGAGTCTGTTAATATTTTCTAGCAATTGTTCTTCTGATGTCGCTATTAGTACTTGGTCATCTGCAAAGTGTAGGTCATTCAATTTGTCTTTTATGTTATCTTCTTCATTGGTACTTGTTATTTTACAGATGAGGTCGATATATGTTATAAAAAGTAGGGGGGATAGGACACACTCCTGGCAAACTTCTGATTGAATTCGGAAATTTTTGGACACTCCTGCATTTGTTCTTACTTCACATTGGCTATTAGTATAAATGCCCATGCATATGTTGATTAAATGTTCCGGTACTCCGTATAGTGATAGTGTTTTCCATATTTGTTGTCTGTCTACTCTGTCGAATGCCTTTTCTTGGTTTACAAATGTGATGTATAATTCTTCGTTGTTTTCTGTGGCTCATTCTCTTAGCTGTCTAAGTGTAAAGATAGCATCCGTACAGCTTTTGTTGTTATGGAATCCCATTTGGGTGTTTTGAAGTTGTGGTTCAATGTATGATCATAGTCGTTGCTCTAATATTTTGTTAAACATTTTTCCTGTGTCGCTTAGTAAGGATATCTCTCTGTATTTTGTGCAGTCTCTCTTACTGCCTTTTTTCTTCCATATGGGAATGATTGTCGGGTTCCTCCAGTCTTCTGGTGTTTCTTGTTTCTTCTATATTACATTGAAAAGTCTGTGTAGCCATTTTGTCCTGCTCTCTGCTGCTGCTTTGATAAGTTTTGTTTGTATGTTATAAGAACCTGCTGCTTTGTTTATTGGTACTTTGTTTATTGCATTTCCTATTTCCAATAGTAGTATATTTGGTTCTAGGCTTGCTGCTGTAGTGTTTATTGTTGTGTCTACATCTCCTTCTTTTAGATTTAGTAGTTCCTTGAAATATTGTTGCCATCTTTCCATTATTTGCTGCGATTCTTTTAGTGTTTTACTTTTTTTATCATTTATTATTTCTGTCGGTTCATATATATCTTCTTTGTTTCTCATGTTCTTGATTTTCTTGTAGAACCTCTTTTGTGCATTTTTATAATCTGCGTTGAGCATGTCTCCATATTCTTTCCATGAGTTGATTTTGGCAGTTTTAATTACTTTCTTGGCATTTGTTTTTGCTGTCTTGTATTCTATGTAATCTACTTGGTTTTTACTTTTGACCCATTTCTTATATTTTTGTTTATTTTCTTTTGTGACTTTTTTGACTTCTTCATTCCACCATGCTGTTATTTTTGGTTTCTTTACACTATTGTTCTTGTATCCGCATGCTTCTCCTGCTGCTTGTGTTATAGCGTCTTTAAATAGTTTCCATTCTTCTTCTGTTGTTGTAGTATCTACTGGTAATTTTTCGAATTTTTCTGTGATTTTTGTGTGTGTATTACTAACGTACCGTGTCGTCCTTAGGTGTGTGTATTTTAATTGTTGTTGGTTTGTTATCATTGTTGTTGTCTTTCTCTTTCTGTTTATGAAAGTGTCAGGTTGAAAGGGACATATCACAGCCAAACTGTAAACCATGCATGACACAACACATTCTGTTCTTCAAACTATATCGTAATAACTAACATGAGTTTGAGACTGAGCCCAGAAGAGAAAAAAAACATGAAAGAAATGATCACATTGCAGATGTTCACTATCATCATGAACATATACTGGTTAGAAGAAAAACCAGTCATGTGTGTGCACATTTGGCATATCTAAATCTCATCTGTTATCTCATTGTCTCCACTCCTTCATTGTCCACTCATTGTCTCCACTCCTTAATTGTCCACTCATTGTCTCCACTCCTTCATTGTCCATATTTCTGAACCATGAAGTTATGACTTAAATTTTTGCATCAATATTTTGTATTGTTTTCACTCACTTTATTTGTATAAATGACTAAAAATAATGATGTATCTCATTCTGTTTCAACTTAGTGTTTCAACCTTCTCTTTATATATAAATATCTCTGTATTTCAAACAATCCTTATTTTGTTCTGCCATGCCACATGCACAATATAAGTAATATAAGCATAGTCTACTGCATGCTTGCTTAATTATTGGCTTATCACCTTGAAATTATCAATGTTTTATTTTTTGACTTCCTTAAGGATCATGCTGTATTTTAGTCCTGAAATTCTGTTTTGTTTTGGAACTGAAATTTGGTGTAAAAGAGTACTTTATTATAGGTCTATACTTGCATATCAAATGAAACCTGAGTATATTCAGCATAAAATACAGAAAATCTGTACCAGTTGATAGGTATGAAATGTGTCTGACATCAATAACTTTAATAATGTGCAATAACTTTAATAACATGAACACAATATGGTTTATTTTGTCACAAATAGTTACAGCCTCTTTTGACAAGAGTGATACACTTGATATAGTTATGTCATTTTAACTCTGCATCTCCAATATGTTGTGATGAAACTCTACCATTTGAATAGTGACCTCTAAATATACTATTTCAGGACAGAAAACTCTGACAAGAGTTCATTAAATGAGGATGGAAATACCTAGTTTTTACTGAGCTAATGCCATTACTAGTGGAGGTCTCCTTTTTACAGTTAATATTATGAAATAATTAAGAATAATTACTGAGCAAAGTTTGTGCAGTTTATTCAATTACTCTACACTAATTTCACAGTATAGTATCTAACTTTTCACTTAGACCAATGATTCTCAATATTTTTCTAGCCCGTGGCCATCTCGGGACCTCAAAGAAAAGTGTAATATTTCTGTAAGTGCTATTTTTAGCGTTCATTCTCGTACTGCCACTGGTCTCATTGAGAACCATTGGTTTAAATTAAATGAGGCTATTAGAAATGTAAAATAATAAAGTCAAATTAAATTTGCACTAATACTGTGAAGTTGTTACTCTAGTTGTTATAGTTTCAGTTTTAATGTCAAGCATTCTCTATGATCCAGAAATGTATATAAAGACTACAAGCAGCTTGAATTGTCTGCGAATTCACAAGATGACGTTGATAGCTGGAAAGCGTCATTTCTTCGTGCTGGAGTATATCCTGAGCGCACAAAAGAGGAAGGAGATAATGTAAGCTACAGAAAATAATTGGATTTTATATTTTATTTTGGTATTGTCATTTCTCTGTGGTTCTTCAGTTCTAGCACTTTGTCTTAAAATCATCAAGTGCCATCTCCACAATGAAGGTTGGCTGCAATGGATCTACAACATCCTCTTGCCTGGTGATGCACTCTGTTAAACTGTTGTACAACTTGTTTATCTGAAGCTCTAGGATGCCTTGTTGTTTATTTACATTATTTCTCATACTTACTAGAATCATATATTATTAGGAAGCATTGAGTAATTATTGTTCGATACTGGGTCTTGAGGGGCAGTGGTAGTTCAGTTATTAGTAAACTGGCTTCCTAATCAGGTGATCAAAGGTTCCATTTCCAATTTTAAAAATCACTGGTTTCTTTATTCTAGATTAGAAAACTGGCCTCACAGTAGGGCATTCCCATAAGTGCTGTTCTGTTCCAACAGCCACTCGACTCGATGGTGTTTCGTGTCCAATGCCGCCGAAACAGACGTCGACATCAGGGCACAAAACTGGCCCGTGCGACAGGTTTCTTTGTTATTCCGCCCATCCACGTGGTGCCGTAACTAGTTCAAGCACAACGTCAGCCTGTCGGAACAACATGGTAACTGTTATCGAAGGTTACGACTACGGGATTGTATAAATGACGTGCCATGAAGCTTCTATAAGAAGATAACCTCAATATAATGGCATGTCATCTACTAAGGTTTTCTGTTGCATGGTTGGTTTGTCTAGTGAGCCATTGGTGAGACCCACAGACACAACTACATGCTAGAAAATCACTGGCTCCTAGGTCAACCCAGAAATGGGTACCAGATCTTATGGGAAGGTAAAGTTGGTGGGTGTGATGCTCACCATAACATCCCTAAAAAATATACAACATGTCTCTAGTCAATGATCAATGTGGGTATAATATGTATAAGCTTCAATGTTGTGGAAGAGGGAAACTATTGTGCAATCATGTCTTGTTACAAATGTCTTGTTACAAGAACATTTTCTCAAAGATCCCTGGTGCCTATTACTTGAAGCATACAGAGCTACATACTAAGAGTTGTACTCCACAGGTAGTGTGCGGCACTTTTGAAAAGAACTGATTACATGTAGGAAAATCTGAGTACAGTGAAATCAATCGTGTATGCCTTTTAAGCTTTTTACTTTGCTTTGGGTACTCTATAATTTATTGCTGTTGTACACATAAAATTAATTGTTTTCATTATAATGTTATGTCAGCGTGAGTTAACATGTATGTTTATAAATATTTTTGTTGATATTATATAGATGTATCAATTCCTTGTTTTCATAAGTAATTTTTATGAAAATGTACCTGCAGTTGTTTAAAAGAAAATATGCTATTATCTTCATTATAATTCATTGACCTTTATACTCTTCATATTCAGTCAAAGGATGACTATGCCCCCATGGACCCTCAGTTGGAGAGACAGGTGGAAACAATTAGGAATCTCGTGGACTCCTACTTGAAAATTGTCCACAAGACACAGCGAGACCTTGTTCCCAAGACCATCATGTACCTCATTATCAGTAATGTAAGGTCTTTTATTCTGTATCCAAAAATTTTCTTGGTAAATTTTCTGCTCATGTTTTGTGAGCCTGTTTACTTCTGTGTTCATTGCTTTCATTTGATTATAATAGATTTTAAAAGTGTGAAGAATAGATAAGAGTTCAACCAGTAATTTGTCAAGATTCCAAGGTTTCAATTTAACACTTGCAGACCATAGGGGAACAGGATCATTTATGGTGGTGTAACAGGGCGGAAGTTAGTTGAGATTTTCCCCTCATGCATAGACACCTAGAATCTGGGTCTTCAGGAAGACCTGGAGTGTGATAGACAACATTGGAAGTCTCTGTAGATTTTAGGATGACTAGAGCCTGACGAGAAGAAATATATCTGATAGGATCAGGTGGCAATCTTTGTATCATTTGTGTTGTCCATTCATTTCTCATATTAATTTAGTGCATGTAGTTTTTGAGGCTTCTTTTCATGAGAAGTGTTGGATGGTCAATAAAAAAGTCACATATACAAGAAGCTAAAAATGTGGACGGGGTACTGGAACACATCCTTTATTCTTGTCAACTCTACCAAGAAGATAGGGAGAAAATTGATTATGAGCTGATATTGAATTCTGGGCAAATCCTTCGGTGTTCTTCTTCTCCAGCAGATTTAGAAAATTTATGAAAGCTTACAGTTCCTGTATTGCGCTCCTTTAAAAACACTGTGCTCTTCCACACAAGTGACCAGTCTTACTTGTGCCATGTTTAATACTGAACTCCCCCAATTGCTGCTGACTTGATTTGTCATCAATTGCAGTGTCTACATCTAATAGCAGTTCTTTAAGCAACTTCAACACATCTCCTTTATCCATTGTCAACTCACAGATTATAGATACCTTTGAATCTGTCTACTATTACATTACCCATGAACACCTGCATGTCCAGTACAGTAGATCCATGTCATGCCCTGGAATTTGGAAGAAATTATAGATGACATACACTTATAGAAACACAGATACTCTGAATCATTCTCAGTATGGACTGAGTGTCAGGCATGATAACAGCTGTAGTAAATGAAGTCTGAGAGAATTAACTATTGGAGGGAGGCCTTTATGGACTCAACCTCCATTATCATGCTGGAAGTAGTTGCTACATATGCCCCACTGCGTTCAGCTTTGGTCTTACTTCCAATGATGGCTATACTACGGCAGACAGATTTATCGACAGGACCTGCTGATCCATCCTTGAAGATACAATATTCCTATCTCTGGTTATATCAGATATCAGTTGGAGAAATAAGATATAGCTGACTAAGATGGCACCATTTCTGAAACTGAAGGGCTCCATGGATCAATTAATTGATCATCTTTGTGTGACATATTCTTTTCAGAACGTGGTCTTCTTTATGGACCTTCTGAACACCACGCGATCTTGGATGAGTTGACGTGCCTCCTCCAGAGACATGTTTAAACAGTCAGATGTATCATTTGTCCATTGTCGTCTTGGGCGGTCTCCTCCTCTGCTGCTGCTTACTCTGCCGTCTGCTATTAGTCTTTCTATGCTGTTATGTCTCTTTATACGTCCAAAAAAGTTCTTTCTTGTTAAGATGTTTTTTTAGGAGCCAGCCCTTTTCGATATTTAATGATGGTAATACTTCTTTGTCTTTTTTTCTTTTAATGGTATATGCAAAATTTTTCTGTAGCATCACAATTTGAAGGCTGCAATTTTCTTTGCCACTGTTTTATTTAGAGTCCAAGCCTCACAGCTGTATATTGCCACAGGGAATACACATGTTCTTATACACAGTAATTTGCTACTGATACCTTGACAGACATTTTCATTTGGATACATTTTGAGAATGCCATTACCATCCTTCTCTTAATTTCTACTGTACAGTTCCCTGAACTATTTATATGTTTGTACCCAAATAATAAAAAAATTTGATATGTCTTCAATTCTTCTTCCGCGTTCATTCTCAAACTCCTGCCGGATCTCTATTGCAGTAGGACAATGGCCCTATTAAATTTCCAGCAGGATATAGTCCAGAGAATGGAAATGCGTTGTGTCGCCGTTTTATTTGCGCCATGTCTTCAATTAATGATATTTTATATGATATTATATAGAATGATATTTTGGACAATGTTCTTAAAAAGACATGTCACATAGAAGGATATTAGCTGGTTGTTCAAAGCATTTATGTTCCCACTAGAAACATACATATGTTTGGTATTGATACCCCAAAACATGGCTGGAATGAGAAAAATCATGTTCTATAAAAGAGGTAACAACAAGTATGGCCATGAACAGCTAGTGGCTAGCGAGGGGAAATGGGCAATCCCAAGTAAACTTACCACACAGCCCTTAACCTGTGACTGACCTAGCATGTCGACAGGGGACACACAAAGTTGCTCAAAAAGAAACTTAAATGGAGAGGAAGGCACACCACACGCAAAAGAGATCAGCAATAACAACATAAATAGCAACCATCAACATCTGCGACATTAAAGACAAGGAAGAACAACTCATAGAAGACCGTACACTCACTCTCCCCTCAACACCGAAAGGTACATGAGGACAGAAAGAAGAAGAAGATAAAAAAGGTGTACGAGACAGAGTGTTTTAGAAAGAAAAACACATTGAAGTTTTGAACACATGATCAAATACTCTCCACATCAAAATTGGCTGTCATGACCTCTAACATCATATGCCTCTTGTCTTCATGGTGTACTCTTGACAGAATGTGTCTTGTTCATCTCATGATGTTTCCTTCCCATTTGTATGTTTGTCAACCTCTTACTCCACAACTTTATCTTCTGGTAAGGCCTTGTTGGATACAATTTTAGCATTTAAAAAAAAAATTAACACTATATACCAGAACAAGCAGATCCAAATGGATACATCAAACAGGGAAGATCTAACAATGCATATATAAATTAGAGCTTAGTGTTTAAACCAATTATTTTCTTTGGATGTGTAGTGTGGAATGTATACAAAATAACAGCTCAATGTGAATTGAAGGCTATCAAGTTGTGGTATTTGAATGATGAAACTAAGAAAACTAATGTTTTGGTCCGTGGAGATGCTGTAGTAAGGAAGTGTAGCAAAGTACATGTCAACATTTCAGTATTTTCTATATAATGTTTTAGACATCAAATGTTGGAAGGATTTAAAGGGCATGAGCCCATGAATTGCAGGATCATCAATGAACCAATCATAGGATTAGTTAGTTAGTCATCTGATCATCATCATCATGACACTTCGGACAAGTCCATAGGTGCTCTGATCTCATATTCAGTGTGTCCACCATGTGGTAACTGACTGGTTATGTGTTGGTTGAGAACTCATTTTTTAATTCCTATATGTTGCTCGTTTCTTGCAACACCATGCTTCACTCCAAGGTCCTGTATTCTAGCTATATTTAGCAATCTAGCTAGGAAGAAGAAATACACCCTATATCTTCCAACTGGTCCAACTCCATCATTGCATTCAAAATATGAGCATGTCCCATTGAACTGTCACTAGACACTGTGGACATGCTGGTAAGTCTGTCTGCTCTTTCATTTTTCTCAACACCCATGTGCCCCCAAAAAAAAAAAAAAAAAGGGTAGGTTACTCTTCAAAACAGATTTCATTAATACAAGCCACTGATGTGTAGACAGCTCGGCTCAATATTTCAAAGCATACTCATAGAATCAGTAAAAAAAATAGACACTCTGAGACTACAGCCATATCATTGCCTTGATCACTGCCTTCATCCTGTTTATTATTATTTAGTAAAGTATCAACAGATCATGCTTTTCTATACAACTTTAAATATTAACATAAAGTAGTAACAGACAACAAAGTAATAAGTTCTACAGTTTACAAAACTAAATCACATGAAAAAATATTGTTAACAGAATAAATAAAATTGAAAAATATAGTTAGAATAAATCACATGGAAAAAAATATAGTTAACAGTTTACTAAACAGATTGAATCACACATAAAATATATTTAGCAATTCGCAAATTAGACTAAATCGATGATTCAAGCAAAAGGTCCATATAAAAAAATATAGGGAAAAAAAAACCAGAACAAAAATAATATTGCAAATGGACTCACACCTTCCTCATTGTTTTTTCTTTACAATGTGCGTTATATTTAGTGGATATGTCAAAATCAGAATAACTTTTTCGGTGTTAAAGATTGAAAAATAATTTGTGTATGTGTAAATAAAGAACTGAATACCACCTATATTGGTGTTTTTGTGTGTGTATGTGTGATAGAAAAGGTGTGGAAAAGTTATGAAGTTGAGAATTTGGGGAAAAAATTGAAAAAAAACCCCACATTTCTTGACGCAGATATGCTTGAACAATGTGTGGCAGCAATGATAAAATACATCTACATTAGCCAAAATAGCTACGCCTATTGTATTTATGTTATTTCATAACCAAATTAACATAATATGGACTGAACAAACAAATAAATATGAAGATATCACTTATCATGCCAATCCGTTCAAGTCTAGATCCAGAAATATTTCAATCAGACACACTTCTAATTATATTCAATGTTTATGTTTATAGACATATTGAATGACTTGGTATATTCTCCGAAACTAATGTGTTTATTATTCTTCTTCTTCTTCTTCTGTGTTCGTTAAAAACTCCTGCAGATTAGCAGGATGTAGTCTGGAGAACGGAATGCGCTGTGTCATGATTTACATCATTGCTGTGATATCTGCGCCTTTCGGCCTGACACATCCGACTTCAGCAAGGCTTTGGGTCTCTGACCCTATATGGGATGGGACAACTAACTCCATCCCATAACCTCCTTAGTCGCCTCTTACAACATGCATGGAAGGTAAACAGTGTTGCTATTCTTTGCTCCCCTTCGGGTCCCGGCAACACACAGGCGAATGTGTTTATAAAACATTTTTTTAAAAAAAATTTTAAATTCCAAGAATTCCTCATCCTTTGAATCAGAATCCATAGAAATTTCATGACAGATGAATATTTCAACATACCGGTAATTCATTCAAGTGAATATTGGAGCAGAAATTAAAAAAAGACTGCTCTGTCTTCAGTGTAAGTGAGAAATGAATAAGTTGAAAAATGAGACGCAGTCCTAGATTAAAGCGTGCAATTATTTTTCATGTGAGCCTAACATTTTGTGGTTCCGTACTGATAAATGACTGCATAGCACCAGGTCGGCAGGGCTATATTGAAAGGTATCCGCAGTCGCCACTAGGCTTCTAAAGATCACAGACAAATGATTTAAGGTACCATATATGTTATGTGACTTATTCTTTCCAGAACGTTGTCTTCCCAAGGAACCCCCTGAACCTGTCTCTATCTTGGGCCATCGGCTTGAATTTTTCAATGACATATTCATGTTATCTTAAATGTCGTCTGTCCATCATCTCTTTGTCTGCCCTTTCTCCTCTGTCCAGGTGTTCTGCCCTCCAATATTTGACTTTCTAAACAGTTGTGTCTCTTTATATGACCAAACAGGAGTAGTTTTCTTTTTAATTTGTGTTTAGTAACCAACACTCTGGAATCTTCAATATGTTTATAATACATGAGTTTCTCTTTTCCCCCCATGATATTCTAAGTATCTTTCTGTAGCATTCCATCTCAAAGGCGTTGATCTTCTGTGTCGCTTTTTTACTTAAGTAAAATATAAAACTGTTAAGGTACCATACTGCAATATATAATGATTCTCAAGAAGACAACTAGCTTGACACCTTGTAAGTGGAGTAATATTTTATTACAGTTTTGTATACCACCAATTATTTATAGACATTAACGTTACATTATTGTATGTTATTATTATTTAAATCTTTTGTCATAAAATAACCCACCCACCATTGCAGGTTCGTCTTTATATTGAGCATGAAATTTTGGCCCAGATTTACTCCTCTGGTGATCAGGTAATTGTGGAAGACAACAAGAGTGCAACCCAGTGCACATTGAATATCTTTGTTGTTTAGCATGGATGTGCATGCTTGTGATTTTTCACTAGTTGTAAATGCAATAGAGCTTCATTATCCCAATGTTGTGTGTGCCACTATTATCAGCAGTAATGAGTCCATGTGGTCTGCACTCCCATGATCACATTTTCCATGTCATTAACCCTTTTACTGTTATGAACAAGTTTACTTGCTCTTCATCTTACTGCTATTGATGAGTTAATCTAATATTTGTTTTCTAGCCCCTCATTTGCCAAAAATGATTTTACTCTGAAATTACTACGCCCCAGTACCATTCATGGGGTATATATTTTCTGGCGCCAAGGAAATGCCAGTTCTGTGAAAGATCTATTATTTTTGTATGTCACAAAGGAAATGTTTTTGGGGAAATAATTTAGCACAGCTAGGATTGGTTGCTGAGAAGAATGTTTCAGTTAAAGGGTTAATCACTCCATTATTTGCATCGTTGTTTGTATGTGTGTATGTGACATTAATTTATTTTCACAATTGCTCACTCAGACTAGTCCAGCTTAGATTTGTTTGTAACTGCTCCTTTGATTTCAGATGAAGTTGTACATTAAAGATGATTTGTTACCCAGTCTGTATTCTGGAGATCAGGTGGGCACACCAACAATAAATTTATATTCAATATTCCACCATTATCTCATAATCTTTGAAGGGTAGTCTAGAGATATTTATAGACCCTCACATTTTCAGCAGAAAAATATATTTTAAGAGGAAAGAGAATAAGGTATGTTTTTCACATCTAGGGTACATGGTCATGTCAAATCATATCATTTTGTTGCCAGGGTCTGAAAGGGAAGCAAAGGAATGTGACACTATTTTTTCTTGGCATGCATGTCATAAGAGGTGACTAAAGTAGCTGTACCATCCCAGAGTCATAATGACTCAGAAGTCCTGTTGAATTTTGTTGTGTTGGGCTGAAAGGTATAGATATCACACCTATGATGTAAACCATAACATAACACATTCCTTTCTCCCTGTATTAATTTGCAAGAGTTTGAGAACAAAATAGAGAAGAATGTTGGGTCTGAGTTTATCTTTTATATGATAAATGATTACAAAAACAGCCATTCTGCACATTATGTATCCAACATCAACTCTCCATCTATAGAACTCTATTGGTTGCAAGTCTGTCTGTTACCACCTGCTCATCTCCAGGATAGACAGTAAAGGTAACATGAGTTATGAACCAGCGACACAGAACACTTTTATTTGCATAAGTGCTCAAATGCCTAGTCAGTGGTTGACCAGAAACCCACCTGACTAGCGTCAACTATTGCACTTGCTCAATAGCAATGGAGCCATTCCTCAACCTTTCCAGAGCATGGACCCTGGTACCCTACTTCCTAGTAGCTGGATGAATCACTTGAGTAATTTTTATTTCACACTACAAAGGAAAGGAAAAGACAGTAATGATATCAGACTAATTTATTTATTTTAGTTCTAGTGATAATTTTAGAGGTAAGCAAAACATAGCAAAATTTTGGAAATAAGCTAGCTATTCCTAAGTTTCAATAACTATTACTATTTTAATACTGTTCAAATCAATATATTTGAACGTCCAAGATCATCCCTCTTGAGGAATTACCGGTAAATGCAAATAAAGTAAATAGGTTACTATATCAATATAAAATAAGAAAATATAGAAAATAGCAATAAATAAAAGGAACAAATACAATAGTCAACGTGTCGGTCCAATTGGGACCTTTAAAGACAACAAAAACAGTTAAGAACAAAAAACCATAACGAATATAAACAAAATAGATTTCTCCCACCAGGAAATCAACAAAAGTAGCTTCATGTTTCATCATCATTATCACCACCAAAGTCATCAAGTGCTGTCTCTGCAACAAAGGTTGGCTGCAATGTTCCTCCAACATCATCTGTCTCTTGCTTTGGTGGTGCACTCAGCTAGGCTGTAAATTGTTCATCTTGTGATGTTTCCCTTCTACTTGTATCTATGCCTACCTCTTGCTCATTCCCCCCTACTCTCAAGTAAAGTCTTCAAAAAGGTGTCATGTCTTGTTATGTTATGTTATGTTCCTCCAGGGCCATAGGCGGCGCATAGGGCAGAAACCATAGCTTTCCATCTCTGTCTTTGTGTTGCCAGGTCTTTCAATTGTTGCGTGTTGTTTAGGTTCATTGACATGCCTTCTCTATTAATGGTTCTTTGTAGAGTTTCTCTAGGTCTCCCTCTTCTTCTTACTCCAGGTGGCACCCAATATAGTGATTGCTGGGGAATTCTTAGGCTGTTCATTCTGAGAACATGGCCGATGTAAGTCCAACGCCTTTGTCTAATGAAGGAAGATATATAGGTTTGTTTGCTTTCCTCTCTTATAGTAGTGTTAGATTTAAAGTCACTCCACTTAACGTTCAGAATGGTACGTAGGCATTTGTTTTCAAAGGAGTCGAGTCTTTTATCTGTGGCTTTTGTGGCTTTCCAACTTTCGCACCCATATGATAGAATAGGGATGATGTTGGAGTTAAATAACTTGAGTTTTGTGGTGTTTCTTAGTGTGTTTGACGTCCATATGTTGCGTAGTTTATTGAAAGCACCCGCTGCAAGGGCAATACGGTGTAAAATTTCTTTTGATGAGTCTCCATCCAATGCTAGATTGGTGCCTAAATATGTAAAATTGTTGACTTTTAATAATGGAACATTTTGAATTTCTATGTTGTCGTTGGATCTCGTAAAATCTAGTATATGAGTTTTTGATGTGTGGATTTTCAACCCTATCTGATTTGAGTAGTGTTGGAGATTGTCAAGCTTAGATTGAGCATCTGTGTGGTTTGCGCTCAAAAGGGCTAGGTCATCTGCGTAGTCAAGATCTTCGAGAACGGTATTATTAATCCATTTTATTCCTGTCAGCTCATTTTCAGTGCTCTTTCTCATGACCCAATCAATAGCGACGCAGAAAAGTAATGGGGACATGATGCATCCCTGTTTAACGCCCGTAACAACTTGGAACCATTCTGACTTCTCAGTGTTTGTTTGAACACAGCAATGTGAGTTGGTGTAGAATGCCTTTATAACATTGATTATTTTAGTAGGAAAACCGTATTGCTGTAGAATATTCCATAACGTAGGCCGATGAAGACTATCAAATGCTTTTTCAAAGTCAACAAAGTTGATTATGAGCGGGGATTGGAATTCGAGTGATTCTTCAATGATGATACGAAGAGAAAATATGTTGTCTGTGCAGGAGCGAGCTGATCTAAAGCCTGCTTGTTCTTCTCTGAGTAGTTTATCAACAGCATTCTTTAATCTTTCCAATATGATGCTTAGGAAGACCTTGCCTATGACTGATAATAGGGTGATACCCCGCCAGTTGTTGCAGTCTGAGGGGTCGCCTTTCTTAGGGAGTTTGAGATGATACCGTCTTTCCATTGTTGTAGTGGATTTTCATTGCACCAGATATCATTCATAAGAGACAGCAAGTTTTGTAATGTGTTATCATCAGAAGCTTTAAGCATCTCACTTGTTATTTCGTCAACGCCAGCGGCTTTGTTATTTCTTAGTTTATGGATAGCATATTTTAATTCGGTGATAGAGAAAATTTCACATGATACTGGCATGGTTGTCATTTGTGTGTCATTGACAAAATCTGGAGTAGCTGTTGGTTGAGGTCTATTTAATAGTTCATTAAAGTGTTCTGCCCACCTCTTTGTTTGGTCGTGGGTGGTTGATAGTAGTTCTCCGTTTTTATCTTTGATGGGTACGTTGTTTGTTGTGACTGTTGTGTTACATAATTGCTTGATTATATGATGTAATGTTTTGCTGTTTCCATTCTTTGCGGCATTTTCTGCTTTTAATGATAATTCGTTTATATGTGTTCTTTTGTCCTGTCGTGCGCTCTTTTTTATTTCTTTGTCCATCACATTATAATTCCCTCTAATTATGTCATATTTTACTGGTTCTTTAGTAGATAAAAGTTGTAATTTAACCACTTTTCTTAATTTGATTTTATTCCATGTTGTCTCGCTTAAGAATTTCTTTTTCTCACTAGTAGTATAACCCACAACTGAAACGGCTGCTTCTTTCATAGCATTTTTGATGTTGTCCCAAGATGTAGTTCTATTATCTATGAGATCTTCAGAATTGTCAGTGGAAAGATTTTGCAATGCGGAGAAACGATTTTGCAATTCCAGCTTGTATGCGTTTTGAATGTTTTGTTCTAACAGGCGATTAGAATCTATTTTTCTATGTTTTTCAGCTTTAGTGATCCTTTTTAGTTTCACTTTTAGTTTGGCAATACATAAGTTATGATCACTGCCCACGTCTGCGCCTCTGTATGCTCTAACATCTTGTAATGTGTCCAAAATCTTTTAATTTTTCTTTTTTCATTTGGAGTGTTGTCAGAACCTCTTTGTTCATGTCTTATCTTTATTCTTTTGTTTCTTTTTAGTTTTTTTTTTTTATTAATTCTTTTAGTCATTTGACAGTGTTAACAAATGAGCTAAATTTCACATACACTCTGGCATGCGACAAGGATATGTTCTATCTTCCTTGTTATTCTTCCCAATTTCGATGTCGCCCTCTGCCTCTTTTGCCTTCAATCTGCTTCAATCTGTTGTGACTATGTTCTCCAAACCTCTTTGTCTCATAATGTGACCAAAAAAATTAAGATTGCCCTTTTCTTATATTATTGATTAAACTCCATTTCACATTTGACTCTTTTAACACCTCTACATTAGTTTTTCTGTCAGTTCATGGTATTCTCAGCATTCTTCTGTAGAACCACATCTCTATTGCCTCTAATTTCCCACTTTCCAATTAATTTATTGTCCAAGACGTACATCCATGATAGTATAGGAGTTATATAACACTGCAGAACTCTTTTCCTCACTTCTAATCAGGTCATATTACACAATATATTTTTAATTTTTTTCTGAATGTTGGTTTTGCCTGCCATATTCTGCTTCTTTTTTCTGTTGAACTTCTTCCATCTGCTGTACCTAAATATTTGAATTGGTGGACCTGTTTTTAATACTATATCATTCACTTTGATCTTGGAAGTTGTGTTATTTTTAGTATATATACATTAATGGATACAGTAAAATAGTTGTTAAAATGTTACATTAGTAGATTATATACACATTAAAGTAGTGGTAACTAGACATGTTACATTAGTAGATTATATACACATTAAAGTAGTGGTAACTAGACATGTTACATTAGTAGATTATAAACACATTAAAGTAGTGGTAACTAGACATGTTACATTAGTAGATTATAAACATATTAAAGTAGTGGTAACTAGACATGTTACATTAGTAGATTATAGACACACATTAAAGTAGTGAATCATAGAACATGTTACATTAGTAGATTATAGATGTTAAAGTTGCGATTATAGAAATGTTAAAGTAGTATATTATAGACATGTTAAAAAGTAGTAGATAACAGATAGATATATGTTAAAGTAGAAACCTTGGTTTCATTGTGATCAGGGACAATTGACATCAGCAAATGCCAGTTATGAAATAGAGAGCTGTCTCAACTTTTGCAACCTCATTGAAAATATCTGTAGTTTCTTCACTTTACTTGATGATATTGTTCATGAGGGATTGTTTGGATATAACCTCTGACTTGTTATTTGTTGTTCTTTAGTGTGTTTACAACTAGAAATATTGTATTGATGTAAATGTAAATCACATGTGGAATGTTGTGTAGCTTAAGTTGCATGTCACTGTGTATTATTTTATGCTGCAAACAGGTTAAGATTGTAAGTGCTTCAGGTCAAGGTTGAAACACTTTATTGTGTTCAGTGTTTTGTTTTAGATAGAAAAATGAGTTATTAGTTTGTAAACAGTTGGTGACAGTTGAAAGTGTGGATTGAATTGTTTATGGACTCTGCCTGGGTTCTTAATTAAGTGAACTGACACTTCAGGCATACTCAAAGAGGTTGAGTCATTTTAGTAGAGGGCACAGTACAGTAGAGCCTTTTAGCCGGAGATGCTATTATTAGTAGTAAATGTAAAGGTAAACTGAGTTATGATACTACATCATAAAACATGGTTTATTCTCATAAGTGTTAAGCTGTCTAGTTAATGACTGACTGGAAACCACTATTAATGGTTGACCACAAACCGTCTGACTAGTGGTTTTAAACGAAGTACCACGAGGTACCCTTCTTCCTGGCAGTTGTGTAAACCACAGGAGTCATTTTTAGTTCAAACTACAAATAACTAGGGAACTAGAGACCTGGTTCTGCTGGTCGGCAGGCGAGTGATGCTACAATACTACACCTCTGAATTGTTAGTAGTAATTCTATTCTAACTAGTTTGCTTGACTCTCCTGGAAACATGACTGACCTTAAAAGTAGAAAATGTACTTGGAATGTTACTTCACTTTGGAGTTCATTGATGAACTACATGCACTATGAAGTTGCTTTGAAATTTCCTTTAGCTTGCTGGTTACACACATATGTCTCCTTTCTCATGGGGACCTCTTCAGGTGGTTTCTAAAATGTTAAGCGCTTCAAGAGTACATATTTATCACTGGTACAGTCTGATCATAGAAAATTATGTCCTGGAGAACTTATAACACATTGGCTTTTACGAAACCAGATATGGTTATAACGAGTGGGGGTGTGGTGACTATCATCAGAATTGTCTCCCTCACACTTGGCACACAAAGAGCTAGTATTTCCATCGCCAGTCATATTTGCTAATGAAGCAAGATCTACATCGTTAACTCCCAAGAATTCCTCATCGAATCCCAATCCATAAGAATTTCATTGAAAATTGCTGCTGTTTCAACTCCATTTTCAGTGCTTGGAACTGATGATTACAAATTAAAGTACTGTTCTGAATTACCAGCTTTTGTGACAATTAATGAAAAGGAAGTATAATTATTGTTAGCTTCATTTCCACTTTTCCCAGGATGAATAATCTTATATCTAATACTTTCTCGTTATTAGAAGAGTTTATAGCAATAGGTAATAGCTGGAAAGCATTACAGCTTTAAGTGTTTTCGCGATGATGGCATGATAGAGGTTATGCCATTCGCTGTATTGTGCAAGCATCAATATCAGTACTATTGCTGAGTTGTGGTGAGTGGCTTACCACCATATTTGAATAAATGAGATTAAGACTCAAAAGGTCATGGCTGCTATGGCAAGGTTGAATGTATTTGGAAAAGTAAGATTAGTATTACAGTAAAGGTCAATCTATTCAGATCTGCTAGTGTCAAGTATACTTTTATACGGATGAGAAAGTTGGACACTCAATGCAGACACAGAAAGAAGGATTAGTTTTTTAATACAAGTTCTACCAACATTAGTTAAGAATTCATTTTATAGAACACAGGACAAATATATTTGTCTCACAGCTAATATACAAGCTTGCAGATTATCATGAACCATGTTTGGCAGGGGTAAAATGGTGTAAGCCTCTTTGCTTTGGACATGTAACGAGACACAACTCACTTTATAAAATTATTTTTTAAGGAAGAGTCGTGATAGAAGGAGAAGTGACAGACAGAATATACTGGATTGATAACTTCAAGGAATGGTCTGGGCATAATTTTTCTACACTCAATCAAATAGCTGAGGATAGAGAGATGTTTGGATGAATTTTTATGCTTATCACTCTAGTGTGCACCCCCTACAACCCTGACAGGTTATGGGTCTTATTAGTATTATTATTTATTATTGTATTATTGTATTAAGCTGCTGAGAACAGCTTTACATACAGAATATATTACAAACCAGAATTTAAAAAAACCAGTTTTGTCAGAATTTCTTACCTTGCATCAGCAACTGTTTAAAAAGGGGGAATTTCATGTCGACTACATGCTACATATGTCTATCTGTATGCTGTGGCCCCTGTTTGGCTTGCAGCGTCAGGGGTAGAAGAGTTCTCTGAAGATGGCTTGCCTGTGTGCTGTTTGTAAACTTGTTCCCGTGGCCTCTTTGATTTCTTTGATCCATCTTTTACATGGTCTGCCTTTGGCTTTATAGCCGTTATGTCTATGTGTCATGGCCATCAGTGGCATGCTGTCTGTTGGTAGTCTGGAAACGTGTGAAAACCACTTGATCTGTTGTCTTTTGGTGTGTTCCAATACTGGTATTGTTTTGGTTATCTGTCTGATATTGTTTTAATTCTATATCTTAATGACACTCCAAGTATTCTTCGTGGACATGTCATTTCTGCTATCATTATCCAGGTTTGGCACTGGCAGCACAGTGATGGAATAATAATAATAGTAAACTTGTATAATGCAACTTTAGTGTCTATGTTTACATTTTTGTTCTTAAAAATACTGCCCTAGAATCTGGTATGTTTTATTGCATCTATTTTGTATCTCTTTACTTTTCTTTTAAGAGTAGTAATTTGTCTTTCATGTTATCTTCTTCGTTGGTACTTGTTAGTTTACAGATGTGGTTGATATATGTTTTAAAAAGTAGAGGGGATAGGACACACCCCTGGCGAATTCCTGATTGGATTTGAAACTTATTGGACACTCCTGCATTTGTTCTTACTTTACATTGGCTATTAGCATAAACGCCCTTGCATATATTGATTAAGTGTTCTGGTACTCCGTATATAGATAGTATTTTCCATAGTTGTTGTCTGTCTACTCTGTCGAAGGCCTTTACAGTCTTCTGAGAACTCTCCATTGTTTCCTATGAGCTGTATTACTTATATGTACATATGTATGTACAATATATCAAACAAAAGATAAATGAACATGAAATTAGAATTTGATAACATTAGCTAGTATTGCATGTGTCACATTAAATTAGAATTTGATAACATTAGCTAGTATTGCATGCGTCACATTAAATTATAAATAAAATTGCCAGAATTTTGTGTGTAAAACATAATTTATGAATACAAATAAATTACCAACCTGTATAAGAATGAATGAAACATATTCCTGAGTACTCCAATACCATCTGAATAACAGTACATGTAATTTGTGAACATTAGAACCAAGAACTATTTGTATTACTTTGTTACTGTTTTGCAACACATCAAGTGAACCATATTATAATTGTTAAAAATGTGTTTTTACCATTCCACATGATCTTCAGAACCATGTTTCTCTTACAACACATTGTTTCTGTGACATCAGAACTTACTAGTTGATGATTCAACAAGTTTACAACATTGTACATAATATCCCGGCCTGTTCTAATAATAAAAATAAGCCATCAGTTGAAAAACCCTGATTTATTAGGTTTCCTTGACATTATCAACATTAGTACAAACACAAACAACTACATACTGTTATAATGAGACACTTTGTCTAACTTTTTACAGAGACATTTGATCGAAAACTACATAGGTATGCTTGAATTGTGAAAATAGATTATTTGAGAATTAAATAACAGTGACGTCCTTTATTTGAAAATTAAATAACAGTGACATCCCATTAAAAACTATCTGCATAATTAAACAATAAACTGGTATATTATAATGTCAATGAAAACAACACCAAGCCAGATAAATGAAACACTTTGTATGGAGCAAGACGGCAGCTGACAAACACATGTATATATCACACAATGGCATTGTGTCAAATGGCATGAGCCCATGGACTGCTGGATCAGCAACCAACCAATCAACCATGAAAACAACAATTGGGCATTCAGATATGCAGGAAGTACACTGTAAGAGTTGTCTTAGCCTTTAAGAGTTAAGAATCTTGCTAATGTTTTTAATTTGTGTAGAGCTCACTTTTCTAGGTGCAGATGCAGCGATGTTAGATGATTCCAAACTTCTTTATGTTCACATTAGTTTATTGATTCATTTGAGGTACATTGAGAGATGTAAGCTTACAGCTATCTTTAGTGCTACTTTTAGGTGATGCTCTCACAATTTGTTGAATTTTTGTGTTCCTAATAGTTTTTGTGTGCTTAATTCAGACGAATAGGAGAATTTACAAACACCACATTGAAGAATGATATTAGAAGAAAATATTAATAATTGTTTTAAAGTTCATTTTATTTTAAGTAAATGTTGTGATTGATACATTCCTTGCATGCAGATGCAAGGAGAGAAATATTGGTGTATAGCAAATGCATTTTGACAATTTTTTAAAACATTTTATTAAGAAGCAAATAGGCACTAAGCAAGAATCTCTTAGTTTTGTTTTGTATAAAATTAATTGTAAATTTGAGACAAAATACATTTGTATTGTTAAGTATTTACACATTCCTTTCCAGTAGCCATTCAAGTGTATGAAGACTCAAAGTCCCAGTCAGGTATTGATTACATGATCTTCTGTTCTTTCCAAAAAGAGTAAATTTTCTTCCCATCTCTAATCACTTCCATTTCTCTCATTCTTTGTATGTGTACGTTTTCAGTCTCATTGTCAACCTCTTCATTTTGCAATGAATTTATGACTTCCCAATTAAGTCAGCTTTATTGCTTCTCAGTGTTGTGCCTTCAACCACAGCTTTGTCTGTCAATGAGACAGCTCTTTTGTTTGCTCTGACTCCAGCGTGACCCGGGCAGTAATCCATGTAATGCTCTGTGCAACTGAATTATTCAACAATGCAACCCATTCCTTTCGAAGCATGTACTTTAAAAAAACATGACTCATGGTAATGAGTCCAGCACTAAGACTGTGCTTCGATCCCAAGAATTATGATAGATGAAGCACTTTTTCTTATGTGCAAAGGGGAGTTTCTTTAGATCTTTTTTTATACTCAGAAGACTGCATCTCTCTGTGGTATGCTAAGAGAAGCAGACTCCTACACAGGATAAGTCTTAAGTGTATGTAGATGGCATGTTTCACGTGCAGATATAAACACTGCATTCGTTTGGTTGTATCAGCATTGGTCATTTTGACCACACAGCTCATATGTAAAAGGATAAATCCAAAGTGTTTAGAGATGACGTAATGTACTAAAGATATACGGTCTGGTGCAACAAAAGATATACGGTCTGGTGCAACAAAAGATATACGGTCTGGTGCAACAAAAGATATACGGTCTGGTGCAACAAAAGATATACGGCTCATATGTAATATAGCCAGTGGCTGAGAGGCATGAGTGTGTCTCACAATTGTCAGACTTAAAAATGTCTTGTAGAAGTGCTCTAAAGCAGAATATATCTACAAAATTCAGACTTGGTCAAAATGGACGAAAAAATTTTTAATAAAAAAAAAAAATTCACTATATACAGTATAAATAATAAAGAGTAACTGTACTTGGAGATTTTTGAAAAGTATTGGAACATTTGTTATAAATGTATGTGATGATGTTCGTCCGTCGTGATCGACGATGACCAAAAACTCAACCATCAGTATGTATCAAATGTAACCATCAAATGTATGTACTATAGAGTTGGTCCATTGTACTAGATTGTAAAATTTGCAAGAAAAGTAATAAAGAGGTAAGAACATTTCAAGGCAAAACTCAATTGAACATCTATCTTTATTCATTGATTTATGACCCTCCTGCATTGAATAATTATGATTTGTAAAAATATATATCTGATCTGAGATTGTTTGTCTGGTTTTGTTGGTCTTTTATACATTTCAAGAGGTTGAGATATGTTTTTCCTGATATATGTCCTTTGAATGCAATTGACTGATCTGTTCTGTTCATTACTTGGTGACCGAAATTATATGCAAAGTTGTAAATTAAAAGTTCAGATCAACCAAGATAGTATGACACAGGGCATAAGACCTATATCTGAAAAAGAGCTTGGTTGAGAGATATGATGTAAAAAAAAAAAGAAATTCTTCCACATTAGTACATATAATAAATGCTGTCCCTTCTTTAGAGTTCATTGATGGAAGAATCTCCAGAGGAAAGTCAGAGACGTGAAGAGATGCTCCGCATGTATCATGCAACTAAGGATGCACTGCAGATCATTGGAGAAGTTTCCACGAATACTGTTACAACACCAACTCCACCCCCTGTCACCGATGATTGGTTAAATATTGAGAGCAATGGCAGTTCAACAGGTGGTTCTACTCCATTTAACAAGTGAGTTTTGTGTCACTGTGAAATAATGAGAAAAGAATTCTATAGATTTGGTAAATATAGTGTGTTTCTCAAATTTATTTTGCTTAAATTTTTATCGTCCCCCCATAAAATGTGTCAGTGCTTGATTAGATATGTACATAAGCATGAAAGATAATTTAATCAGAAAAGACACTTGAAGAAAAATGAGTTAGGTCAATAAATGCATGGTGAAAAACAATGGAGCAGGAATTGACTGAAGTGAAACACAACTGGTGCCTAGTACTGAAGGTAACTAAAGGCCAGGCCAATTATATTTGCTGCACTAAGCGTTGAGGGGGGAGGAAGAGGTGTTACAGTCTAATAATTATATTTATTTTAAATCACCTCCTTTATTTTGTCTGCAGTTACTGGTTTCTCTCTATCTTTCACTGTATGCTAAGTTTGATATGTCAGGCAGAAAAGCACAGATATCACAGCTAAGCTGTAAACTCTGACTATACATTCTGTTCTCTGGATTAAATCCTGCTAACCGACAAGAGTTTGAGCATGAACACAGAAGAAGCCTTTCAATTTTTTTTGTTGCATTGAACTTTTTGCCTGGACCTAACAACAGTCATGTAGAAAGCATTTCATGTGGCACAGCATATGGGATCCACACATAAAATGTTGTGCTCAATGAATAAAATTTAATGATATCTCAAGTTACCCACAACAGTCAAGGTAGAGAACAATGTCATATGGCATGTGATGTATTCTCTCCAGAACGTTGTCTTCCCAATGAACTCCCTGGCCCTTCTCTGTCTTGGGCCATGAGGTTGCATTTTCCAATGACGTATTCATGTTAACTTTAATGTCAGTCCAGCGTCTTCTTGATCTGCCCTTTCTCCTCCGTAGGTGTTCTGCCCTCAATCAGAGAACAGTACTCAATCTTTAATTTATCGCTTTTGCTGCCTCTAGTGATTTTTATTGTCGAAGCACAAAATCAATTTCTTTGCCACAGAAGACTTTTGTCGCCAAGCACAGTACCTCTTTCATTGCCAAAATTGACTTTACTTATCAAAGCACAAATTCTCTTGCACTGCCATAGATGACTTATTTTTTCTGTGAATATTTCTTTTATCTTGAGGAATTAGGCTGACATTACACCGGTAAAAATGGTTGAGAATCACAGATGTAGACAATAACCACCTGCCTGACTTGGTGGATTGAGATGGCATTAAGACGTTCGTAGATAATTCATACATCTTTCTCCTACATACTGCATGTGATGTGTAATGTACAGCGTAGTATTATCTATTTGTCTGAAAATATGGCTCATTAGCCATCTATGAACTCATAATCAAGGACATAACTAAAATTGAATTTTCAAAAGTGGATGTAACAAATGGTCATCATCACTTGTGATGGACGAACAACACTTTGTCTGGAAGTATTATTTGGCTGTTAACTGGGTGTATTTTTTCTATTATAAAGAGCAATTATATTTAAGATTTAAAGTTTAAGACATCGCTTATAAAAATAGTAAAGCAGTGATAAATATATTCTCTCTTTAAGTCGTCCACCAAGTCCAGCTCGTGCACGGGCAGCTCCTCCCCTGCCAAATAGACCACTTGACCAGCCTTTGCAACCAATCAGGGCTGCACCAGGTGTACCCATCAGACCAGCTCCAGAGAGACCTATGCCTAATATACCTACGTAAGTTGTTATCTTGTCTGTATGTTACTGGGGCTGGAATGGTATCAAACATAGCTGTAATATCATGCCAAAATTGGATTTGCTTGGCTGAAAGGTGCAAATAATGCAGCTCTGCTGTAAAACTGGCAACACAATGTACTACATGTTCTATGACCCAAATCAGTCGATACCAATTTCAGTCGAGGGAACAAGCAAAACATCAGTCTGTGCGAGGTCGGGTGAATAGGTAATTTTCTCGACACTGGTCTTCTGTCAGCACAAACAACGTTCCGAATATGCTAAAAGTTTCAATGTTGATTGAGATTGATGGTCGACCACTAAATGCAATCATCACTGACACTAACATGATCTTCACAGAAGTGCCTGTACCACAAAAATACTTGTGATTTCTTCATTACGGTATCACCATATGCTTTATTAAACGTTAGTGTCTCTGATGGGGACTTCTCAGTCAAAACACAGAATTTGACATTTGTATGTTGTTCAATCAAGGACATTTTCAACTACAACAAATGCAACTAACACAACACAGAAACAAACATCTGTACTTTCTCTTTGAAAGTATATATGAAGTTCTCATCTGACATGTTCTTTCACCAAGGTCATTACCAACTTTTAAACATACAATCTCCATAACATCATCTTTCATTCAAACACTAGTTGATTATTCCAGGAACTTTGTGAAGCTACCTCGTATGTGTCTGTCCTTCACTCTGCCTGTCTATGACAGGAAATGTGTTCCCACACAGCATACACAAGATGTTTGCCTGAGTGCTGCCAAAACCCCTGAAAGGGGAGCAAAGAATAGCAACACTGTTACCGTCGAGCATGTAGTAAGAAACGACTAAGGAGGTTTTGGGGATGAGGTCGGCTGTCTCATCCCATATAGAAATCATTTCAAAGTTAGATGTGTCCGACTAAATAGCACAGAGTCAAGCTGTAAATTATAATCACATTCCATTCTCTGTACTACATCCTGCTAAGTCTGAATAAGTTTGATGAGAATGAATGCAGGATAAGAAGAATACACAAGACCATATGTATGCCACCATATTATGCAGAGAAAAGGATGCACAGAGTAAAAAAGGCACATACATCACAGCTAACATTGGCAAGATATCTCACATTTCATTACACTCCTGTCTGTGTATCTTCTAATAACTTTGCCACATTTCATTATGGTCTTGTCTGTGTGTATAGTAATAGCTTTTGACCTTTTGACACAATTAACTACACATTTGCCATGTCCTGAGATGTATATTTCATTATTTTCTGATCTGTCATCAAGTCTTGTAAGTTGTACATATATTGTAGCTCCCCCATATGTCTTTTAATAACTTTGACAACATTAAAATGATTGCTAATTTTATATATATATATATATGCACTGGCTTCGCATATGAGTGGTCCTGGGTTCATTCCCCAGCTGAGGCGGAAATGTTTTCAGATCGCAACGGCTCCCAGGTCGACCCAGCCTTAAATGGGTACCAGATTAATCCGGGAAGTAAAGACTGCGAGGGAGAGGAGATGGCTACCGCCCTCATTTGCAGAGCCTGTGAAATGTGAGATCGCTAACATCTCACACCCCTACGGCAGTAATAAATGCTATGGGTTACTTTACTTTTACTTTATATATATATATATATATATATATATATATATCATAAAACAACTTACAGATTTGACATTTCTGTCCATGTCTCTCCGCAGGCGACCAGTGAGCACTAGCGGTAGACAGGTGCCTCGAATTCCAGACAGACCGCTTGTACCTCAGAGACCAAATTAATCAGTTCATCAGAAGTTTGTTATTACAGACATAGAAGTATGTATTATTACTTGTAGCTGCTATGTTAGTAGTTGTAAGTGTCAGTGAAAACTACTGTTAAATGTAGTTTTTTTAATCATGATAGGTACTTGGAATTTGGTTGCTTTTACTTAGAATTGAACAAAGGATTTGTTTAATAATAAGACCCATAACTCATTAGGGTTGTAAGGGTGTCGCATCAGCACAAAAGCTCCCCAAACAACTCTTATCTTTCGCCATTTGGGGGAGTGTAGAAAAATCACACTCAGACCATTCCTTGATATTAGCAATCCAGGATTTTCTCTGTACGCCTCTACACCTTCCACCCATGACTGTTTCTTGCAAAATAATCTTGAAAAGTGAGCCATGTCTTGTTAAATATTCAAACCAAACAAGTTTATGTCATTTCACCACTTCCAAAAAAGGTTCTTGATATCTTGCAAGTTGTTTATTTGCTGCCTGACAAATATGTTTGTCTTGTGTTCTATATAGGATTTGGTTAATGTTCACTTGATAATAACAGCAGATGGCTCATGGTCACTAGGTGACAGTAACTATTTGTGGTCACTTGTTGAGAGTAAATATATCATTCGTGGTGACTTGTTGAGAGTAAATATATCATTCGTGGTCACTTGTTGAGAGCAAATATATCATTCGTGGTTGCTTGCTGACAGTAAATATATGATTCATGGTCACTTGTTGACATAAATATATAAGTCATGGTCACTTGTTGACATAAATATATAAGTCATGGTCACTTGTTGACATAAATATATAAGTCATGGTCACTTGTTGACATAAATATATAAGTCATGGTCACTTGTTGACATAAATATATACGTCGTGGTCACTTGTTGACATAAATATATACGTCGTGGTCACTTGTTGACATAAATATATACGTCGTGATCACTTGTTGATGCAGTGGAATCCTATTATACTAACTTGGTCCAGACCGACAAAATATGTATGTGATAACAGAAATTTGCTATATACTGTACAAACAATACAGAATAAATATAATTGGGAAAAATAAAATTGTGAAAAATGTTGTTATAGAGGGAAATTTGTTATAATAGAATGTATTATAGAGGTTCCACTGTAGTAAATATATGATTCGTGGTCACTAGTTAATAGTAGCTGTATCATTTATGGTCACTGGTTGACAGTAAATATATGATTCATGGTCACTAGCTAATAGTAGCTGTATCATTTATGGTCACTAGCTAACAGTAAATATTTGATTCATGGTCACTAGCTAACAGTAACTATATGATTAATGGTTATTTGTTGACAGTAAATATATGATTCATGGTCACTAGCTAATAGTAGCTGTATCATTTATGGTCACTAGCTAACAGTAACTATATGATTAATGGTTATTTGTTGACAGTAAATATATGATTCGTGGTCACTAGTTAATAGTAGCTGTATCATTTATGGTCACTGGTTGACAGTAAATATATGATTCATGGTCACTAGCTAATAGTAGCTGTATCATTTATGGTCACTAGCTAACAGTAACTATATGATTAATGGTTATTTGTTGACAGTAAATATATGATTCGTGGTCACTAGTTAATAGTAGCTGTATCATTTATGGTCACTGGTTGACAGTAAATATATGATTCATGGTCACTAGCTAATAGTAGCTGTATCATTTATGGTCACTAGCTAACAGTAACTATATGATTAATGGTTATTTGTTGACAGTAAATATATGATTCATGGTCACTAGCTAACAGTAAATATATGATTCATGGTCACTAGCTAACAGTAAATATATGATTCATGGTCACTAGCTAACAGTAACTATATGATTAATGGTTATTTGTTGACAGTAAATATATGATTCATGGTCACTAGCTAATAGTAGCTGTATCATTTATGGTCACTAGCTAACAGTAACTATATGATTAATGGTTATTTGTTGACAGTAAATATATGATTCGTGGTCACTAGTTAATAGTAGCTGTATCATTTATGGTCACTGGTTGACAGTAAATATATGATTCATGGTCACTAGCTAATAGTAGCTGTATCATTTATGGTCACTAGCTAACAGTAACTATATGATTAATGGTTATTTGTTGACAGTAAATATATGATTCATGGTCACTAGCTAACAGTAAATATTTGATTCATGGTCACTAGCTAACAGTAACTATATGATTAATGGTTATTTGTTGACAGTAAATATATGATTCATGGTCACTAGCTAATAGTAGCTGTATCATTTATGGTCACTAGCTAACAGTAACTATATGATTAATGGTTATTTGTTGACAGTAAATATATGATTCATGGTCACTAGCTAATAGTAGCTGTATCATTTATGGTCACTAGCTAACAGCAACTATATGATTAATGGTTATTTGTTGACAGTAAATATATGATTCATGGTCACTAGCTAACAGTAAATATATGATTCATGGTCACTAGCTAACAGTAACTATATGATTAATGGTTATTTGTTGACAGTAAATATATGATTCGTGGTCACTAGTTAATAGTAGCTGTATCATTTATGGTCACTGGTTGACAGTAAATATATGATTCATGGTCACTAGCTAATAGTAGCTGTATCATTTATGGTCACTAGCTAACAGTAACTATATGATTAATGGTTATTTGTTGACAGTAAATATATGATTCATGGTCACTAGCTAACAGTAAATATATGATTCATGGTCACTAGCTAACAGTAACTATATGATTAATGGTTATTTGTTGACAGTAAATGTATCCGCTGTAACTATCGAGTGGCAGGGAAATGTATCTCTCCACTTCATCAAATTAAATTAATTTAGATGATGATTCTTGTTCCATGTCCAGAATAAAGGAGTTGGACTTGAAATATGGCAAGAAATGAAGAGTATTATTGGTCAGCAAAGAATTTTTGTCAACCAACAGAGAACTGAAACTGTCAGCTATTGTGTAATTGATAGCATAAAGATAGAGCAAGATGGCGGAGAGAGATTTATGAGAGCATATGCTCCCCAAAAAGTTGACAATCAAATAGATAAATATAATTCTATAGTGTTTCTTTTGAATGCACATCATAGAGTGTCAAATTTGAATGTTAAGTCACATTTCCCATAATATTATTTGTGTGCCTCTGTTAATGATTGATAGAAGCAGCTTAAGTTGCATTCTTGACATTTGCTGATACTATATCTTATTCAGGACCTAGTGATGAACCTTGCATATTTTTGTTGTGGTAATGTGCTGAGCAATACTTCTGTTTTGTTCAGTTGGTTGGCATTGCTTTCTGAATGGTCTTGATGCACAAGTGCCTGCACTGAAATTGAGCCTTGTACTTTGGTAATTTGAGACATGCTCTATACCTCTCTGCCATAGTTGAATATTCTGAGCAGATCTGTAGCTTTTTCAAAACAGATCATAGAGCATATGAATGCTGATGGTTCCTGTAGTGTTTTGGTAAATGCACAAGCAGTTAAATCCATTTCTTATAAAAATAGTACTTTGATATTGTATTTTGGAAAGTTCTCTTTGTTTTGAAAAGAGATGACCATATTCTGTGATTACTTTATAGACAGAAGATTGTTTGTTATCATGTTTCTATAAGGACCACATATCAACTATATCACATTTTTTTTCTAATATATCCACCGATGGCCTAGATTTCCTAGTATGTCTAGACAAAATGATCATGAAGTGACCTGATATTATGACAGCGATGATTGTATCATAAGATGACTATTTTAAACACAAATTGGGGCAAAATAATGTATATCTCCCAGAAATAAAATAAAATATGTCTACTTGAAGATTATGCAATACAATTTTTAAAAACTTTGTAGTAAAAAATATAATTACAATTTTTACAATTTTATTTTAGCATTCGCTGTCAAACTCCTGCTGGATCTCTCTTGGAGCAGGACATTGATCTACTAGATTTCCAGCAGGATATGGATGGCAGAGAACAGAGATATAATGCTATTAATTTTGAATCTTGTTACTAAAACATTTTTTGTGTGAAAAATGTTTTAAAATAGTGGAAAACATGATTTATACTGTATTCAAGTAACAAACATATATGCAATTCCATTATTTTTCTATTAGGATAGAGGTAAACAAAATATTTCAATTATGACTTGAAGATCTGCCGACTCCACTTATTGTTGCAATTCATTGAAATGATTAATGTTACCATTAAATTATCTTGACTAAAGTGACATTGGATAACATGTTATATTGTATGTGTACATTGTACGTGAATAACTTTATGTAAAACAAGTATGATGTAGATGTTTTATGATTTACATTAACATTTGCACTTTTTTTGTCTGATAACATTTATTAATTGTATTGTTAAAAGAGCAGCTATGTTTGTGCGTGTGTGTGTGTGTGTGATCGCATGTGTGGCTTGAACATACGCTTCTTGGATAAAGGCTAATTCTACCAGACTCCCAGAGCATGCTACAGAAGATAGAAAGGTGTATGATAATAAAGGATTGAGCCAGTTTTGTTAACAATGCTCATGTGCAAAGTATTGTACTGTCCATATCATGCGGGGTCAGAAGCAGTGAAAAAAAATGATGTGTTGGTGGGAAGCACTATAGTAACTAGCACAAGGATGAGAAAAGAGAAGTCCAAGTGGATAAGGGCAGTTAAGGATGCACTACAAAGTATTGAAGAGGAATCTCAAAGCAACAATGTGCATATTCAGAGTGATAGAAATGTGAGTTATCAGATGTCAGTCAGTCAGTTCCTCTCTTGCCAAGTTTGGCACATAGGGCGAATGTCATAGTTCTCCATGCCTGTTGGTCAGTTGCCAAGGATTGCAGGTCTTGTGCATTTATGCCTGTTGATTTTAATTAATTCATAACAGTTCTTCTGAGCGTTGTTTTTGGTCTTGCCTGTTTTCTTTTCCCGTCTGGTGTCCTTTTGAAGGCTTGTCGCGGAATTCTGTCTTCCTACATTCTAAGTATGTGGCCGATGTATGTCCAGCGACATTTTCTGATGATGTTCGTCACATATTCTTGTTTGTCATTGTTACCAGATGAAAGGGATGAAATTATGTTCTTTCAATAATGATAAGAAGAATTTGCAACTGAGTGCAACACTGAGTGTATACAGATGGCTCATGAGCTGGTGAGTACAGATGGCTGATGAGCTGTTGAGTACAGATGGCTGATGAGCTGTTGAGCTTAGCACTGATAGGAGGGTCCTCAGTTTTTGTTATGCTGATTCGTCATCAGGAATCAAGGCAGTCTCATGGCATATAAAGCTTAGTGTAACAGACATTTATCCTCCATCCTCCCAAGTATTGAACATGAGATTTTTGAGGTGAGAGGATCGGTGCTTTTCTCCAGTGTGTTGTTCCACAACTGTAAGAGATAAGTACCGATTTGTGCATCTGGGTTGACTGGAGACTGACTTGAAACTGGATTAGTTAGTTAGCTAGTTATCACATCATCATCATGACACTCTGTACTCATCCATAGGTGCTTTCATATTCAGTATGTTCAGCATATGATAACTGGCTGTTCTGGTTGTGTTGGTTGATAACTCTTTGTTTGATTCCTATATGTCCCTCATCTCTTTCAACTTTACACATAACGCCCAGGATCTGCATTCTGTCCATAGTCACAGAAGAAGCACACCCTGCATCACCCAACTCAGCTAACTCCTGGATTGCATTCAAAATATTAGCATTGTCCATTGAACTACCACTTGTCACTGTGGTCATGCTAGCAGCCCTGTCTGTTACTTTATCATTATCCGTAACACTCACATGTCTAGGCACAAAGATAAAAGTAACTCGTCAGCATTTCATTGACTCAGCTATTGTTGATGAAGATAGCCTGGTATTTGTCACATGGAGACCATCATCTGTTCTGCAGTTTTCATTGTAATGTATTCAGTGAACAGAGAATGGTGCAGCAAAACTGTACAGACAAAATAATCTACTAGTCAGGACAAGCTCTAAGTTCTTATAAAGCTGGTATTCTCAACGTTGCCAAAAGAAACATTACAAGGACTCAAACACCTTACTGAAAGCCTTTGAAATAGACCAAGATACGTAGGAAGAACTTGCACAAAATAGATCTATATACCCTTCTACAGTCAAAAGACGACATGACATTACTAGTGATGATGACCACTTGTTACATTCATTTTTTAAATTCAGTTAGAGATATGTCCTTGACTACGAGTTCATAGATGGCTAAATAAGACATTTTCTGGCTAACAGGTCCTTTGACTGTTTGGACATGGAATGACCACTGTAGATGGTTTTTTTCAATCTACCCATGACTCCATGCTGTTGAGTTGCAGCATTTCTCCTCTTTTCACAAGATTCTGCACCTTCTTTTGACTGTAGAACACTGTCTAGCTCTATTTTGTGCAAGTTCTTCCCATGTAGCTTGATCTATTTCAAAGGTTTTCAGTAAGGTCCATAACAAGTCCTTATAATGCTTCTTTGGCTGCCCTTAAAATGTATGCACTTCTGCAACTGACCATAGAGAAGTATTCTTGACAGGTGATGATCTAACATACATACCACATGACCTGCCCAATGAGTCTGTGTCAGAATAATGTCAATGTACACTAGATCTGTTAAGGGCACAGGTATCCGAAATCTTTGTTTTGCCATTTGATGTTTATAACTTTTTGGGACAAGTTGTGTTAAAGTGATTGAGCTTCCGCGCATGTCTCTACAGAGTTCATGTTTCACCAGAATATAACAGCACTGGAAGTAACACTGATCTGTAAACTTTCGGCTTAGTCTGTCGGTTAATGTCATTTCAGACATTTGTGTACAATCTGCAGAAAGTTCTGTTTGTCTTGAATATCCTGATATATGTTCCATCATTAACAGTGGCATTTTGTGATAGTATATTACCCCCAGGTATGTGAATCTATTGACAACAGTCAGTGCTACACCATTTACATTTGTGCAGGGCTTGTGATAGATAAATGCTAATGATAGATAAAGCTGGTACCTTATAACAAAAGCATCTGTAATGGTAGGAAGGGGCCTTAAATATGGTTAGATGGTTATTGTTTATGAACCATCATCAATGCACTCCGGACATTTTCCCATAGGTGCTCATTCTTTCTTAACAGGGTAGAAAGATATGCATACTGATGGTTCCTACAGCTCGCTGGTTGACCATTTTTCTCATTCTGCCATGCAAGCAGCGAGTTCTGCTTGTATCATATTTAATATAGAATTTCCTAAATCTCAACCTCGATATCAATGGCTGTATCTACAAACCGTAGTCTCTTGTGAAGCAGTTTCAGCACATCCCCATATCCACTACCCTGTCTATTGGTGCCATCTATGGATGTAAGCCTGTCTTCGATCATTACCATGAATCCCAGGATGTCCTGGGCAGTAGTTCCATGTGATCTCGAGACAGGCAGGAACAAGTTGATCTTTCACTGGTAATGTGTTGTATAATGAGAAGTGCAGTTTTAATACAGTGATCTAAGAAATAGAGTTAGACAACCAAGCTTCTTCTTCTGCATTAATTATCAAACTCCAGCAGAATAGCAAAATGTCACCAGGAGAATGGAATGTGTTGTATCATGGCTTACAGATTGACTGTAATATATGCCTGACACATCTGACCAGCATGATTTATGTGCCAATTTGACCCTCTTTAGAATGTAGTATCCAACTCCATCCACCCTCCACCCCCCTTCCAAAAACAACCCACCTTAGTCACCTTTTATTTACATGTGTTGTAAAATTGGCAGGTCACAGTGTCACTATGCTTCCCTTGTGGACCCCAGCAACACACAGGCAGAACAAACAAGCAATGGATTTATTGAATAGTTGAGATGATGAACACTGACATGTATGAAGAACATATGAATGCTCTCAGAATATGTTTGCAACCTGATACTGAAAGAAAAAATATGGTCTGAGAAAATATCTTGAGGTTGCTGGCATCAGTACATTGTAATGTCTTACTGACATGTAGGGAGATGTAACATTTCCTACTGGCAAGTAGGAATAGATGTACAAGAGGGCAGGTGCTGTAATGATAATGAGATTGCTGGGATCAGTCTTAGGGAAATTATAAAAAAAAAGTGTGAATGAGAGGGCAGTGCAATGATTATGAGATTGCCAGATAAAGCAATAATTCTGAGATAGCAGAGTCATTACAAGAACAGGTAGTAAGGAATGTATGAGAGAGCAGATATTGCAAGAATAATGGAATTGCCTGAGTCAGCAGATAATGTAATATGTAGAGTCTGCTGGAACTAATAAAAGGATAAGTAGCAAGAATGCATAGGTATTAAGCACATATAAATATGACTTGAGTAAACTGTGGTGCACATGTCATTAAATTTGACTTCACTATCATTGTACATATACCAAGAATAGCATATCCAGCTTTTCCAAGAAAAGCATCTTAGACTACTTGCATTCATTTGTAATAATTCATGCAAGCACAGCTTCACAAGAATTGGACATTCCCAGTGATATGTAACATAAATCACATTTTTTTATGATAGCAGGTTGTTTCATTCCTATTCTTTGTAGAATTTATGCCAAGAATATTTATCCTTTGTTATGTATATTTGTCAGATTATATTCACGTTTGCCTTGCCAATCAGTCTTTGCTTTCCTATATCACATTATGTGGGCACATTTGAAATTTAGTTTGCTTGTTTTGAGCACTTGCAGCAACCTCAAGGTATTTATAAAAGTTGCTCTTGTCTAATATGCATTTTTTGCTTATTTATTGGGAAATCTTTCAGTTTTTGTGAGTATAATTAATCAATTTAATCAATAAAAATTATGTCCATTATAATTTGGAAAAGAAATAAACTTGTTCAAAGTGTATACGTTTGCAAGGGACAAAAAATCTCAACATGCAAAAAAAACCAAAAAAACACCCCACCTTGGTACAGACTTTGGTATATAATGCTGTAGGATATGAAGGTGCTTTTTTCCCCAGCACCTTTCAACTGTTTTGGGGCAATGCCTGGTGTGTGATTCTAAAATAACATCAGACTTGGAATGTCTATATGATTTCTGTATTGCTAAATGCTGTGCAGTGGATAAGCAGAACATATGCAAGTACTCTCTCTTAATATGTATATGTGGTTATTTTCTGTGTCACTTCTGCTAGAAAATGTAAATACATCTAGTACATTTATTCATATCTTATCATCATCTATTGTGATTTCCACTTATGCCATTAAGTGTCCAGGGGAAAGTTTGAGTTGTCTGTCTCTGGTCATTTGGGTCACATTGGCCATGGTCAGCCTGTATCTATTTAAGGTTTCTTTGATTAGACAATCTATCTAATTCATCTAGTTCTTGGCCTTCATGAATTATGACCAGTTATTGACAGTATTATGATAATTGTGATCACTTTTTGCTTTTTATTAAATGCATTGATAGAGTTTTGTTAGTGTTTTTTAAACCCTGGTTTTTCTTGAAGAATATTCATCCTATAATTTGCACTCTTCACTGAACAAAAACAACAAAAATCCACATAAAAATATTGCATCATCTGCTCTTGACCAACTTATTCTACATGGATATTTTTATAAATACGGATGTCATTTTGGAATCACATTCCCAATGCCGTATAAAAAAAAAATAATGAAGGAAGTATGTCAGTTTTTTAGATTGCCGCAACCATAACTGTTAACTTCCAGAAGGATTGTCCTGTATTTCAGCCATATTAAAAGTCAAAAATCAGTAATTTTGACTCAAATTCTGTATAGAGTATTGTACTAGCATGTTCAATTAAACCTACATATTTTAATTAAAAAATACAAATAGTCTATATTTTTTTAAAATGTTTGATCTCACATTTCCACTGGAACTCTCATGTAGTAGGACAATGGTCATACTAGATATCCAGCATTATGCACACAGTTGTCCAGAAAGTGGGTTTATGTTGTCTCCATTTTATTTGAGCCAATAGTCTAACACATCCAACTTAATATATAAGTTGACAGGTATGGCTGCAAGTAATAGCTTTGATTATCCTAAATACTCATTCTAAAGCCCACTCGCTCCTAAGCCGACACCCTCCCCCTCCCAATTGGAAAACCAGAAAAAGTGAAAATACATAATTCCTATCATTTTTGCCTTTCAATTACGGTACCTACTAATGGTATAACAAAACACTGTAGGCCTACTTACTGGTAGTTAAAATCCTTCAAAGTCTCCAAACATCAGAGGTTAAAAACCTTCAAAGTCTCTAAACATCTGAGTCTCCAAACATCTGAGTCTACACCTATCTGTCTCCAAACAATGGGTGAAACTCTTCTGCTTTAACATTGTCCTCATACACGTTGTTGCTATAATCTTCAGTCTATTTTTCTCTTCACCTGATTCATCGAATAAAACATCATCTTTCGATCCATCCAGTTTGTTACTGATGCAGAATTTGTAAAATAATTTTTCAATCATATCCAATCATTTTTAATCATATCCATTAGTCTTATGAGTCAGATGACCAAGATTCGACTGCACATAATAATGAGGCGTATAAGAGGAAAGATAAAACCAGAGATAGCAGATGAACAATGCGGATTCGTAGAAGGAAAAGGTACAAGGAATGCCCTATATATAGTAAGAACATTAATGGAGAGGGCCATAGAAGTACAGCAAGACCTGTATCTGTGCTTCATAGATTACAGCAAAGCATTTGACAAGGTGAAGCATTCAGAGATTATAAAACTGCTAGAAAATCTTAACGTTGATGGGAAAGATCTAAGAATAGTAAGAATTATGTATTGGAAACAAATGGCTGCGATGAGAGTTAACAACACTATAGGTAAATTTCAAAAAATAGAAACGGGTGTCAGGCAAGGTTGCGTAATATCACCGGACCTTTTCTCCTTGTATACAGAATACATTATGCGAAATATAGAAGATATGCTTGTAATAAAAATGGGAGGATACAATATAAATAACTTGAGATATGCTGATGACACAGTACTGATTGCAGGAAGCATGTGACACGCATGTGGTTGCATCTGTGGGTCTCACCAATGGCTCGTTAGACAAACCACCATGTAACAGAAAACCGTAGTAGATGAAATGCTGTTATATTTAGGTTATCTTCTTATGCCCAGATCACTGCTGGCATCACAAAATTTGAAAAAGAAAGAACACTGCGGGCAATCCACAAGTGCAAGAAGCGGAAGGACAAATCAGAAAATTCTCCTACTCCGAACCTTCATCTCTCCTGCATGCACTGCAATAGAACTTTCCGTGCACGAATCTAACAGATTGACACCTACGAACTCACAAACCAAATGAGATAAATTAGAACCAAATTTTCATTGCATTTACTGTTTTTCATGCCATGCTCATCTTCGCTTGTGAAGGAGGAATATCATCATCTTCTTATAGAAGCTTCATGGCACATCATCTAAACAATCATGTTTCTCCTGCTTTTATTTTGTTATTGCAATGTGTTTTTATATATGTATGCACCCTCTGTGGTTGGGAGAGAGCCAGAGATGTACTGCACAGCATTGGGGAGGAGTAAACTGAAAGCACTGTTTTTCCTATGGCTGAGGCCCATCATAGAGGCACAGTGAATCAGGATGTGACAATCCTTTTGACTTGAACATTTGGTTGCATGCATGAAGCAATAGAGAAGTTCGGCATAACCAATAGTCAATTGATGACGGGGAATGGGCACAGTGAATCCTATCTTGGTTGCAGTGGCTCGGAGCAGTGCATAGGTTGAAACCTACCTTCCTGGTGGTGTGAAAGTTATTCTCTGGCCCAGAGGGCATGAGCCCATGGACCGCTGGATCAGCAACCAACCAACCAAACAAGTGACAGAATTCACATACCTAGAAGCAATATAACAACAGAAGGCATGAGCAGCATAGAAATACACAATAGATGTAGTAAAACATACCAAGCCCTAGTTCAAATGACACCACTCTTCAGAAACAAACATGTAAATTTAAACACCAAAATAACACTATTCAAAATAATTATTATACCAACGCTGTGTTACCATGCCAAACATGGATAAACGACTGCATAAGATAAATGTAAACTTGTGACAGCTAAAATGGCATGCTACACAGAATCCTAGGAATATTGCAAAGAGACAGAGTGAGAAATGAGGACATTAGACAAAGAACCTGTACCACTCCAATCTTGAAATATAGTAACAGATAACAGATCAAATGGTTTGCACACATCAGCAGGCTACCATCAGACAGCATACCACAGCAAGCTATGCTACACAGATACAGTGAAAGCTGACCACGAAAACGATGGACCACCGAAATAAAAGAGGTGACAAACTCCACAATATACTCAGCACACATGAGGGCCATCTCCAGACAACTCTTCTACCCCTGATGCTGAAAGGCAACAAAGAGTTTAGCAAATAGATAGATAGTTAGAAATCTCTGTAAAGATTCAATTGTCTTTTTAGTGTGCTGACATAAGCATAGATTATGACGATTCATAAATCTTGTATACCAACCAGCTGATGCATCAATAGTAATAGGTATGATCAACCTGAATTTTGTTTCTTTCATCATTCGCAAAGCACACAAACGAACTCCAGATCTTGTCACAATATAACCATTTTGATGACATTCAACGACCCAATCTTTAAGATCTTTTTCCAAATCTGGAAATAACTCACACCTTGTAGAACATCATTTCTTGGTCTTTGGCATTTCTTCGATCAACATTTTATTTGTCCTCCACTTGCGTACTTATCATCAACACAAAAATGACGAGCTGCTGCACAATTATTGTTTCCTTCAGCATAACTGACTACTTTCAGTTTAACCTTTAGAACGTGTCGGGCTAAATGTTTCGCCCGAAACCATCCTGAATTGAATCCTTCGCCCAGTGCTCAGAACATGAATTCAAAAAATAAATAAAAGATAAAGCCAGATTGAATTTTTTAAAGAAAATGTTATGGCAACTCTCAGTAGATATATTATTTAACTTCCTGTTTCTGTTACTAAAATGGCGATAGGAGATGTAGTGTGATTATGACATTGAAATCCGAACAATCTATAGCCATTGACATAGAGGCGAAGTGATATGACAGTTAATCAGGTTTTATATACTTTTGATTTATCATATATTTGGTGAAATCATTATGGATTGTGATTCTAAAGTGGAAATCTTGAGAGGTAAGTTCGTCAAATAGATTACATAAAATAGACCATGAGGTTTTCGTTATTTAAAATATATAATATTAAACAGATTTGGAGCGAACAAAAATACAATAGGTCTAGATTTACTTAATGATTTTACTGCAAAACTGTCTTTATCACTTTCTCACATGTCTCATCACACACACACACATAAACAAAACTTACACCAATATATGCACAATTCAATTCTTCATTTATATGTGCAAATATTATTTAAATATCTCTAACAACAAAAAAGTTATCACAATTTCAAAACATAGCATGCAAATATGTAAATATAGCATGCAAAAGGTTAAACAATGAATCACAAGCAGATCTCTTTGTTTTATGTTGAACTATTTCTTTTCTTCATTTTCAAGATTACTGGATAATATTTCTTACATTTGTTCTTTCATAAACAATGGCTGTCAACATTTGGCGAACGAGTGTGCATTGTATCTGCACGGAAGCAGGAATTTACCAGTTAGTACTCCCTGTGTGATGTCAGAATAACACAGTCTGCTGTTGTTTTCGGTCAGAATTAGCAGTATACAAATTGTTCACACGTTCATAAGCTGACCCCAACGCTTTTTCCTTTGAAATTTCTCCCAAAAAGGTCGGCTTTAGAATGAGTATAAAAAGTACATGTGATTGCTTATTTGAATTTGTTTAGTGAAGTCATAATGCCCAAGTACAGCTCCTTAGATGGAGCCACGGCAAGAGTGTTGTATATAAGTTTGTACAGTAACGTATTACTTAGGAGGGTTTCTTCTCACACTACATAGCTCCCCGCAGAGAGAAGGATTCTCCTTGATATACAAAATAGTTCAAGAGGATACTATTCTGAAATAAGAGTAAGAATGAGTAAACACTGATTCAACTATTCGTGATCAAAAGAATGTTTAAGATGATTACTAAATTATGATCTGACCAGAACAACAAGTTTTCCAATTTATGTCTTGGAACAGGAAATATTTACTTCATAGCCATATGTATATGCTGAATAAGTGTAGAGTGAACATCCATGGCTAGTAGTTAAGCTGTTTGCTTTGTGTTCAATAGGAAATGGGTTTAAATGCTGGTCTTGTTTATAAAATGAATGGTTTTGGGGGGGGGGGATCCCCGTGGATTAATGCTTGAAGCTACGAAGTTACGTTGAGTGAGTGACACTCACAGCGGGCCGTGTGCTATTTTGTTGAGAGGGGCGGAGTTACATATGGGATAACCTAGTACAGTGAAGTCAGTCACCTATACTCTTTGAGCCCATTTTTTAATGTGTAGATTGGTTTGTAGGCCCGCTTGATAAAGACTTAATGAAACTTGCTCATGTTTTGAAAGCCAGTCATGCACATTGAGTGGTGATTCTGTTGGATGTATAAATAGCATCTCAACATTCAACAGTAGTTCAATAACAATGTCCCATGGCAGGATATGCTTCAATACTTTCTATATTATATGTATACATGATCCCTGAAGATATTATGTGCATGCCAAATTCAAGATTGGCAACAAGCCATAAACTCATATGGATATGCACCACAGACTGCAGAACATATTTCAAGAGTATTCTGAATATGAAATATAAAGGCCATCACACTGATCCAGAGAAACAATATTAGAAATATATTGTCCGGGGGTCAGAGGCAATAGAAGAGCAGAATCATTGACGGGTAATGTGGTTGATGGCACAAGTATTGAGAAGAAATATGGTTGATATAATAAGATCATTTATTGTTTTACTATAGAGTGAAACAGATGATGCTGGAGGTGATATACAAAAATTGGGAAAACATTGGAATGTCCAGGGATGAGGAGAGAAAGTGTGTTTTGGAGAAATCTGAAGATCACATAATCAACATCTGACTGGCTCCATGTTCTTGGAACAGAGAACGGAGAGCAAACGGAAATGTCCAGAGTGTGCTGATGCTGGTTTCTAATAAGAATCAACCCTGGAAGCACAGCTCTGATGAAGCTCTCAATCACAGCTCTGATGAAGCTCTCAATCACAGCTCTGATGAAGCTCTCAATCAATCAAGTGCCATGTCTAGTGACATAGGCTATTATGTTTCTCCCACAACTCTCTGTCTCTTGTGTTGTTAATAAGTTCAGTTGATGACATTCATACCACATTGACAACCCATCCACCAACTTCTCTCTTTTATCTTTCTCTGTCTCTGTTCAAGTTTTGCTCTTCTCATCAAATGCCCTAAAAATCTTGACTGTTTCTAATTTTTTCTATAATGTGTCTTTTTACTCTGAGGACTTCTACAATAGTTTCCTTGACTGTCCATGAAATCTTCACCATTCTACTCAAAAACCACATCTCATTAGCCTCTAAGTCACTGAGAATTTTTTTTGAATCTCAGCATAAGTTATAGAACATAGTCAAAGTTTATAGAAGAGATACATTTTGTGATGTAGACACATTTGAAGCTAATGAAAGATGATGCACTTCATTGTGGATTACAAACAATGTGTACTCTTAGTAATGTTAGCAGACTAAACTGTTGTGTTGTTAATTGTATGAAAAATTGGTACAGTGATAGCAGACCAAACTACAATGTTTTGCAGGAAAAAATTTGAGCGGAAATCGTTTTCGCACCATTTGGTAGTTGCACCATACTATTCATGAAAACTATGAAAAAATGTAAACAAATGAGCAAAATGGCAGAGAACATTGTTGAAGCCGAATTCCACACACTAAATGATGACGTCATCATGGGATAAAATTATCAGCCACATATGTTCCATCTTGCATTAGATCTTAGGGTTAGGATTAGCGGTAAATCCTAACGAATTAGGGGTTAGTGTTCAAGTTTGGGTTAGTTGTTACAGTTTGGCTCTAGATTGCCAGCCCACACAAATGCTTTTGAAGTCATTCTCCACGACATTGTAAAATATTGACCTCCAGAAAATGTTTAGTAAGAAATAACCCTAACCTTAATACTTAAACCTAACACCTAATTCTAGCCCTAGCCCTAGCCCTAACCCTACTCCTGAGATCTAACCCTAAAGCAAGATGGAACACATACAGCTGACAATTTTATCTCATGATGTCATCATTTAGTGTGTGGAATTCTGCTTATAATATTTCAAAATTGCACACATGGCAAACCTAGAAAAAAAAATATAATTCATTTATTATGCAATGGGGGTTGGTCTGTGATCATTGCACTGAAAAATGTTCCTGACAATGTATTTTCATTTATATTGGGAATGATTGTAGTCTTTGACTGTGTGAGGATGGCATATTTGTAAAGCTGTAGGTAACAAAGTACTTTGCACAAATATTTATTTTATATTTATTACTTTGTGGTTGTTTTGTTTCATTTGTGTAATTACTGATATAATTATAGGAAGCAATGTTTCATAAAGTATTCGTGAGTGAGGGAATTCGCTGTGAGATTTTTAGACTAAGGATGAAAGGCTTCTCATGATTTTTTAAGATGTGTTCTGGTTTTTTAAAATATTTTTTATCCTGAAAAAACACTGAACAAAAAAACACCTGAAAAAATACTGAACAAAAAAACACAAGAAACACTATTCAGCTTGAACTGATGCTCTTAATATAGAAAAATTTGTTGTTAGCCAAACCACCATCAAGTGAGCACACTGACAGGAGCTCATTCTCTTTCAGCAGAGGATGAAACCACTGCTTTCTATTGTACACGATTTGCCACATCACAGTGAAGTATGTCTAGCATCAATTTCTCACATTCCCTGTCACTTTGCACGATTATATGATTTTAAATTCGTAGACTATGGCCATAGCAATTGTTGAAATATCTAGACCAGCTGTAAATTTCTGGAAAATGTTTTGTGAAATATCTCAACGTGGTGTGCTTAAAGGTTAACACTTTGCTGACCAGCAATCCTAATTGGTAATCTCCCATTACCAATGGTGTTTGCAAATTTTACGGTGACTGTGCCAAATAAAAAAAATCTGTATTCTTCTTATTCTTTCATTCTCAAACACCCACTGGATCTCTCTTATAGCAGGACAATGGCCCAACTAGATTTCCAGCAGGTTGCAATCCAGAAAATGGAAATGCGCTGTATCACCTGTTTTATTTGCGCAAATGGTCCGACACATCCGTCTTCTGCGGGGAAAAATCTGTATAAAATTGAATTCGTAATAAAACTCATAAGCCATGTCAAGAGACTCCATTGAAGCCACCAGAATGGATGCCGCCATTTTAGAATGGCATACTATCCAGGTTGAGCTATTATTTGTAATACTATTTCTGAGGTATAACAGTATCAACAATCGTTGACTTTGGTCAGATATTCAATTACAGTTGAATTTGGTCATCATCATCAAGTGTCATCTCTGAAATGAGCCTCCAACATCCTCTGTCTCTTGCATTGTTTGTGCACTCTGCTAGACTGTAACCTGTCCATCTTGTGAAGTTTCTCTCCCACTTGTATCTCTGCCTATCTCTTGCTCGACTCTACCCTCAATTAAGCTCGTCAACAATGTGTCATGTCTTTTAATATGTCCAAAATACTTTATTTGTTTGATCTTTATTTCCTTTAATAGTTCGCATTTCACATGAAGCATTGTTAGAACCTCTTTGTCCATTTTTTTCCCTTTTCATGAAGTTCTCCCTATTCCTCTATATATCCACATCATAAAGGTATCAATTCTGTATACTATTGTTTTGTTTATTTGTGTCTGAGCCATACGTTAATATAGAATAGATGTAGCAATTTATAATTCTCATTTTTAGTTTGTGATTTGTTTAGATGTCAATATGTTCCTCATGTCATTGAAAGTACTTTTAGCCATTCCTATTTGAACTTCTGTTTCACATCTGTCATCATTAGTGAGTAAGTTTCCAAGAAATTGGTAATGATCTAATTATTGTAGATATCCATGTGTTTTTATGTTTACCACATGTTCTGTGATGTTGCTGATTGTCATGGGTTTTTTTTTGTTGTTTAGATGTTTATATCTACATTCAAGTCTACATTCTTTACTTGATCTATTAGTCTGTTTAGTTCCTGTATACTTTCTGCTAAGGGCACAGTGTCATCTATATATCACTGATTATTATTTTCCCACTGATCTTGAGTCCGTAAATAAATTATCTTTTTTTTTCATACAAAGTGTAGTTAAAACTAGCTGAAAGAGACCAGTGTACAAAGATGACAGAAATAAGAGTGACTAAGAGAGAGGGGAGGATGTGCAACCTCTCTGGAAAATTCAGAAGAGCTCACAACCAACAAATTACTAGGACACTGAGCTGAAATACTATTCAGTGGCTGATAAAATGGCAAGAATAGGACTTATGGGAATGCCCATTGTACAGTGATTCTTGAATAAAAAATTAGACAATTATTGATCAATTATTGGAAGAACGAAATTAGCAATCAATTATTGAGACAATTAGAAAATCATAAATCAATTATTGGTCAACAAAGTGTTCAAGAATCTGTTCTAAACACATAGAGATATTACATTGTTATCATCACTTCTACTTACATACAGTTTCAATGTACGCCAAAGATCGGCAACCTTTTTTCTTGTGTGCTGTGCTAGAAAGCATTTTTTTAAAAGTTTCTTGGAGTTCTAAATAGTGTTCTTTGAGCTTTGGTGCAATGCTTATACAGTGGAATCCCATTATAACAACTTGGTCTCCGGACTGACAAAATATGTATGTAATACCAGAAATTTGCTATATTTAGAACAAACAATATATCATGTGACATATTCTCTCTAGAGCGTTATCTTTCCAATGAACTCCATGAACCCTTCTCTGTCTTGGGCCATGCAGCTTGCATTTTCCAATATATAAAAAATATTATTGGGGATTTTGAAAAGTGTGTATAGGAAAATTTGTTATAAAAGAATGCACTATGGAGGGATTTAACTGTAGTACTTTTAGATCAACTTCTTGGAATGATAAAAACAAATTGGTTTGACCGGCCGATTTTTGCCCACCCCTGGCCTATACATATAAACATATTGTAATAAAAAGTCAGTTATAATCATCTGACTACCTTTACTTATGTATGTGTTTGGTTTCTGTCTTAATAAGCTCTTGTGTCATATTAAACAAAGTTTTGAGTATATACTAAATCAGTGGTTCTCACCTTGTTTTGCTTCTAGTCCCCATTCGGTGCGTATATTTTTTCTCGCCACTAAAAAGGCTTATTATATCATTAAATAGTGGCTAGATGTTAATGCAATTTATAATTTGTTCTCTTTCCTGCCTATCTTCCATCAAAAGGCTGTGGCTTCTAAGGGGACCATATTGCCCACATTGAATTAAGAACCACTGTACTAAACCGTTACTTTGTAGAACCTGAACATGTGAAATCTTCTAGGCAATTGCTTACTATTTTGCTAATTGTCCAAGATTCACTTTCATACATCAGAATTGGTTCTGTATAATTATTTCTCACCTCAGTTGACTTAAGGTGTTCTTTGTCTTGTGAAATGTTGCCTTAGCCTGGACTATTCTATATTTTTTCTTCTTCTGTGATCAATTGTTAAACATCCAGTCTAATATTGGTCATGTTTAGAGTGGATTTGTTTTAAGTCATCTTTGGTTGCTTTGTGAAGAGGCTCCTGTGGACCAGATAGTTATTTTATGTCGCTGCACTCTTGTATGACATTTTGACAGCTTACCGTTTGTTGCATGGGCTCAATTTAGTGTAAATGCTCTCTTTCATGTTCCGTGCCTCCTGGTCTGACTTTTTCCAGCATGACCGGTGGGTAAGTATATTATAATACCTACATGAAAGCAAGAATCTCCTGCAGATTACTTTTTTTTTGTATAGAAAGTGATTATCATCACCATCTTGGTATTGCTGGAGATCATGTTCTATATTTTAGTTACTCATCATCATCATCAGGTGCCATGCCGGGTGGCTGGGGCGGTCATGGCTCTCCACAGCTCTCTGTCCACAGTATTATGTATCAAAGTTGTTGTTGTTTCCCTTTCGTGTCACGTCAAAAAGTCTAATATTTTCTCACGTTGTCTCCCTCTGTCTCTGCTGCCTTCAAATTTACCTGTTTTGACTATGTTCTCTAAACCTGCCTGTCCCATGAAGTGGCCAAAAAAAGAAGATTGCCTTTTTCTTATATTGTTGATCAAGGTCCGCTTCGCATTTGACTCCCTCAACACCTCTACATTAGTTTTTCTGGTAGTCCATGGTATTCTCAGCATTCTTCTGTAGAATCACATCTCTGTTGCCTCTAATCTCCCACTTTCCAGTATGTTTATTGTCCAAGACTGCACCCATATGTTAGTATAGGGGTTATATAGCACTGCAGAACTCTCTTTCTCACCTCTAATGACAAGGTCATATTACACAGTATATTTTTCATTTTTCTGAATGCTGTTTTTGCCTGTATATCTGCATCTTATTTCTGTTGAACTTCTTCCATCTGCTGTAATCATTTTACCTAAATATTTTAGTTATCAATACATCTTTTATCTTCTGTTATCAAGGTATCCAAATATAATATTCTGTCTACCTATGTTCCTTCACCACTGAATGCAGTGCATAGGGCAGAAACCAGAGCTCTCCAGTTTGAGCTATTTAATGCCACTGTGTGTAATTCGTGCATGTTGTTGAGACACTTTGATGGTTGTTCTGTGAAGAGTCTCTAAAATATAATATCTCTCATTAATTCCCTATCATTATATGCTAGTTCATTATTCATCTATATTATGCCATATTTTATGTTTACATTTACAAACTGGCACAAATGATGAACATATGGCTGGGCTGCAATAAAATTAACATTTCTAAACATATATTCCCAGTGGAAATATACAGGTGGGAATCAATCACAAACAGTAATTTTAATTGATAAAGTTAATCGCTAAAAATTGTTGTTGATAAAGTGACAAAGACAGCAGAAGTTGGATGTGTCTGACAATTAGTGCAAGTTGAACAGTAACATAACACATACCCGGTAATCATGGACTACATTCATCCTGCTCAAAATCTAGTAGGACTATTGTCCTCCTTTTTGTTTTAAAATAAAATAAAATACAATGGAATCTGTCTATAGCACATTCTTTTATAACAAATTTCCCAATGTAACAATACTTTTAGAAATCCCCAGTTATATTTATTCTATATTTTGTCTACAATATATAGCGAATTTCTATTATTGCATACATATTTTTGTTGGTCCGGACCAAGTTGTTATGAGATTCCACTGTCATTTAATTGCAGCATTTGGGAAAAATGTTACAGAAGAATCCTCAGAATATCATGGGTAAAAAATATCAACAAGGCCACTCCATCCTGTTAGAAATAAATTTGAAATATAACTGACTAAACAACACGGTTCCAGAAAATAACTATATTTTTACCACATCAAATGTAGAGACAGGCTAGAAAAGTTCATTAATTAAGGGGGGGGGGATTATACCAAGGAGATTAAAATAAAGGTAGACGTATCAAATGTCACCGGAATGTAAAGGTAGGCCAAGAAGGAGATGGGCACCAGACATAAAATACCACATGAATTTAGAGGTAGGCAAAAAAGGAGATGGACACAAGATATATCAAATGTCACCTGAATGTAAAGGGAGACCAAGAAGGAGATGGACTAAGATATATTAAATGTTACTTAATGTACTTCTGACACTATGCGAAAAATTTAGCTCAAAACTGGCAGAGGTTTTGAAAGTCTGCAATGACTGCTACTTCCTGTCCAGGATATGCTATTTGATGACCATGACATTTCCCATTTATTTATCAACATTTTTTCATCCATTCACCCCAAATTTTTAGTAAATTACTTATCTTTGTTAAAGTTATTCATATTTATGTTTACATTTTCATGTTGTTTTGTCCACTTTGTTCCTATTACCTCAGACAAACCAGTAAACACATTTGATTGAACAATATCTGGACAAGTCTGTTTCAGAGCTTTGTATTTTCATTGTTAATTAATGAATACACTTGGTCACTGCACATCATCTCCTTAACATTGTATAATTTTAAATTCCAGTTGTGTCTTACTATGCTCAAAAGGAGAGCAAAGAATAGTAACATTGCAGTCTGCCATTCATGTCATAAGAGGCAACTAAGCAGGTTGTGTTTGAGATGAGCTCTGCTATGATGAATTCTGCTGAAGATTTATGCCTAGAGTCTATACTTATAACTGGAATCAATCTGCAGCATGTCTGAAGATTGTAAGAAAGTTACAACAGTTTCCTTCCATTTAAGAAAAGTGCATGGCTTGTGAAATTTTGCTCTATGGCCATATCGAGCAGAACAGTTGACAATGGCTTACATAAACTCTAGAAAAGAATGCCAGAGAAATAGCTCTCTCTATAACTGAAAGTCAAACAGTGCATAGAGAACTAGAGTAACAAACCCATGATGTTCTTTAATCATCATATTCTTTTAAATTCATTAAAGGATAATGATGATCTTGCTAAGAACAATGAGAATATTATCATTTTATATGAATGATTTTCTACTGTTGACTGTTTAGTGTTATGAAACTAAACTTAGGTGCTTGTCTTCAAAGCAGTCACTTATGTTTGTTATCTCTCCTTTGTGTTTTAGACACAAAGTGTTTACCAGTATACAGTGGTATCTCGTTACTACAATCTGGTCCAGACCGACAAAATATGTATGTAATAACAGAAATTCGTTATATACAGTGCAAGCTATATAGAGTAAATAGAATTGGGGATTTTGAAAAGTGTTGTTATATAGGGAAATTTGTTATAAAAGAATGCGATAGAGAGGGATTTCACTATATATATATATGCCTATACATTTGGAGTGGAATATCATTTTAGTTACAAAGGGAGATAACAAATAAATGGTGACTGCTTTGTGAAATTACTGAAACTTTATTGAAATAATAAAAATATATGTATATATTTGTAGTGCATAATTTAACTGTATAGTTTTTCTAAATAAAAGTTAGCAGGAAAATTATAAATGTTTATGATTAAATATGTTTTTATTGGAGAAGTGATATGCTTTATTTTGCATTTTGCTAAGTTTTAATCTGTGCAGTCAAAATTGTGAGACCAGAATTGTTGTATCCTTTTGACCTCTAGCTCCACATTTTCTCCATCTTATTAACCTGCTCTCATACAGTAGAATCCATTTGTAGCTCATATTTTTAAAACAAAATTCCATATTTAGCAAAACTTTTCTAAATCCCAAATTATTATACTTTTTGTGTATATAAATGTATGTCAGTAAGTCAGTTCCTATTTTGCCATGTTTAGCACATAGGGAGGATGTCATAGTTCTCCATGCCTTTCGATCAGTTGCCAAGGATTGCAGGTCATGTGCATTTATGCCTATAACTGTAACTTCCGTTGCAGAAACACTTGGAGTTTTACAATGATGATTTGTTAGTCGATTAACGTATCCAAAGGAATCAAGAACAGAAACACATGTCTGCCATCTTGAAACTATAAATGTATGTACTGTAGTAAATTTGTGTTATTGCATAAGTATTTTTCAGGTCCAAACCTATTTTTCTAAAGGGATTCTACAATAATATTTCTGCAGAGTGGCCAGTCTATTCTCCTTTATTATACATTTATTTCTTTGTTTGTGAACAAATTTTTAAATCATTTTAAGAGTGGACTCTCTTCTTGTTTGAGCAGATTCTTTTCTATCTGGATGTGTGTGGTGGCTGCCATGTCAAAATAGGCAAATGGAATATAGTGACAACTAATTAGAGATTATACTCTTCCAAGCAATAGTGGAAATAAAGGTAGTTAACAAGAAATGATAACTAGGATAATGTATTATTGTTACTGGTTTTACTAATAAGGAATAAATAAAAAACTAATGTAACAAAGAAATAACAGAAAGGAACGGGCATTTTTTCTACAGTGACCTTTATCTAGAAACAAACACAAATGAAATAAACACACAAAATCAAATGAAAAGACAGAGATGATTTCTCCATCTCACTGTATTAGAAATGACAACAAATAGAGAAAAATATGCAGTCATGTTTAGTGACTTGCAATATCGGTGCACACAAGGATATATGCACTATTGGTAGATTAAAATAGAAATAGAATGAGGTTAGAGGAATTCCATATGTGAAGGAATCATGGATGTCAAATCAGACTATGTGAAAGCTTCAAGTCACTGATGATATCTGTACATACAGTACAAACATACTAAGTAGTGTGCATGTGTACGATCACACAAAGACAAAAATGGAGATGGGGCTACCGATAAAACATAGAACAAATTTGCCAGTCACTAAACATGAAAGAATATTCTTCTCTATTTGTTGCCGTATCTAATAAAGTGAAATGGTGAAACCAACCATCTCTCTCTCTATTTGATTTTGTGTGTTTATTTCATATGTGTTTGTTTCTTGATAAAGTTGCCTGTTGAACAGTAATGTGGAAAAAGTAATTCGTTTTATTATTTGTTACATTAGTTAAACCAGTAAAAATAGTACATTATCCTAGTTATCATTTCTTGGTTTATGTGGCACTCTTCACTTTGTCGGATAGTGGACACCCACCACCTCTGACAGTTTGATTATTAGAGAAAAAAAGCATGGCATGTCATATAAGTGAGAAGAAGACTGGGACAAAAGTAGAGAAAGAGTATGGGAAGCCACATAAGTGGGAGGAGGACTGGGACACAGGTAGAAAACATTCATGATAGATCACATAAGTGGGAGGAGGACTGGGACACAGGTAGAAAACATTCATGATAGATCACATAAGTGGGAGGAGGACTGGGACACAGGTAGAAAACATTCATGATAGATCACATAAGTGAGAGGAAGACTGGGACAAAGATAGAAAACAAGAGTGCAACAAGTTACATTAGTTAAATGAGAACTCTCAAAATATATTTTAAAATATTTGCACTTTATAGAGTTTTGAAAATCAAAGAAAATTAAATTAGCAACAAAATTAAAAAAGAATTTATATGCTGAATCGTTGCTATAATAGGACAGTCATAAAAGTGCATGATCTTTGCAAATGGAGGTTTGCTTTCCGCCAGTTGTTGTCAGAACCAGTGATTGGTGCATAGATTGGTAGACGGTGACCCACTATGCATGTCATATTAATAATAATGAAACCCATAACCCGTCAGGATCGTAGGGGTGTCACATTGAGACATTTAGTGCAGGAAGATCTCCACGTAGGGGTGTCACATTGAGACATTTAGTGCAGGAAGATCTCCATGAAGGGGTGTCACATTGAGACATTTAGTGCAGGAAGATCTCCACGAAGGGGTGTCACATTGAGACATTTAGTGCAGGAAGATCTCCATGTAGGGGTGTCACATTGAGACATTTAGTGCAGGAAGATCTCCACGAAGGGGTGTCACATTGAGACATTTAGTGCAGGAAGATCTCCATGTAGGGGAGTCACATTGAGACATTTAGTGCAGGAAGATCTCCACGAAGGGGTGTCACATTGAGACATTTAGTGCAGGAAGATCTCCATGTAGGGGTGTCACATTGAGACATTTAGTGCAGGAAGATCTCCATGTAGGGGTGTCACATTGAGACATTTAGTGCAGGAAGATCTCCATGTAGGGGTGTCACATTGAGACATTTAGTGCAGGAAGATCTCCATGTAGGGGTGTCACATTGAGACATTTAGTGCAGGAAGATCTCCATGTAGGGGTGTCACATTGAGACATTTAGTGCAGGAAGATCTCCATGTAGGGGTGTCACATTGAGACATTTAGTGCAGGAAGATCTCCGCATATCTCTATGATCCTGTAAAAACTACAAATCTTGTCCAGTCCTTGCATTTATCCAGCCATGTCTTCCTCTTTCCACCTCATCTTCTTCCACCTTCTACAATACCTTGAAGAACATGAGACCATCTCTTGTCGTTGAGGAATGTCTCATCGCGTGACCACACCACAGTAGTTTACGTAGTTCACAATTGTTAACAGGGATTCTTGTTGAACTGCTAATACATTAATTATAGATGCACAAACACATTGGTAACATGCTGTCATTAACAGAAACCCAACATAGTCTATATAAATTGTTTGTAAATGTCTGGATTCTTTTCTCTAAGTTTGCAGAGTCCAGGTCTCACAGCCATATAGAAATATTGACAAAATCCAAGATTTTTTTTAAACCAGCTTTTCCAAATGGTGGCTAATCTTGCATGGCCTTTGTCAGTCTTTTTTCTTAACTTCAGTTGTTGATTCACCATCATTAATCTGGGCTCCCATATAAGGAAACATCCTCAAGCATTCCATTGTAAAGCTTTTTTTTGGTTGAGACTACTTAGTAGTCATATTCATCAAAATTGTACTCATTTCTGCATTCCAAGTATTGTACTAGATAGTCTCTGTCTTGTTAACTCTTGTCGTTCTGTCTCTACTGTCGCCATCAGATCAATGTCATCAGCGAAGCGGAGAGTTGAAATTTGACTATCTCCAATTGATGTTGTTGAATGACACCTCTAACACTTCTCTCATGATTGCTTTTAGGTAGATGTTACATAGTGTTGGTGAGAGTAAGCATCGCTAGTTACTTGGTCGTCGGATCATCGCCACTGCAAACTAGGCACGTCCATAGTTGCTCCGATCTCTCCCTCAGTGTATCCACCATTACACTTATGTTGACAGTACCGGTCCTCTGCTGGTTAACCATTATTCTTCTGCACCTTCCAAAAGGTTCACTTCCAGCAACACCTCATTTCAAACCCTGATCTTTAATCATGGCCATTAAAAAGGAATCATCATCCACAAGTCTCATTCTCGCGTGCTATATCTCTTATGGAGTTCAAAACCTCAGCTCGATCTATTGCCCCATCGCACTTTGCCACAGTCGCGCATGACATCAGTAGATCTGCTCTTTCATTTTCTCGAACACCCTCATGTCCTGAAACGAACATTTTCTTTTTATGTGTTTTTTTTTTAAAGGCCTATCTGTTGCGCAAAAAAAGGTGAGTCTTTCTGCTTTTCTTGGAGATCTTGGTGTGTTGAACTCAGTAGAGCAATATCATCTGTGAGGGTGAGATCTTCCAGGGTCTTGTTGTTTATCCATATGATTCCTAGTTGCTTTTGGTCTGTGAATTTCGCCATCACCCAGTCAATCGCAATGCAAAACAGTATTGGGGACAAAACAGACCGTTGTTTTATTCCCGATTTCACTGGGAACCAGCTGGAAAAAACCACCATTCTGTTCTTACACAACAATTCGTATCGGAGTAAAACGCTTTCATGATGTATTTCGTCGGGATGCCGTAAAGTCGTAAGAATCTTCCAGAGAGATAGTCTGTGAAGACTATCGAAAGCCTTCTGGATATCTACAAAATTGATCATGAGTTTTGATTGTCTTTCTGTGGATTCTTCTATTATTGTCCTTAAAGTGTAGATGTGGTCTATTGTTGAGCGAATAGGTCTGAAGCTCGCTTGTTCATCTCTGAGAATCTCATCAATGGATTTGCTTAGTCTTTGTAGTAATATACTGAGAAAGACTTTAACAGGAATGGATAGTAGTGTGATACCTCGCCAATTATTGCAGTCAGACAGATCTCATGTCTTTGGTAATTTAACAGTTATTCCATTTTTTTCACCTTTTTTTCCTTTTTCACCGAAAATGGCTTTCGGGTAGTAGTCCTTCATTTAGATGAGATGTTAGACGGTTCGAAAGGATTCTGGCGAATATCTTTCCAGCAATGGACAGTAGAGAGATACCACGATGGTTGTTACAGGACTGGCGGTTCCCTTTACGTTTATACAGGTGTATAATTGTAGCATTTTTAAAATTTTGTAAAGTTTCTCAATAATATTTTAACCACCATATTTGTATATTTCGATTGGTATTGAGTCGAAGCCAGATGCTTTTCCACTAGAAAGCTAATGAACTGCTTTACGAGTTTCCTCTAAAGTAGGGATGTCACTTAGCATTTCATTGAGAGGAACCTGCGGTAGTTTATTGATAGCCTCTTCATTTATTGATGATGGGTTATTCAAAATATGCTCAAAGTGTTCTACCCAGCGCTGCAGGATTTTATCTTTTTCTACGATTAGTTGTGTTTCATTTGCATTGAGAAGTGGAAAAGTTCCTGATGAGGTTGGACCATATAACGTTTTAAGTGCATCATAGAAGTTTCTCAAATCGTTTGTGTCTGCATATCTTTGTATCTCATCTACTTTTTTATTCAGCTATGAGTCCCTCATATGGCGTGGTTTATTTTGAATTATTTTCCGTTTGCAATTGAGTGCTTCTTTTTTAGACATTGATTTTGGATCATTTAAGTATGCTTTGAAAAGGTGGTGTTTTTTGTCCAACATATCTTTGATTTTATTATCATTCTCATCAAACCAGTCATTTTGTTTTTTCATAGAATGACCTAGTTCCTCAGTAGCAGTGTCGTAAATTTGCTTGCTCAGATATGTCCAGTTCGTATCTACATCTTGCTCTAGTTGTGCAGATTTCAGACATTCATCCAGAGTAGAGGCTAGGGACTGTTGCATGTTTACATTTGATAGCTTTCTGACGTCTGTACGTTTCTTTGCTTTGCTTCCATGTGGGCGTCTGGCAGGCTGTATGCAAATTCTTAGTTTTGACACAATAAGACGATGGTCAGAGGAGCAGTCTGCACCTCACACTGGTTTTGTCACTCGAACATCTTGGCGGTGCTTTCTTCTTACAATTATATAATCTATAAGATGCCAGTGTTTTGATCGAGGGTGCATCCAGGAGGTCTGGTTTCGGATTGGGAGTTGAAATATGGTGTTGGTAATGAGAAGGTCATGTTCGCCACAAGTTTGTAACAGACGAAGTCCATTGTTGTTGCACTGACCCACTCCATATTTCCCTATTACAACGTTCCAGGAGATATTGTCTTTACCAGGATAAAGACAATGAAACTAAAGAAATGTGTACCATTTTAAACTAAACTTCCTTAACAGTTATTTAAATGTACACATTTATACAGTTAATGGCAAATAACAAACATCCATTTATGTGCATGTCCAGTTGAATGCCATGCACCGAAGAACCTCATTGGTCGCTCTTAGAGACAGGTCACTGTATTGATATGACGTTGACTATTCGTTTCATAGTAGATTACTTGTATTTTTCCATGATCTCAGTCCGCCCTCGGTTTAAATTTTCTCTGACTTAACTTTTATAATATTGAGACGAGTGCAAAGGGAACGCATTGCTCTAGGCGGACCCAGGGTTAGCAGATAACCAAGATCCCAAATGTACCTCCACGCGGTGCACCATGGAAACAGAAATACAGCAGCTCGTGCTGATTTCGGCTAAATCATTTGGGGATCGTGTCCGAGAATGTGGAGGTAGCAGATGGAAAGAGATTTGACTGCACAAGAGACAGACAATATCTCCGACACCACCAGCAGCATCACATATAGCGACACTGTCGACATACAGAGTAGCTAGTCAGTCCAGTCCGAACATTGTAGGGGCGGCCAATGTAAAATGCACGTAAAGGTAGATGCATGGCGAGAGACAAATATATTTCATACCGAGTACAATGAAAGGGCAGAACAGCGCTAGAGGGCAGCGCGAACTGCAAATAGAAAATGAAAAGTTTCTAGGAAAGGGGAACTACAAGCTCCGTCAGCTCGAGACGAGCTTCTAGTTACATGTGTTCCTTACAGGCAGAGACCCAGACCCATTCATTGGCGTTTGGTAAAGCAAGAAGACCTAATCCAACTCTAATGTCGAGCCTTCCTAAACAGGAAATATGCGCGGGAAGAGAAAGGGTTCCGTACTCGATGCGCTCAGGGACAACGATTTAGCACTGGCCCAACTCTACTGTCAGGTTTTCCTACACCGGAAATACACTTGAAGAGAGAAAGGGTTCAGTACCTGATGGGCTCAGGCGCTATTGGGACAAGGACGCTCAGCTCGAGAACGCCTTGCTCTCAAACGCGTGGTGTGAGACACGAACTTGGACAAGGAGTACACGATGTCGGTGAATGACACCTCGGCTAAGAGGGTGAAAGAGCCAGGGTCCAACTCCTCTGTTGAGTTCTTCCCCTTAAGGAACCAGGCTCACGGATGAGAAACGGTTCAGTACCCAATGGGCACAGGCACAGCACGTCCAATTACACGAGGCAAGTTCATAGACAGTGGAACACCTCGTTCGAGTCAGACGAGAGCAAAAAATCGTCTGGGCGAAGAGTCTCCACTACGCGTGCCCGGAGACAGATATAGAGGCTGTCACAGGCTAAGGGTAGCCCACCTGAATTGTCAAGGCATGCCGAAATCGGATGTGCTGGGCCTACAAGGCGCATAACGGTGGCACAACGTAATCACGCTCCCGGCGGAAATCGCACGGATATCCGTGATGGTTACAATGGAGCGAACGAAAAACAAACAAACAAACATAATATTGAGAATTAGGCCTATCTATAATTTCTATTCTCTGGAATTAGTGATATAGTTATATAGTTCTTACACATTTTCACAATACAATGTTGAAACACGATTGGATGAAAATTGATGACGCACACATTGCTCATAATATGTCACACAAAATAATTATACCTCGAAGAAACATCAAAGAAATACCCGAACAAAGACAATGGCAACCTGTAGAATTTTAAATTATAAAATCATAGGGTGTTGTAAAATGTAAAATCGTATGCAAAACTCCGTGTTAATTCAATTAGTGACTATTGGGATATTACATGGAGTTTGAGGTAAGCGTTTTGAAACGCACTATAGATTATGGACACATCAAACCGAAAGTAGCAAAGAAATTATAAATGCTAATTTCCCCACAGGAACCGGAGACTTGAATATCGGATGTAAATTTGGATGTTAAATTCTTCTCCAGGCATGTGCACACGAGTTTAGAATTGTTATCCATATCTAAATAACGTAACCCTCGGAGATTAGCAAGGCTTAGCGGCATACGAGTTAGTTTGGTGTATTGCATGGTCAAATAGTAAAGTAATTGTAGATTATCAAAAGCATGGTTAGATATTGTGAATAACGGGTTATTACTCAAAATTAGTCCAGTTAAAGAACAGTTTTTAGGGAAGCTTGTATCCGTGAGGACAGTTATTAGGTTGAATGAAAAATCTGCATCTGATACCCAGGCTGGAAAAGTTTCTGCTCGTAGTTCTCGAATAACGTTATGAGGCAGATTTAAATAGCTCATCTGGGGAAGCTTCATGTAGATCGATGGAACTGCAGGAAGTAAATTGTATGCTAAGTTCAAATTAAAAATGTCGGATGCGACCGAGCCCGAGGTTGCGTCTGATATCAGATTATGGCTGAAGTCCAACATGCCCATCTTGGTCAAGAACGGGATTTCTGGAATAACTCTTAGTTTGTTGAACGATAACAATACAGTACCCATGGTGTTTTCATATACACGCAATGCGTTGCTGAGTTGGACTGCATCCCAAATACTGTTATTGTTCAGTGGTAAGTCGACTAACTTACTGGAAGCAGGAAGATATGTCAAATTAGATATGTTATTGCCTTGTAGATCTAATTGTATTAAGTTTGTAAGTCTTGAAAGCGATTCTGGAGTAGAGGTCAACATATTGTTGGATAACGTGAGGGTATTTAAACTGTTGGCGAGTTTGTTAAAGGCGTTGTCCGGAATAGAGCTAATACTACTTTCAGCGATGTTCAATTGGTTAAGGTTTGAGAAAAATTGAGTCCAAACTGGCCAAGTTTTCAGCCCAACGTTTTCTAGATATAATGTCTCCAATGTCTGGCCAATATGAACCATGGCACCAATATTCCAATCAACAACTTTAGAATTAATTATATTTAAGGTTTTGAGAGCATTCAGTTGTAGAAATGCATCAGGAATTTTCTCAAAGCGGGCATTTTCAAAATATAGTGATTCTAATGTTGATGACAGCTCGTTAAATGCGTCGTCGTCTATCGTTGTAATTGGGTTGCCGTTCAAAGAAATCATGGTTAAACCCGGAGGTAAACTGCCTGCAGGTATTTCAGTAATAGAGTTTTCCTGGGGAAAAGAAATTGTAAAAAAAGGTCTTGACGATGTTAGTAAAGATACAACCAAGAAGTTACAATCGTTAGCGTATATAGGAGCATCGACTTGATGTTCAATCTATGTATAGGTGTGAGTAACTCGTAGATAGGGAAAAGGATGTTCAACACCCCCCCCCCACCTCCCTCCATATAGGAAGTCGCAACATTACATTTAGTTATTGAAAACAGACCGGACAAGCGGGTAACACCACCTTTCTTCATTATTAATGACTTTCCCTAAAAATATATTAATCAAACATAACCATTTAATAATACAAATTAAATTAATAGTAGCATATCATATTCATAATGTAGCCATTATCCAGCCTTTTCTGATGCAATTATTTTCTAGACAATATAAATACGTTCAGTAGTTTGCCATTACTTTCTGAACGGTTTTGGAGTCACAGTTGTAATCTAGTAGCATTCAAACCCGGTACCTAGGCCGTCACAGATGTGTGCTGTAACAGAGTTTCCTCAAAGCCGGACAAGTCACTAAATATCCCACGAAAATGAAAGTGCCTTTGTTTAGGTAAAACCCGTCCAGTTAGTTGATCAGATCTGCTAAAGAGTTGCAGGCTATACGTATTTTTGGAACGGAAGAGAAATTGAGGACAGAAGCGAAACAAGAGTAGGTTTCGCTATTAAAACAGTACTCGTTGACAAATTAGCAGGTCCACCATAGGCAATAAATGATCCCCTCATGACGGTTAAAGTTCTCCTGCTCTCTGGTAAGAAATACGCAACAATCATCAGTACGTATACACCAACGCTGATAAATTCATAAGTAGTTAAAGATAAGTTCTATGATGATCTTCATGCAACTATCACTTCAGTTCCAAAAACTGATAAACTCATACTACTTGGAGATTTCAATGCAAGGGTGGGTACAGACAATATCTCTTACAGCGATGTAATAAGGAAATATGGAGTAGATCAATGCAACAGCTATGGACTTCGCCTTCTACAAACATGTGGTGAATATGACCTCCGTATTACCAACACCATGTTTAAAGATGTTTGAGTAACAAATTCCATGTGCGGTGCAGACTGCTGGACTGACCATCGTCTTATTGTGTTAAAACTATAAATTTGCATCCAGCCTGCTAGACACACTTAGGGAAACAAAACAATGAAACGAATAGACGTCAGAAAGTTATCATATGTAAACAGAACAGTCCCTCCCCTGTTCTAGATGAATATCTGAAATCACCACTACCAGATCAACATGCGGATACAAACTGGACATATTTTAGTAAATCAATTTATGTCACTGCTACGGAGAAACTATGACATTCTATCAAGAAACGAAATGACTGGTTTGACGGTTTCTTTATGATAATACAATTAAATAAATGTTGGCAGACAATAACCACCTTCTCAGAGCATACTTTAATGATCCAAAATCAACGTCTAAAAAATATGCACTCAATTATACACGAAAAATAATTTAAGTAGGAAGCCAGAGGACAATTTTTAAAAATTCTTGAGTCTAACGCGAATTGAACCAGTCCGTTCTACGGCACCAAGTCGCCTAGCAACAATTGGACACGCGTTTTTCAGTACTTGACTAACCGCATCTCCAAAAAAGATGCGATTTCATCAAGCCATTCAAATCGTGCACACAAAGTCACCCGAACGGACCAATCGAGACAAGGACTATTACAACAACAACAAACATCCCGTACAGGTATTGAAATATCCTCAGTAACAACAAACACATAACATAATATCCGTATTAGTTATACAAGGGCCGATAGGTCTTCTTGTAAACATGGATAACATATATAGACAATACATTTTAGCTTCAAATAATTGTTTATACAAGTAAATTTAAGTAGGAAGCCAGAGGACAATTATTAAAAATTCTTGAGACTAACGGGAATTGAACCAGTCCGTTCTACGGCACCAAGTCGCCTAGCAACAATTGCACACGCGTTTTTCAGTACTTGACTAACCGCATCTCCAAAAAAGATGCGATTTCATCAAGCCATTCAAATCGTGCACACAAAGTCACCCGAACGGACCAATCGAGACAAGGACTATTACAACAACAACAAACATCCCGTACAGGTATTGAAATATCCTCAGTAACAACAAACACATAACATAATATCCGTATTAGTTATACAAGGGCCGATAGGTCTTCTTGTAAACATGGATAACATATATAGACAATACATTTTAGCTTCAAATAATTGTTTATACAAGTAAATTTAAGTAGGAAGCCAGAGGGCATGATGCTTCAGAGATCTGGACTTAGGAATCATCATCATCAGGTGCCATGCCGGCTGGCGTAGGCGGTCATGGCTGTTCACAGCTCTCTGTCCACAGTATTATGTCCACAGTATTATGTATCAAAGTCGTTGTTGTTTCCTTGCCGTGCCAGGTTGTCAAACTGTGTAATATTTTCTCACGTTGTCGCCCTCTGTCTCTGTTGCCTTCAATTTTGCATGTTGTGACTATGTTCAGGTAATATAACCTGCCTGTCTCATGAAGTGGCAAAAAAAAGAAGATTGCCTTTTTCTTATATTGTTGATTACGATCCTTTCGCATTTGACTCTTTCAACACCTCTACATTAGTTTTTCTGGCAGTCCATGGTATTCTCAGCATTCTTCTGTAGAACCATATCTCTGTTGCCTCTAATTTCCCACTTTCCAGTTTGTTTATTGTCCAAGACTCGCACCCATATGTTAGTATAGGGTTATATAGCACTGCAGAACTCTCTTTCTGACCTCTAATGACAAGGTCATATTCTTCTTCTTTCCTTCCTCTTTTACACTTTACAGGTGTCGAGGGAGATGCAATGTTCTTGTTCTCGCTTTTCTGGCACCTTCAGATAATGTTATTTGGTGTTCGTGTAATGTCTCTTTGATGTTGTTGATCCAGCGTACTCTAGGTCTACCCTTGGCTCTTCTTTCTGCTTCTCCTCTCTTTGTATATGCTTTATAAACTAATGAATCACACGGCATTCTTTCCAGATGACCAAACCATTGTATCTTTGTATGGAATATAATATGAAACGGTCATATTACATACTATATTTTTCATTTTTCTGAATGTTGTATTTGCCTGTCCTATTCTGCATCTTATTTCTGTTGAACTTCTTCCATCTGCTATAATCATTGTACCTAAATATTTGAATTGGTGGACCTGTCTTAATACTATATCATTCACTTTGATCTTGCAATGTGTGGTATTTTGTTTCTTTGAAATAACCATTACTTCTGTTTTCTTGATAGTTATAAATATTTATATAATCAATACAGTTATGGAATGTATTGATCAATTGCTGTAAGTGACTTTAACTTCTGCGTCTATTGACAATTTGTTATATGGTAGTTATGTTCTTCCTGAATCCAGTTTGTTCTTCTGTCAAGATTTCTTCTGCTTTTTGGTTTAATCTGTTGAATATAATTTCAGCAAAACTTGGATGTGAAATGAGACTGATTGTTGTACAGTTTTTAATGGACATCAAATGTCCTTTTTTTTTTAGATGTTAGTAACGCCTGCATCCATGTTTCCGGTCATATTTTTTGGACCAAATCTTCTGACATATTATTGTCATGACATTAATCATTTCTTAACCAACACCACACGGAGTGTAGTAAAGGGTTACGAGACAACATGCTTATACACGTTTGGTTGGTGACGGAACGGCAAGCAGAGCATATAGGGAAATGTCCCCAGTGATGTGACGCGTGTTCCTAAATAATAAACAAGACTAATAACAAACACCACACAAAGCATAGTAAAGGATTACGAGGCCGCATGCTGTGGACAGACATAATAACCAATTACACATGGAGTGTAATAAAAGGTTCAGTCAGTTTCTCTTTTGTCAAGTTTGGCACATATGGCGGATGTCTTAGTTCTCCATGCCTATCGGTCAGTTGCCAAGGATTGCAGGTCTTGTGCATTTATGCCTGTTGATTGTAATTCATTCATAAATGTTCTAATCGTTGTTTTTGGTATTCCCTGTTTTCTTTCCGCGTCTGGTGTTCACATGAAGACTTGTCGTGGAATTATGTCTTCCTTCATTCTAAGTATGTGGCCAATGTATGTCAAGCGGCGTTTTCTGATGATGTTCGTCACATATTCCTGTTCTGTCTCCTCTCAGTATAATCGCTTGAATTGAAATCTTTATAATTAGTATTTGTGATTTTTCTGAGGCATCTATCCTCAAAGACAACTAACTTCTTATCCATTATTGCGGTAGATTTTCTACTTTCATATCCGTATGTCAATAATGGAATCACACTTGCATTGAATAGTCGCAGTTTGATGTGATTACTTGCGATATTTGATCTCCAGATGGTTGAAAGTTTGTTAAAGGCGTTTTAGGCGAGAGCGATTCGAGTCTTGATTTCTGAGTTGGTATCACCGTCTGCTGTTATCTTGTTTCCCAAATATACACATTTTGAAACGTTGTCTAGTATATTGTCATCTAGTTTAATTGATTATATCAGGCCGGTAAAGTTCATGATTTTCGTTTTATGTGTGTTTATGTAAAGACCTTTCTGTTTCGTAAAAACGGTGAGTCTTTCTGTGTTTGTTTTGGACATCTTGGTGTGTTGAACTCAGTAGAGCAATATCATCTTTTAGGGTGAGATCTTCCAGGGTTTTGTTGCTTACCCATTTGATTCCTAGTTGCTTTTGATCTGTGAATTTCTTCATCACCCAGTCAATCGCAATGCAAAACAGTATTCGGGACAAAACAGACCGTTGTTTTACTCCCGATTTCACTGGGAACCAGCTGGAAAAAACCACCATTCTGTTCTTACACAAAAATTCGTATCGGAGTAAAACGCTTTCATGATATTGATGTATTTCGTCGGGATGCCGTAAAGTCGTAAGAATCTTCCAGAGAGATGGTCTGTGAAGACTATCGAAAGACTTCTGGAAATCTACAAAATTGATCATGAGTTTTGATTGTCTTTCTGTGGATTCTTCTATTATTGTCCTTAAAGTGTAGATGTGGTCTATTGTTGAGCGACTAGGTCTGAAGCTCGCTTGTTCATCTCTGAGAATCTCATCAATGGATTTGCTTAGTCTTTGTAGTAATATACTGAGAAAGACTTTAACAGGAATGGATAGTAGTGTGATACCTCGCCAATTATTGCAGTCAGACAGATCTTCTTTCTTTGGTAATTTAACAGTTATTCCATTTTTCCACTTTTGTGGTGGTGATTCATTCTTGCCATATTTGGTTGAATAGATGTACTAGATGGTTTTAGGAAAGTGTCGTCAGCTGCTTTTAACATTTCACCTGAAATGTCGTCATCTCTAGTGACTTTATGGTTTTTCAAATGTTTTAAAGTTGATTTGAACTCCTCAAGTGTTATTTTCTCACATTATGTATTTAGTAGTGGCATTTCATTATCCTCCATTATGGCGGGGATGCTCGTAATTGCTGATTTATTCAAAAGTGCGTTAAAGTGTTCACATCGCCTTAGTTTTTGCACTTCTGAGATCAGTATTTTGCTGTGTTTGTTTTTTACAGGAATGTTTGTTTTTGGGGGGTTATTATCTAGTTGTTTTATGATATTAAATAGTGTTCTGAAGTCACCTATTTTTGATGCATTTTCCGCTTCCATTGTTAGATTTTCGATGTAGCGGCGATTGCTCTTTTTAATGTTTGACTTTACTTCTATTTCTAGGAGCTTAAGCCTATATTTTTGTTTGCTGAGTTCTTGAGTGGTAGTTGATCTTTCTGATAGTAAGTTCATTTTAGCTTGTTTTCTTTCTTGAATTTTGGACCATGTACTATTGCTAATCCAAGGCTTTTTTTCTTTTGTTTATTCAAGTAAAAAAGAGTAAAAGGTTACGAGACAGCATACTGTGTAATCGAAGAAATCAAGTATTAAATGGCATATCAAAATATGTGCTCCTGTAAATAGAAATGTGTACCATTTTAAACTAAACTTCCTTAACAGTTATTTAAATGTACACATTTATACAGTTAATGGCAAATAACAAACATCCATTTATGTGCATGTCCAGTTGAATGCCATGCACCGAAGAACCTCATTGGTCGCTCTTAGAGACAGGTCACAGTATTGATATGACGTTGACTATTCGTTTCATAGTAGATTACTTGTATTTTACCATGATCTCAGTCCGCCCTCGGTTAAAACTTTCTCTTACTTAACTTTTATAATAGTGAGAATTAGGCCTATCTATAATTTCTATTTTCTGGAATTAGTGATGAGACAAATAGGTATATAGTTCTTACACATTTTCACAATACAATGTTGAAACACGATTGGATGAAAATTGATGACGCACACATTTTTCATAAAATGTCACACAAAATAATTATACTTGGAAGAAACATCAAAGAAATTACCGAACAAAGACAATGGCAACCTGTAGAATTTTAAATTATAAAATCATAGGGTGTTGTAAAATGTAAAATCGTATGCAAAACTCCGTGTTAATTCAATTAGTGATTATTGGGATATTACATGGAGTTTGAGGTAAGCGTTTTGAAACGCACTATAGATTATGGACACATCAAACCGAAAGTAGCAAAGAAATTATAAATGCCAGTTTTCCCACAGGAACCAGAGACTTGAATATTGGATGTGAGTTTGGATGTTAAATTCTTCTCCAGGCATGTGCACACGAGTTTAGAATTGTTATCCATTTCTAAATAACGTAACCCTCGGAGATTAGCAAGACTTAGCGGCATACGAGTTAGTTTGGTGTATTGCATGGTCAAATAGTAAAGTAATTGTAGATTATCAAAAGCATGGTTAGATATTGTGAATAATGGATTATTGCTCAAAATTAGTGCAGTTAAAGAACAGTTTTTAGGGAAGCTTGTATCCGTGAGAGCAGTTATTAGGTTGAATGAAAAATCTGCATCTGATACCCAGGCTGGAAAAGTTTCTGCTCGTAGTTCTCGAATAACGTTATGATGCAGAATTAAATCGCTCATCATGCGAAGCTTCATGTAGATCGATGGAACTGCAGGAAGTAGATTGTATCCGAAATCCAAATTAAAAATATCAGATGCGACCGAACCCGAGGTTGCGTCTGATATCAGATTATTGCTGAAGTCCAACATGCCTATCTTGGTCAAGAACGGGATTTCTGGAATAACTCTTAGTTTGTTGAACGATAACAATACAGTTCCCATGGTGTTTTCATATACACGCAATGCGTTGCTGAGTTGGACTGCATCCCAAATACTGTTATTGTTCAGGGGTAAGTCGACTAATTTGCTGGAAGCAGGAAGATATGTCAAATTAGATATGTTATTGCCGTGTAGATCTAATTCTATTAAGTTTGTAAGTCTTGAAAGCGATTCTGGAGTTGAGGTCAACTTATTGTTGAATAACAACAGGGTCGTTAAGCTGTTGGCGAGTTTGTTAAAGGCGTTGTCCGGAATAGAGCTAATACTACTTTCAGCGATGTTCAATTGGTTAAGGTTTGAGAAAAATTGAGTCCAAACTGGCCACGTTTTCAGCCCAACGTTTTCTAGATTTAATGTCTCCAATGTCTGGCCAATATGAACCATGGCACCAATATTCCAATCAACAACTTTAGAATTAATTATATTTAAGGTTTTGAGAGCATTCAGTTGTAGAAATGCATCAGGAATTTTCTCAAAGCGGGCATTTTCAAAATATAGTGATTCTAATGTTGATGACAGCTCGTTAAATGCGTCGTCGTCTATCGTTGTAATTGGGTTGCCGTTCAAAGAAATCATGGTTAAACCCGGAGGTAAACTGCCTGCAGGTATTTCAGTAATAGAGTTTTCCTGGGGAAAAGAAATTGTAAAAAAAGGTCTTGACGATGTTAGTAAAGATACAACCAAGAAGTTACAATCGCTAGCATATATAGGAGGATCGACCTGATGTTCAATCTATGTATAGGTGTGAGTAACTCGTAGATAAGAAAAAGGATGTTCAACTCCCTCTCCCCCACCATCCTCCATATAGGAAGTCGCAACATGACATTCAGTAATTGAAAGCAGACCAGACAAGGGATAACACCACTTTTCTTCATTATTAATGACTTTCCTTAAAAAATATTAATCAAACATAACCATTAAATAATACAAATTAAATTAATAGTAGCATATCATATTCAGAATGTAGCCATTATCTAGCATTTTCTGCTGTAATTATTTTCTAGACAATATAAATACGTTCAGTAGTTTGCCATTACTTTCTGAACGGTTTTGGAGTCACAGTTGTAATCTAGTAGCATTCAAACCCGGTACCTAGGCAGTCACAGATGTGTGCTGTAACAGAATTTCCTCAAAGCCGGACAAGTCACTAAATATCCCACGAAAATGAAAGTGCCTTTGTTTAGGTAAAACCCGTCCAGTTAGTTGATCAGATCTGCTAAAGAGTTGCAGGCTATACGTATTTTTGGAACGGAAGAGAAATTGAGGACAGACGCGAAACAAGAGTAGGTTTCGCTATTAAAACAGTACTCGTTGACAAATTAGCAGGTCCACCATGGGCAATAAATGATCCACTCATGACGGTTAAAGTTCTCCTGCTCTCTGGTAAGAAATACGCAACAATCATCAGTACGTATACACCAACGCTGACAAATTCAGAAGTAGTTAGATATAAGTTCTATGATGATCTTCATGCAGCTATCACTTCAGTTCCAAAAACTGATAAACTCATACTACTTGGAGATTTCAATGCAAGGGTGGGTACAGACAATATCTCTTACAGCGATGTAATAGGGAAATATGGAGTAGATCAATGCAACAGCTATGGACTTCGCCTTCTACAAACCAGTGGTCAATATGACCTCCGTATTACCAATTCCATGTTTAAAGATGTTTGAGTAACAAATTCCATGTGCGGTGCAGACTGCTGGACTGACCATCGTCTTATTGTGTTAAAACTATAAATTTGCATCCAGCCTGCTAGACACACTTAGGGAAACAAAACAATGAAACGAATAGACGTCAGAAAGTTATCATATGTAAACACAACAGTCCCTACCCCTGTTCTAGATGAATATCTGAAATCACCACTACCAGATCAACATGCGGATACAAACTGGACATATTTTAGTAAATCAATTTATGTCACTGCTACGGAGAAACTAGGACATTCTATCAAGAAACGAAATGACTGGTTTGACGGTTTCTTTATTATAATACAATTAAATAAATGTTGGCAGACAATAACCACCTTCTCAGCGCATACTTTAATGATCCAAAATCAACGTCTAAAAAATATGCACTCAATTATACACGAAAAATAATACAAATTAAACTACGCCATATGAGGGACTTATGACTGAGTAATAAAGCAGATGAGATACAAAGCTGTGCAGACACCAACGATTTGAGAAACTTCTATGATGCACTTAAAATGTAATATGGCCATGATATTTTCCCCTTCTCAATTCAAATGAAACACAATTAATCGTAGAGACAGATACAATCGACAGCAATCGGTAGAACATTTCGAGAACATTTTGAATAACCCATCATCAATAAATGAAGACTCTATCAACCGACTTCCGGAGGTTCCTCTAAATGAAATACTAGGTGATATCCCTACGTTAGAAGAAATCGTAAAGCAATTCATCAGCTTTCTAGTGGAATAGCACCTGTCTCGGACTTAATACCAATCGAAATATATAAGTGTGTTGGTAAAAAATCTCATTGAGAAACTTCATATAATTTTCCAACAGTAATGTAAAAGCGAAACTGTTGCACAAAATTTCAGGAAAGCTACAATTAAACACATGTATAAACATAAAAAATGAACCGCCTGTCCTGTAATAACCTTCCAGATATCTCTCAACTGTCCATCGCTGGGAAGACATTTGTTAGAATCCTTTTGAACAGTTTTATATCTATCTTAATGAAGGATTATTACCCGAAAGCCAATGTGGTTTCTTCAGTTGATATGTTCGTAGCTGAAAGACAACTTCAAGAAAAATGTCAAGAACAACACTTTGACCTGTACACGGTATTCATAGACTTAAAAGTATTTGGCACAGTAAGTACATAGGAACTGGAGAAGATTATGGGAAAATATGTATGCCCACAAAATTTTATCCCAATGATGCAGCAATTGCGTGATGGAATGCAAGATTGTGTTCAGGATGATGGAGAGTTATATGAATCGTTTCCTGTCTCAAACGGAGTAAAACAGGGATGTATATTAGCACATATCCTATTTAGTATCATGTTCTCTGCTATGTTGCATGATGCTTCAGAGATCTGGACTTAGGAGTCATCATCATCAGGTGCCATGCCGGCTGGCGTAGGCGGTCATGGCTGTTCACAGCTCTCTGTCCACAGTATTATGTCCACAGTATTATGTATCAAAGTCGTTGTTTCCTTGCCATGCCAGGTTGTCAAACTGTGTAATATTTTCTCACGTTGTCGCCATCTGTCTCTGTTGCCTTCAATTTTGCCGGTTGTGACTATGTTCAGGTAATATAACCTGCTTGTCTCATGAAGTGGCAAAAAAAAAAAAGAAGATTGCCTTTTTCTTATATTGTTGATTACGATCCTTTTCGCATTTGACTCTTTCAACACCTCTACATTAGTTTTTCTGGCAGTCCATGGTATTCTCAGCATTCTTCTGTAGAACCATATCTCTGTTGCCTCTAATTTCCCACTTTCCAGTTTGTTTATTGTCCAAGACTCGCACCCATAAGTTATTATAGGGGTTATATAGCACTTCAGAACTCTCTTTCTGACCTCTAATGACAAGGTCATATTCTTTTTCTTTCCTTCCTCTTTTACCCTTTACTGGTGTCGAGGGAGATGCAATGTTCTTGTTCTCGCTTTTCTGGCACCTTCAGATAATGCTATTTGGTGTTCGTGTAATGTCTCTTTGATGTTGTTGATCCAGCGTACTCTAGGTCTACCCTTTGATCTTCTTTCTGCTTCTCCTCTCTTCGTATATGCTTTATAAACTAATGAATCACACGGCATTCTTTCCAGATGACCAAACCATTGTATCTTTGTATGGAATATAATATGAAACGGTCATATTACATACTATATTTTTCATTTTTCTGAATGTTGTTTTTGCCTGTCCTATTCTGCATCTTATTTCTGTTGAACTTCTTCCATCTGCTATAATCATTGTACCTAAATATTTGAATTGGTGGACCTGTCTTAATACTATATCATTCACTTTGATCTTGCAATGTGTGGTATTTTGTTTCTTTGAAATAACCATTACTTCTGTTTTCTTGATAGTTATAAATATTTATATAATCAATACAGTTATGGAATGTATTGATCAATTGCTGTAAGTGACTTTAACTTCTGCGTCTATTGACAATTTGTTATATGGTAGTTATGTTCTTCCTGAATCCAGTTTGTTCTTCTGTCAAGATTTCTTCTGCTTTTTGGTTTAATCTGTTGAATATAATTTCATGAAAAACTTGGATGTGAAATGAGACTGATTGTTGTACAGTTTTTAATGGACATCAAATGTCCTTTTTTTTTTAGATGTTAGTAACGCCTGCATCCATGTTTCCGGTCATATTTTTTGGACCAAATCTTCTGACATATTATTGTCATGACATTAATCATTTCTTAACCAACACCACACGGAGTGTAGTAAAGGGTTACGAGACAACATGCTTATACACGTTTGGTTGGTGACGGAACGGCAAGCAGAGCATATAGGGAAATGTCCCCAGTGATGTGACGCGTGTTCCTAAATAATAAACAAGACTAATAACAAACACCACACAAAGCATAGTAAAGGATTACGAGGCCGCATGCTGTGGACAGACATAATAACCAATTACACATGGAGTGTAATAAAAGGTTCAGTCAGTTTCTCTTTTGTCAAGTTTGGCACATATGGCGGATGTCTTAGTTCTCCATGCCTATCGGTCAGTTGCCAAGGATTGCAGGTCTTGTGCATTTATGCCTGTTGATTGTAATTCATTCATAAATGTTCTAATCGTTGTTTTTGGTATTCCCTGTTTTCTTTCCGCGTCTGGTGTTCACATGAAGACTTGTCGTGGAATTATGTCTTCCTTCATTCTAAGTATGTGGCCAATGTATGTCAAGCGGCGTTTTCTGATGATGTTCGTCACATATTCCTGTTCTGTCTCCTCTCAGTATAATCGCTTGAATTGAAATCTTTATAATTAGTATTTGTGATTTTTCTGAGGCATCTATCCTCAAAGACAACTAACTTCTTATCCATTATTGCGGTAGATTTTCTACTTTCATATCCGTATGTCAATAATGGAATCACACTTGCATTGAATAGTCGCAGTTTGATGTGATTACTTGCGATATTTGATCTCCAGATGGTTGAAAGTTTGTTAAAGGCGTTTTAGGCGAGAGCGATTCGAGTCTTGATTTCTGAGTTGGTATCACCGTCTGCTGTTATCTTGTTTCCCAAATATACACATTTTGAAACGTTGTCTAGTATATTGTCATCTAGTTTAATTGATTATATCAGGCCGGTAAAGTTCATGATTTTCGTTTTATGTGTGTTTATGTAAAGACCTTTCTGTTTCGTAAAAACGGTGAGTCTTTCTGTGTTTGTTTTGGACATCTTGGTGTGTTGAACTCAGTAGAGCAATATCATCTTTTAGGGTGAGATCTTCCAGGGTTTTGTTGCTTACCCATTTGATTCCTAGTTGCTTTTGATCTGTGAATTTCTTCATCACCCAGTCAATCGCAATGCAAAACAGTATTCGGGACAAAACAGACCGTTGTTTTACTCCCGATTTCACTGGGAACCAGCTGGAAAAAACCACCATTCTGTTCTTACACAAAAATTCGTATCGGAGTAAAACGCTTTCATGATATTGATGTATTTCGTCGGGATGCCGTAAAGTCGTAAGAATCTTCCAGAGAGATGGTCTGTGAAGACTATCGAAAGACTTCTGGAAATCTACAAAATTGATCATGAGTTTTGATTGTCTTTCTGTGGATTCTTCTATTATTGTCCTTAAAGTGTAGATGTGGTCTATTGTTGAGCGACTAGGTCTGAAGCTCGCTTGTTCATCTCTGAGAATCTCATCAATGGATTTGCTTAGTCTTTGTAGTAATATACTGAGAAAGACTTTAACAGGAATGGATAGTAGTGTGATACCTCGCCAATTATTGCAGTCAGACAGATCTTCTTTCTTTCGTAATTTAACAGTTATTCCATTTTTCCACTTTTGTGGTGGTGATTCATTCTTGCCATATTTGGTTGAATAGATGTACTAGATAGTTTTAGGAAAGTGTCGTCAGCTGCTTTTAACATTTCACCTGAAATGTCGTCATCTCTAGTGACTTTATGGTTTTTCAAATGTTTTAAAGTTGATTTGAACTCCTCAAGTGTTATTTTCTCACATTATGTATTTAGTAGTGGCATTTCATTATCCTCCATTATGGCGGGGATGCTCGTAATTGCTGATTTATTCAAAAGTGCGTTAAAGTGTTCACATCGCCTTAGTTTTTGCACTTCTGAGATCAGTATTTTGCTGTGTTTGTTTTTTACAGGAATGTTTGTTTTTGGGGGGTTATTATCTAGTTGTTTTATGATATTAAATAGTGTTCTGAAGTCACCTATTTTTGATGCATTTTCCGCTTCCATTGTTAGATTTTCGATGTAGCGGCGATTGCTCTTTTTAATGTTTGACTTTACTTCTATTTCTAGGAGCTTAAGCCTATATTTTTGTTTGCTGAGTTCTTGAGTGGTAGTTGATCTTTCTGATAGTAAGTTCATTTTAGCTTGTTTTCTTTCTTGAATTTTGGACCATGTACTATTGCTAATCCAAGGCTTTTTTTCTTTTGTTTATTCAAGTAAAAAAGAGTAAAAGGTTACGAGACAGCATACTGTGTAATCGAAGAAATCAAGTATTAAATGGCATATCAAAATATATGCTCCTGTAAATAGAAATGTGTACCATTTTAAACTAAACTTCCTTAACAGTTATTTAAATGTACACATTTATACAGTTAATGGCAAATAACAAACATCCATTTATGTGCATGTCCAGTTGAATGCCATGCACCGAAGAACCTCATTGGTCGCTCTTAGAGACAGGTCACAGTATTGATATGACGTTGACTATTCGTTTCATAGTAGATTACTTGTATTTTACCATGATCTCAGTCCGCCCTCGGTTAAAACTTTCTCTTACTTAACTTTTATAATAGTGAGAATTAGGCCTATCTATAATTTCTATTTTCTGGAATTAGTGATGAGACAAATAGGTATATAGTTCTTACACATTTTCACAATACAATGTTGAAACACGATTGGATGAAAATTGATGACCCACACATTGCTCATAAAATGTCACACAAAATAATTATACTTGAATGAAACATCAAAGAAATTACCGAACTAAGACAATGACACCCTGCAGAATTTAAAATTATAAATTCATAGAGTGTTGTTTAAAGTAGAATCGTATGCAAAACTCCGTGTTAATTCAATTAGTGATTATTGGGATATTTCATGGAGTTTGAGGTAAGCGTTTTGAAACGCACTATAGATTATGGACACATCAAACCGAAAGTAGCAAAGAAATTATAAATGCTAAGTTTCCCACAGGAACCGGAGACTTGAATATTGGATGTGAGTTTGGATGTTAAATTCTTCTCCAGGCATGTGCACACGAGTTTAGAATTGTTATCCATTTCTAAATAACGTAACCCTCGGAGATTAGCAAGGCTTAGCGGCATACGAGTTAGTTTGGTGTATTGCATGGTCAAATAGTAAAGTAATTGTAGATTATCAAAAGCATGGTTAGATATTGTGAATAAAGGGTTATTGCTCAAAATTAGTCCAGTTAAAGAACAGTTTTTAGGGAAGCTTGTATCTGTGAGAGCAGTTATTAGGTTGAATGAAAAATCTGCATCTGATACCCAGGCTGGAAAAGTTTCTGCTCGTAGTTCTCGAATAACGTTATGATGCAGCTTTAAATCGCTCATCATGCGAAGCTTCATGTAGATCGATGGAACTGCAGGAAGTAGATTGTATCCGAAGTCCATATTAAAAATATCAGATGCAACCGAACCCGAGGTTGCGTCTGATATCTGATTATGGCTGAAATCCAATATGCCCATCTTGGTCAAGAACGGGATTTCTGGAATAACTCTTAGTTTGTTGAACGATAACGATACACTTCCCATTGTGTTTGCATATACACGCAATGCGTTGCTGAGTTGGACTGCATCCGAAATACTGTTATTGTTCAGTGGTAAGTCGACTAACTTACTGGAAGCAGGAAGATATGTCAAATTAGATATGTTATTGCCTTGTAGATCTAATTGTATTAAGTTTGTAAGTCTTGAAAGCGATTCTGGAGTTGAGGTCAACATATTGTTGGATAACGTCAGAGTATTTAAGCTGTTGGCGAGTTTGTTAAAGGCGTTGTCCGGAATAGAGCTAATACTACTTTCAGCGATGTTCAATTCGTTAAGGTTTGAGAAAAATTGAGTCCAAACTGGCCAAGTTTTCAGCCCAACGTTTTCTAGATTTAATGTCTCCAATGTCTGGCCAATATGAACCATGGCACCAATATTCCAATCAACAACTTTAGAATTAATTATATTTAAGTGTTTAAGAGCATTCAGTTGTAGAAATGCATCAGGAATTTTATCAAAGCGGGCATTTTCAAAATATAGTGATTCTAATGTTGATGACAGCTCAGTAAATGCGTCGTCGTCTATCGTTGTAATTGGGTTGCCGTTCAAAGAAATCATGGTTAAACCCGGAGGTAAACTGCCTGCAGGTATTTCAGTAATAGAGTTTTCCTGGGGAAAAGAAATTGTAAAAAAAGGTCTTGGCGATGTTAGTAAAGATATAACCAAGAAGTTACAATCGTTAGCGTATATAGGAGGATCGACTTGATGTTCAATCTATGTATAGGTGTGAGTAATTCGTAGATATGGAAAATGATGTTCAACTCCCTCCCCCCCCCACCTCCCTCCATATAGGAAGTCGCAACATGACATTCAGTAATTGAAAGCAGACCAGACAAGCGGGTAACACCACTTTTCTTCATTATTAATGACTTTCCCTAAAAAAATATTAATCAAACATTAAATAATACAGATTAAATTAATAGTAGCATATCCTATTCAGAATGTAGCCATTATCCAGCATTTTCTGCTGTAATTATATTCTAGACAATATATATATGTTCAGTAGTTTTGCCATTACTTTCTGAACGGTTTTTGAGTCACAGTTGTAATCTAGTAGCATTCAAACCCGGTATCTAGGCCGTCACAGATGTGTGCTGTAACAGCGAATCTTCAGAGCCGGACAAGTCACTAAATATCTCACGAAAATGAAAGTGCCTTTGTTTAGGTAAAACCCGTCCAGTTAGTTGATCAGATCTGCGAAAGAGTTGCAGACTATACGTATTTTTGTAGCGCAAGAGAAATTGAGGAAAGACGCGAAACAAGAGTAGGTTTTTCTATTAAAACAGTACTCGTTGACAAATTAGCAGGCCCACCACAGGCAATAAATGATCCCCTCATAACAGTTAAAGTTCCCCTGCTCTCTGGTAAGAAATACGCAACAATCATCAGTCAATCAATATCAATCAATAAAACCCATAACCCTTCATGGTCGTAGGGGTACCACATTGGATGCTTCAGCACACAGAGTCCTCCAGCGAATTCTATCCTCAGCGATGCGGATGAGTGTGGAAATATCTAGCCCTGTCCATTCCTTGATGTTGTCTGTCCATGTCTTTATTTGTCCTCCTCTGCTTCTTCCACCCTCGACAGTACCCTGCAGTATTGTTTTTGACAAGGAATCGTGCCTGCATACATGCCCGAATCATGCTAGTTTTCGTCGTTTCACGATTGAAAGCAATGGCTCCTGGACACCTGCACACATCTCTACTTTTTTTCTTACGTACACATTGGTCTTATGTTCCCTATAGGAAATTCGTAGAATTCTTCTGTAGCATTTATACTCGAAATCCTGTAATCTTCTCTTCATGTCCGCAGTGAGTGTCCAACTCTCACAACCATACAACACAACCGAAAGCACCAGCGACCTATACAGTTTGATTTTCACTCTAACACTGATGTTGCTTTTCCAAATCACAGTTAGCCTTGACAAGGACGCTAAAGCCATCTCTAGCCTTATTTTTAGTTCTGCTTTGCATTTACCATCGCTGCATATACTGGATCCGAGGTATTTGAAGGTATTCACCTCTTCAAGCTTGTGTCCATTCATCATGATATTGGTCTGGTTTTCTGTGTCTCTGCTGTTTACCAAGATTTTGCTCTTATCTGAATTGATTTCCATTCCGTACTTGCTGGTAACTTTTTATAACTTTGATGTTAATTCTTGCAATGATTGTTCTGACCCAGCTATAAGATCAATATCATCATCGAAACGCAAGTTGCAAATAGGGCGACCTCCGATCGATATAGACGTGTTGTAGTCATGTAATGTCTCTTGTATGATGTGCTCTAAGTATATGTCAAAAAGTACTGGGGACATTATGCATCCCTGTCGAACTCCCACAGTTGTTTTGGAGAACTATCCAATTTTATTGTGTGACAAGACAGCACTATTTGCATTTTTGTACAGAGCTTCAATAATGTCTATAATTGTGGTGTCAAAATTTAATTTCCTCAGTATGTGCCACAAACCATCATGCCAAACTCGATCAAAGGCCATTGTAAAATCATCAGTACGTATACACCAACGCTGACAAATTCAGAAGTAGTTAAAGATAGGTTTTATGATGATCTTCATGCAGCTATCACTGCAGTTCCAAAAGTTGATAAACTCATACTACTTGGAGATTTCAATGCAAGGGTGGGTACAGACAATATCTCTTGGAGCGATGTAATAAGGAAATATGGAGTAGATCAATGCAACAGCTATGCCAGATCCTAGGACAGATGACATATTTTTAAGAACAAAAATGTAAACATAGAAACTAAAGTTGCATTATACAAGACTATTATTATCCCATCACTATGCTACCAGTGCCAAACCTGGACAATGACAGCACAAGACAAAGGAAAAATAGTGAAAGCAGAAATGACAAGTCTACGAAGAATATTCGGAGTGTCATTAAGAAATAGAATTAGAAACGATAACATCAGACAGATAACAAAAACAATACCAGTATTAGAACACATCAAAAGACAACAGATCAAGTGGTTTTCACACTCTTCCAGACTACCGACAGACAGCATGCAACAGATGGCCATGATACATAGACAGACCTAACGGCCATAAAGCCAGAGACAGACCATGTAAAAGATGGATCACATAAATCAAAGAAGCCACAGCAACAAGCTTACAAACAGCACACAAGAAGGCCATCTCCAGAGAACTCTTCCACCCCTGATCCTGCAAGGCAATCAGGGGCAACATCATACAGACAGACGGACGGACGGACGGACAGACAGACATACAGACAAACAGATAGATAGTACGCAAATGTGTGGTCTAGAAATGGCATTGACCTAAAGACTAAGCTGATAGTTTACAGAGCAGTTGTACTTCCAATGCTGTTATACGCTAGTGAAACATGGACAGTGTATAGATGCCATGTGAGGAAACTCAATCACTTTCACACAACTTGTCTCAGAAAAGTTACGATCATCAGAAGACCAGATAAGATTTTGGACACCACTGTCATTGAAAGATATGGTATTCCCTGCATTGACACTATCCTGATGCAGACACATATTCGTTGGGCAGGTCATTTAGTACGTATGTCAGACCATTGTCTGCTAAAGATACTTCTTTATGGTGAGCTGGAGACGGATACACGATATCAAGGTAGCCAACATACGTGCTACAAAGACTCGTTAAAGACTGCTGAAAGTTTTTGAAATAGACCAAGATACATGGGAAGAACTTGCGTAAAATAGATCCTCATGGCGTTCTACAGTCAAAAAGGGCGCATCATCTTGTGAAAAGACGAGAGTTGCAGCAGCTCAACAGCTGAGAGTAGCTAGAAAGTCACGAATAGAACAAAATCCTTCTACATTAGTCATTCCATGCCCAAACTGTACGATGACATTAGCGGTTCGAATAGGGCTTATTAGCCATCTATGAACGTTTCGGCATGGACATAATTCTAACTGAATTTTCAAAATTGAATGAAACAAATGATCATCATCACTTGTCATGAACGAATCCACAAATAGAAGAATAGGGAGAACATCTTGGAATGAGAAGAAAACAAAGAGATTCTAACAACACTTAATATGAAGAAAGAATTATTTAAGGAAAGAAAGATCAGGCAAATAAAATGTTTTGAACACATCAAAAGACATGACACATTGTTGAAGATCTTACTTGAGGGTAAAGTTGAAGGGTGGCGAACAAGTGGTAGATAAAGATACAAGTGGAAGACTAACATCACAAGATGGACAGGTTACAGTCTAGTAGAGTGTACCACAAAAAAGGGTTAGGGAATGTTGGAAGTCTGTTGCAGCCACCCTTTGTTGCGGTGACTGCACTTGATGATGATGATGAAAAGTCTATTGTCAACGTACATATCACACATTGTGAAGATGTTTATAGTCCATATAGAACCTCATTTACCAGGTTAAACTGGGAATAGGCTAATGAAGGTTTGCTAATCTCTGGAAACGCACATAAGTACATACATAAATCGAAGTTTCGACTAAAAGGCCTTTACAAGGCTACATAGACAACAATAAATGGTAATACTGCTGTGAAATTATGTGAAAAAATAGTACCTACGTAGAACACAGGTAACCGCAAACAGACTATCACTGAAGGATATGAACAAAAAATACATAAAAACGTAAATACATGTGGAAACGAAATGAACAAAGAGATGCCGTAAATTACGGAACATAATGAATGAAATGAGGACCATACCAACCGAGAACTAAACAAATGAATGGTCGGAATTAAGTCCAAAACGTTTGAGGGCACCAAACTAAAATAAAAGATTTTCAAGAGCCTACCTAGATCTATCATTAGTGGTGCAGGATCTGAGGGCCGTGGCCTCGATATCTAGAGCGCTACGATGACCATCACCTTTGAAATATGTGACGACATGAAAATGTTGTCTGTGTTTGATGGCATAAAGATGGCTAAGGAAGCGGTCGCTCAATCTTAAGCCAGTGTGACCGATAGCGTGTGCATATAATAACGTTAATACCATTGCAGGATTCACATGTAAAGGCCTCATTGATACCGAAGGTCGCCTTAGGAAATGAAACAAAGTGCATCTGAACCACATAAGGACATATGTAACAACATACGCGTTTGCAACGGAGGACCTAAGGTCGCTGTGGACCAAGATGCCATTGAGATTTTTTTTGTCGTGCCTATAAGAAACCAGATGCAAGTCATGGAAAACGGCACAAATATCAGGATCAGACTGGAGAAGGGAATGAGAATGAGGAAATCAGAATATAAATGCCCACGTCATATTAATAAACTTTGGTCGAAACGTCGATTATGTCTTGTGTACTTTTATTTGCATGAGTTTGTCTTGTCCCCAGTCATTTGTATGTTTTCTCGTTCGCAGCCGGCAGTGATAATCTGTTAGTCGTCGTCCAATCAGACTAGATTGTCTGTGTTCGAAGTAAGTACTATTTATATACACAACAGAAAACGACTAGTAAGAACGATACTATGGACATTCACGTGGTCAAGTTAAATGTAATATGGAGATGGGCAGGAAGGGTTGAAACAACATGGACAAATAGTATACAATACACAACTAAATACATGTGAAACGAGTTAAACAGAAAAATGGCGGAACAACATGATAGCATCCATAAGACTGACGCTAATTGATCCCGAAAGGTTTAAGAGTGCCAAATTGATATATGTAGCGGCTCTCAAGCGTGGGACACGTCCGTTTGTTAGAGAATCACAATTTAAAGGCTGTAACCTGAATGTCCTGGGCACTCCGACGGCTCGTGCCATTGAAGTAGTGGTCCACAGGAAAACTCAAATGGTTTTGATGTGTACAGGTGTTGGCAGGAACGGTCCGCAAGCATCCTGCCAGTATCACCTATATGCATTATCGCGCAACGCTTGCATATGATGGCATAGATACCGTTGCGGGATACACATGAAACTCTCTTCAATGGGGAAGGCGGCTTTGGGGAATGTGATAGGCCTGGTATGGGTGACATAGGCACACGTCTAGCACCTGTTTGCAGCTGATGTTGACTAAATTATTAGGTACTTCGGGAGCATCACTACGGTCCAGAAGATCACTGAGGTTTTTGTTACATCTGTACGCAACCTGGAAGGGGAGGGGGGGGGGGGGGTCACAGAACACTATCCGCTTCTTGAGATTCGACTGGAGAAGAGGTAGATGACGAAGTAGGACATAGCGAACAGCAGCGCTGAGAGTCTGAAGAAGACATATTATAGACTTCATTTACACATGAGTAGTTTATCATTCACTTACATATTATAGACCTCATTTACACATGAGTAGTTTATCATTCACTTACATATTATAGACTTCATTTACACATGAGTAGTTTATCATTCACTTACATATTATAGACCTCATTTACACATGAGTAGTTTATCATTCACTTACATATTATATACTTCATTTACACATGAGTAGTTTATCATTCACTTACATATTATAGACCTCATTTACACATACGTCGTCATTCATACATTTGCCATGATTTAAGCGTAAAGTTGCACTACTTATTAATCTTGAACACAAGACAGACGGTGTTTAAGGTTGTACCCGGTGTAACGCTAATATTTTCCGTCAGCAGTGATATACAGCAAAAAAACCTCCCTGCACTTCTTCACAAGAAAACATGCAGTAACGAAAGTTTAAAGTGATATACAGATGTTGTGTAGTTTAGTAGAAATAAAATGAGTCTGCGAGTAAAGTATATACTTTGACTTTTTAAATACGCAGACTTTGTAAGACAATCATAAATAAGATTTTAAAGTACTTGTATTTATGCAATGAAGCTACTAGAGGTAAACCAGTCTGACAAGTCTGCATCAGTAAAACTTGTAATCTGTTAGAAAACTACTCATATATCTGTTAAGAAACTCTAGCTATGTTGGTTTGCAGCTGGTATCGTGATGTGGCCGTAGTAATAACTTATATCTAGCGATGCATGGATAACATCTTCTACCATGTCTGAACTGCTGGTAGGAAATAACACTTTTTTTCTGCATCACGTCTAGATAATAAAGAAAGTTCACAACGTATTTTCTCCACAGTATTATTCTTCAGCGTTCATTGTCAAACTCCCATTGGATCTCGTTTGCAGCAGGACAATGTTCCTAGATTAGAGCAGAATGTAGTTCAGAGAGTACAAGACTCCTCTGGACTATAAGACTGTCCAGCTTGGGATATTACATTATTTTACAGTAATATTGAGACAAACGGTCATCTGGGACTTAAACAATTCTAAGAACTTCATGAAAGGTAAAGTGGTCAAGGAAACTGAGGTATGAACCAGCGTCATAGCACACAGTTTCCAATAATTGCTTAACTGTCTAGTCAGTGCTTAAACACAAACCACCAGACTAAGGTCGCCAACCGCACTTGCAAAGTGCGTTAGTGCCATTCTTCGACCTTCCCAGAGCATGATCCATGGTTCCCTACTTCCTGGTGGCTTGGTGAACCACGAGGAAAATTTGTATTTCAAATCTCGAATAACATATGAAGTGGAAACCTGGGTCTGCTTGTCGGTGGGTGAATGAATTAACATTACACTACCACATCTATCTCATCAAAATAACAAACTAGTACTCTCTCAGTGTTCTATCATCATTACAGAACAGACGGCAAACTTTTCAATCCTAGGCGTTTGAAAACCAAACCTAGGATGCGAGATACAAAGATCAGCAAACTCCTCAATGTAAATGAATGCGTATTGTATGCCGATTCTACAGATAGTATTAAGGTCACTCTAAAACAATTTACCGAAGTCTGCGACATCTTTGACTTCACCGTCAATACATGTACAAAGATAACAGAGAGAAGATCATGTTTAAACCCATACCAAATAGCCCACATTCAAATCCCACTATAGGAATCAAGAAGAAGAATACAAAACAGTAAATTAATTCCATTTACATGTCAGAACTATATTACACGCCGTAAACGTCGACACTGAGGTAAATAACATTACAGCTTCTTCGCCATCGTCGCTTATGTAGCGATGACGACGATTTTCTCGACAAATCCTCTGAGATGATTGAGTTCTTCCGTAGACGCTCCTTCCCTGACAACATTCTTTCATTGGCTTGGCTCCGTGTACGCCAGCTATCTTGCCTTGATACCTTGAATAATTCCCAGGGTTCGTCCTCCTCCTCTGATAGAGTTAAACTGTTTCTTACCTTCCATCCCCATAACTCGACTGTCCGTCGCATCCTGATTAAACATTATTGCCTTCTCCAGTCTGATTCTGACACCCGTGACGCTTTCCACAAATAACCTCTGGTGGCCTATAGGCGCGACAAAAATCTGAAGGACATCTTGGTCCACAGCCACCCCAGGTCCTCTGCACCTGACCATTTTGGTACCGTTCGTTGCTCACGCGGTCGTTGTTTCACATGCCCTTATGTGGTTCAGATGCGCTCCATCTCATTCCCCAAGGCCAGTTTCTCCATCGATGAGGCTGTTACATGTGAATCCCGTAATGTTATTTACGTGATCATATGTAAACTCTATAGTAAGCAATATATCGGTGAGACTGGCCTTCTACTCAGCGACCGCTTCTGTAATCACCTGCATGCTATCAAACACAGAACACCCACTCCTGTGGCTAATCACATTAACGGCGATGGCGTGGTGTCCTTGACATTCAGGTCACTGCCATCAGATCCTGCACCACCGATGATAGATCTAGGTACGCCATAGAAAATCGTCTCATTTTCGAGTTGGGTACCATCAAGCCATTTGGACTCAATTCCGACCACTCTTTCGCTTAGTTCTCGGTCGTATTGGTCTTTGTTACGTCATCGTTTTGTTCCTCTCGTTCCACCTGTATTATCGTCTTTGTGTATTCCTGTTCGTATGCTTCCGGTATCTATCTAACTACCATATTTCACTCGGATACGCATTCATTTCTACTTGTGTTTTTTTTTAATGTTTGTATGTTATATCCGTATCTTGAAAAAGGCCTATTGGTCCGAAACGTCGACTTTGTCCTGTGTATTGTCATTTGTATGATTATATTCTGTGTTTTGTTTTGTTGTATGTACCATATTTACATCCGTTAGTGATAGTGTGTAGTGTGTTAGTCGTCATTCAGTAGGACTTCATTACCTGTCCTCCACGTGAGTATTATTTTCAATTATGTTCTACTAGCAGTACCACCTTCTATTGATGCACAACATAAACGCGCTAGAAGAAGGCAAGAGCTGCGGAATGTTCCAGGGACACGTTCTACACATTCTCAGAGTGTGGTAGACAATTCCAGGCACATATGACTCTTTAGCAACAGTCGGGCACACCGGAGCCATCATGATTTTCATCATCATCCCAGTTGAGCTGAATGGTCATCGCCAACTATGACGGACAAACAACATGATCATCACACGGTACTAAGCATCAACAATCTTTAACGTGAGGAGTCAGTGCTCTTGCAAAAATGTCTTTGATTTTTTTTTAAAGAAAACACAAGGCAACACACAAAAATCATCACAGATAATTTTATATGGGTTTTGTAGTATTTGGTTAGCTGATTTCAAATCTGTCTTTAGTTTTTTTCTACCACGTAACATTTTTTTGTAATAGCTAATTATAATATCTTTCAACAGTGGTTATGACCACAAATCGAGTACAATGTTTTATTTAGATTGGTATCGATACTTTATTACTGGCTGTTACAATTTTGTTCAGTTTCGGGTCACGTGATTTAGTATCGATGCTACCATTTTTGTGTATTCGATAGGATAGTAAATCCATTTATACACGTGTGGTGTTTGCTTAAAGTAATTACGACAAGTATATTATGAGATTTCGTTGTTTTGTACTTTCTTTTATTTTAAAGGTTGCAAAAACCTTGCATTTGTGTACTTGATAACTTATTTTGTGTACTTATTAACTTATTATCATGCCTAGAAGATGCATCAATCATCCAAACTGTTTCTGTTTTGTGTGTGGTTCATTTGTGACGAAATCACAGCGGCGCACAATTTCAGATGATCTAAAGAAGATATACATATTGTATTTTGGCTGTCCACTGGGTGATCAGGATAAATCTTGGGCTCCACATATCATATGTACCAGTTGTTCAAGCGGACTACGTGACTGGCTAAATGGCCGCAAGGCAGCTATGCCATTTGCAATTCCAATGTTATGGAGGGAACCGCGAGACCATGTCAATGATTGCTACTTTTGTCTGGTGAACACAAATGGATTCTCTGCTAAAAATAAACAGAACATTGTATATCCTAGCTTAGATTCTGCCATCAGGCCTGTTCCACATGACGATTCATTGCCTATTCCTTTACCTCCTTCTGGTGGACTCGTATCTATGCAAGATGGGGAGGAATGCAGTGAAAACACAGCTGTTCACAATGCAGACTCAACTGATCCAGATTATACTGTTGATGAATGTTTAGAACCTAAGACTTTTACACAGGCAGAGCTGAATGATCTTATTCGTGATCTAAATCTGTCTAAAGATAAAGCAGAACTTCTTGCTTCAAGGCTTAAGCAAAAGCATTTGCTTGCAAGGGACGTTAACATAACTTATTATAGAAAACGAAATCTCAACATGACGACGTTCTTCAATGTTGACGGCTCATTGAGTTATTGTCAGGACATCGATGGTCTCTTCAACAGTTTATCACAAGTGCATGATCCATCAGAATGGCGTCTCTTCATTGATTCCTCGCGAAGAAGCTTAAAGGCAGTTCTTTTGCACAATGGAAATTTAAAACCAAGCATACCAGTTGCACATTCTGTTTATCTGAAAGAATCTTATTACAACATGAACAGTTTGCTTGAAGTTATCCATTATAAAACACACCAGTGGAACATCTGTGGTGATCTAAAGGTCATTGGCATGTTGATGGGCATGCAAGGAGGATTCACTAAATACTGCTGTTTCCTATGCCTTGGGATAGTCGAGCAACAGCGGAACATTATGTCAAACGTGTCTGGGAGCCCAGGCATATCTATACGCCAGGAGCAAGCAGTGTCCAAAATATGCCCCTTGTTGGTCCACAGAAAATATTTCTGTCACCTCTCCATATTAAGCTAGGACTGATGAAAACCCTTGTGAAGACCATGGGTAAGACAAACTCAGAAGGTTTTCAGTACCTTGTTAATAAATTCCCAAACATCACTGCTGCAAAAATGAAGGAAGGGATATTTATAGGTCCACAAATCAGATCTGTTTTACAAGATGAAGGTTTCAAACAGTCTTTGTCAGGAGCTGAGATAGAAGCCTGGGAGGCATTCAAGTGGGTCTGTGAAAACTTTCTTGGTAATCATAAGTCCCCTACGTACAGGGAAGGAGTTCAGCGTCTAATAGATTCTTACCAGAACCTTGGCTGTCGCATGTCATTGAAAGTGCACTTCTTGCACTCCCATGTAGATTTCTTTCCAGAAAATCTTGGTATGGTGAGTGAAGAGCAAGGAGAACGTTTTCACCAGGACATTCAGTTAATGGAGCGCCGTTATCAAGGTTTGTGGAATGAGAGTATGATGGCCGACTTCTGCTGGATGCTATTCCGTGATAATCCAGGCGAAGAATATAACAGAAAATCAAATTCCAAGCATTTTTGAAGAAACATTCTACATATCTATGCTGTGATGTGAGTATATTTGATTTAGTCTAGAAGATGTGAATCATTTGCTTAATTGATGTTTGCGATTCTCGAAAAAATACAGCCAAGTTCAGTGAAAACTAACATCACTCATAACTTTAAAACTTGACGTGATAGAAAAAAACTGATACCAGATCTGAAATCAGCGCCAGAAAATCCTTTAGAAAAGTGTATTTTGGTTTCAGATGATTAAAAAAAGTTTTATTTTGTTGCCTTGTGAATCAGACAGATCATATGATCTACCGTGGTTGTGATTGTATGGGTTGAGTAGAGTAACACATCCATAGATAAAGTGATGTATGGGTTGAGTAGAGTAACACATCCATAGATAAAGTGATGTATGGGTTGAGTATAGTAATATTTACATCCATAGATAAAGTGATGTATGGGTTGAGTAGAGTAATACTTACATCCATAGATAAAGTGATGTATGGCGAGTCTTCTATACCGAAGTAAATAGGGAAAGATGTTAAACCTCTATCCCCACACTCTATGTATGTTCCTGAACAATCACACTCCTGAAACCAGTTCAATTGTGATAGAAATTAGCAGCATGTAGTACATCTGCATATAGTCTAATGGAATCTAATCTAAATAGTTATATCTGTATATCGTCTGTCCGTATCTTTATGGTATATGATTCTCTTCACTAAGCAGTTAGCTACCAAAAATAAAAAATAAAATATGTTTGCCTGCCTTTGAGTTCTTTCGTATATCCATTCATCTGTCAAACCATTTATCCATCAATCCATTGATCCATCTAACCATTCATCAATGCATATGTTCACCACTAGCTAAACCTTTTGCCCACTGAAATACTGCAATGGAGTATTATTTTACATAAACTGGAGTTTTATTCATTAATTTACATAAACATATATTTATCTATTTACTGTGTGATATACTCATGTTATTAGAAGTTCAGATAAGCACAATATCGACTATAACATATAGAAGCCGGTCTTGGATAATACATAAATAGGGTAATGGACAATTAGAGGCAACAGAGATGTGATTCTATAAATAAACAGGGTAATGGACAATTAGAGGTAACAGAGATGTGATTCTATAAATAAACAGGGTAATGGACAATTAGAGGTAACAGAGATGTGATTCTATAGATAAACAGGGTAATGGACAATTAGAGGTAACAGAGATGTGATTCTATAAATAAACAGGGTAATGGACAATTAGAGGTAACAGAGATGCGATTCTATAAATAAACAGGGTAATGGACAATTAGAGGTAACAGGGATGTGATTCTATAGATAAACAGGGTAATGGACAATTAGAGGTAACAGAGATGTGATTCTATAAATAAACAGGGTAATGGACAATTAGAGGTAACAGAGATGCGATTCTATAAATAAACATGGTAATGGACAATTAGAGATAACAGAGATGTGATTCTATAAATAAACATGGTAATGGACAATTAGAGGTAGATATGTGATTCTATAAATAAACAGGGTAATGGACAATTAGAGGTAACAGAGATGTGATTCTATAAATAAACAGGGTAATGGACAATTAGAGGTAACAGAGATGTGATTCTATAGATAAACAGGGTAATGGAAAATTAGAGGTAACAAATATGTGATTCTATAAATAAACAGGGTAATGGACAATTAGAGGTAACAGAGATGTGATTCTATAAATAAACAGGGTAATGGACAATTAGAGGTAGATATGTGATTCTATAAATAAACAGGGTAATGGACAATTAGAGGTAACAGATATGTGATTCTATAAATAAACAGGGTAATGGACAATTAGAGGTAACAGAGATGTGATTCTATAAATAAACAGGGTAATGGACAATTAGAGGTAACAGAGATGCGATTCTATAAATAAACAGGGTAATGGACAATTAGAGGTAACAGAGATGTGATTCTATAAATAAACAGGGTAATGGACAATTAGAGGTAACAGAGATGTGATTCTATAAATAAACAGGGTAATGGACAATTAGAGGTAACAGGGATGTGAATCTATAAATAAACAGGGTAATTGACAATTAGAGGTAACAGAGATGTGATTCTATAAATAAACAGGGTAATGGACAATTAGAGGTAGATATGTGATTCTATAAATAAACAGGGTAATGGACAATTAGAGGTAACAGAGATGTGATTCTATAAATAAACAGGGTAATGGACAATTAGAGGTAACAGAGATGTCATTCTGTAAATAAACATGGTAATAGACAATTAGAGGTAACAGAGATGTGATTCTATAAATAAACAGGGTAATGGAGAATTAGAGGTAGATATGTGATTCTATAAATAAACAGGGTAATGGGCAATTAGAGGTAACAGAGATGTGATTCTATAAATAAACAGGGTAATGGACAATTAGAGGTAACAGAGATGTGATTCTATAAATAAACAGGGTAATGGACAGAGATAACAGAGATGTGATTCTATAAATAAACATGGTAATGGACAATTAGAGGTAACAGAGATGTGATTCTATAAATAAACAGGGTAATGGACAATTAGAGGTAACAGAGATGTGATTCTATAAATAAACAGGGTAATGGACAATTAGAGGTAGATATGTGATTCTATAAATAAACAGGGTAATGGACAATTAGAGGTAACAGAGATGTGATTCTATAAATAAACAGGGTAATGGACAATTAGAGGTAACAGAGATGTGATTCTATAAATAAACAGGGTAATGAACAATTAGAGGTAACAGAGATGTGATTCTATAAATAAACAGGGTAATGGACAATTAGAGGTAACAGAGATGTTATTCTATAAATAAACAGGGTAATGGACAATTAGAGGTAACAGAGATGTGATTCTATAAATAAACAGGGTAATGGACAATTAGAGGTAACAGGGATGTGATTCTATAAATAAACAGGGTAATGGACAATTAGAGGTAACAGAGATGTGATTCTATAAATAAACAGGGTAATGGACAATTAGAGGTAACAGGGATGTGATTCTATAAATAAACAGGGTAATGGACAATTAGAGGTAACAGGGATGTGATTCTATAAATAAGCAGGGTAATGGACAATTAGAGGTAACAGGGATGTGATTCTATAAATAAACAGGGTAATGGACAATTAGAGGTAACAGAGATGTGATTCTATAAATAAACAGGGTAATGGACAATTAGAGGTAACAGAGATTTGATTCTATAAATAAACAGGGTAATGGACAATTAGAGGTAACAGAGATGTGATTCTATAAATAAACAGGGTAATGGACAATTAGAGGTAACAGAGATGTGATTCTATAAATAGACAGGGTAATGGACAATTAGAGGTAACAGAGATGTGATTCTATAAATAAACAGGGTAATGGACAATTAGAGGTAACAGAGATGTGATTCTATAAATAAACAGGGTAATGGACAATTAGAGGTAACAGAGATGTTATTCTATAAATAAACAGGGTAATGGACAATTAGAGGTAACAGAGATGTGATTCTATAAATAAACAGGGTAATGGACAATTAGAGGTAACAGGGATGTGATTCTATAAATAAACAGGGTAATGGACAATTAGAGGTAACAGGGATGTGATTCTATAAATAAGCAGGGTAATGGACAATTAGAGGTAACAGCGATGTGATTCTATAAATAAACAGGGTAATGGACAATTAGAGGTAACAGAGATGTGATTCTATAAATAAACAGGGTAATGGACAATTAGAGGTAACAGAGATTTGATTCTATAAATAAACAGGGTAATGGACAATTAGAGGTAACAGAGATGTGATTCTATAGAAGAAAGAGACTGAGAGTATCATGTACAACCAGAAGAACAAATGAGGAGGTGTTAAAAGAGCTAAGTGGGGGGGGGGTTATGAAAGGTGTAAACTAAGCTGGCTGCATGGTACCATGGTTATTAGTGCGCCTCTTGGTCTGGTATCTCTGACTTCTGTACATGTTCTTACTTGGGCAGAACTCTGGTTCTGCTCGATGATAGGGGTGGTATGACCAGTCTTAGTTTTCAGCCTCTGTTGGCTGGACAAAGCTCCACTCCCGTGTGACGGTACTGATCTCGATGTACAGATCCTAAACATTGCTGCGGGACTGATCATTATGTACAGATCCTAAACATTGCTGCGGGACTGATCTCGATGTACAGATCCTAAACATTGCTGCGGGAATAATAAAATCACAAGCCAATGTCAGTAGGTGGTATTTATTATTGATGTAGAGACTTCTGCGAACAGTGTCCTATGATCATACGTCTATATAGGAAGTGGGGCCGCCTCCATGAATTGAGTCGTCAGCCGGAGGTCCTCACGGTTGTCCCACGGCTTTACCTTCAGATCTGTCTCTTGGGGCCATATTTTAGTTCTCACGTCATCGAAGAGTGGGCCTGTCTGCAGAATGTGTTCTGGAGTCTGGGGACCCTTTTGACATGGGCATTGGTCAGTTGAGACAGCCTTCATTTTGTGGAGATGTGCTTGTAGTCTGCAGTGTCCTGTGCGGAGTCTAAAAATTGTGGTTTGCTGTGACCTGATTAGCTTTAGAATGGGGTTCTGTGGAAAGTTACTGCCTGTTCTCTGATTCCATGTCATCATCATTAGGTACCATATCGGCTGGTTTAGGCGATCATGGCTCTCCACAGTTCTCTAGATCTAGTATTATTAGTATTATATATCAAGCTCGCTGTTCTTTCGCTGCTGAGCCAGATTGTCAAATTGTCTAATATTTTCTCACGTTGTCGCCCTCCATCTCTGTTGCCTTCAATCTTGCCTATTGTGACTATGTTCTCCAAACCTCCCTGTCTCATGAAGTTGCCACAAAATGAAGATTGTCTTTTTCTATATTATTGATTAAGGTACGTTTCGCATTTGTCTCTTTCAACAACTATACATTAGTTTTTCTGGCAATCCATGGTATTCTCAACACTCTTCTATAGAACAACATCTCTTTTACCTGTAATTTTCCACTTTCCAGTTTGTTTGACGCCATGTATGTTTGTATTTTCTTTTGATGAGAGTTTTTGCTTCAGTCAGTGTTATTCTGTGCTGGAATTGTTCCTTATTTGCACCTGCTTTTTCCAGTCTGTCAGCTGCTTCATTCCCTGCAATTAAACAGTGTGCATGGATCCTCTGCAGCACAACTGTATTTTTGTTAGCAGACAATATGTTAGCAGACGATATGTTAGTAGACAATATGTTAGCAGACGATATGTTAGCAGACAATATGTTAGCAGACAATATGTAGAGATTAAAGATGTGGAGTCTGTTCTTTAAGCCGTTAACAGCGATAAACTGCAAGCCCTGAAGGAAACCATGCGAGAAGTGAGTACCCAAAGAGTGGTAGTGAAAAATATATCATAGATACCATACCACTGTGGAATACCAGGAAATTACAAGGTAGATCTAGATATGCAAACAAAAGATGGAGCAACACAGGAACAAAAAAATCAAGAAACCACCTAACTAGAAACGCTGTTAATTAAAGCCATTTCAAACATCGGCCAGCCAAAAGACAACTATCACTATCTCGACAGAACTGAGTTAGTAATCATCTTCAGCACCAGGAGAGAACACAATTGTTTGTTAAATGGGGGATTAACGCCTCTTAGCTGAGGCACAACCTTTTCAACCTAAGCATACTAAACAGCCACTTAAATAGAGTAAGATTGGTTCCACTATGTTCATGTGCGCAAGCACCACAGACTGCATAACATATCCTGCACGACTGCATGACACTAAATCAGTTGAGAGAGGAGCACTGATCCACACAGAGAATACTGGCACACGAAAAGCTGTAGACCTATAGGAATCATGGGGAGCTTTCAAATACAGTTGCATTTGTTTTAGAAAATTGGATTTGCTGTGTAGATATGCTAAACTGTATCGGAGTCTTGAGGACCTTTCAATTACAGAATATTTGTCAAGAAAACCAGACTTGCTGTGCAGACATGTTAAACTGTAAACCAGAAAAAGAAGACGGGTGTTTCTTGATAATATCAGAAAGAAAAAAAACAATTTATTTACACGTTATAAAACTGGGACGTGTGAATAATGTGCAAGATAAAAGGCAAGACCTATCGAGTACAACACCAGAAAATATTATATAGTTAGAATTGTGACGAATCAAATACGATTATGATGTAAACTATTAGAAATAGAGTGTTGTAAAAATGGAGATATCCTTGACTCTAGTTGGCATATACATCACCTGATGTGACATTGATATATCATTTAATTACCTATCCATTCATCCTTCTATTCATCTAACTACTTATTCTTTCATATATCTCCTAATCTAAAACCCATAACCCTCTCCCCCCCCCCCCCGCCAGGGCCTTAGGAGTTCCACTTCAGAAGAATCAATACAAAAATATTCGCGATGTCTATTTGTCATCAGTGCCTTGTTTGAGTTTAGAGAATATGAATCCTGGTCTGTCAATGCATTATCAATGCTTAGTTCCCTTTGTTCTCTTCTTCTTAAAGGCTCAATTGTTTCCTGCTGGGTAGTCTTGGAAAGGAAATATGCTTTACCACGTGCCCAGGGGTGCACAGGGTATCGCATTACTCTCGCGCGTACCCAGGGTTAGCAGGTAACCAAAATCTTAAAAGTACCTTCTCGTGGTGCAACCTTGAAACAGATATACAGCTACTTTTGCTGTGTCCCTGGCCTGCACTTTTAGGCTCGTGCACGTGGATGTAGAGGCTGTGGATGAAAAGAGAACTGCCTGCAAAGAGGTAAGCGACATCTATGAGACCTCTACGCCAATACATCCAACAGCACTGTCGACATACAATAACGTAAGGCATCTGTGCATTTTGTCTCGGTCGGCAACATTGCATAAACATTGGAGAGGAGGCCAATGTTGATGTCCCTATATGGATAGATTTTGCTAGAATATGGTGATCAGTACACATTGAATCTGGAAAAAGCAATAACTGCTAGAGGGCAGCGTTGTGCATGTGAAAAGGTATAGTGGCAGTAACTGCTAGATGGCAGCGTTGTGCATGTGAAAAGGTATAGTGACAATAAAACTACAATCATCCAGTGGAAGTGCAATTCATGCTCAAGAACACACAGATGTCCAGATGTCCCACCACAGTTGACCATATTCAAAGTAGGTATCATGACACAGGTATTGGAAACGCAAACTTAAACATGTACTCCTGCGTATGAAAAAAAAACCACTTTGAATACAGCTCCCAATTGCAAAAGGGAAAACGTAGTGAACACTTATGGGGGAGCATATTGTTTAAGTTTCTGACCAGTAGCCACAAGTGTTGTTCATGCTAGAGAACATCCCAAGTCCTTGTCTTTGAGGACATTGCAAACCTAACTAACTTTACTGTCGCCGTTGCCCAACACGGCTCACAGAGAGAGAATTGGGTCAGTACCCAAGGGCACAGAGGGGAATAATGTCCTTCTTACACGATATTTGTTCACCGACTTCGGAGCTTCTCATCCAGGATAAGCGCAATATACCTACTTCTTTGGGTAATAAACGCCATGGCGAAGAGTCAAAACACAAACTGAGCGATGGATTGGAAAGCCATCACAAACGAGGCGCGTGCGTGAGATATGTACAGGTCCAATTCCAGACCTCGAACGTGTTTGACGAAGCAGCACCTCTCCTAAGAAGGTGCATCAACCTTGAGTCTAATTCGACTGTCGCCGTTGCCCAATACGGCTCATACAGAAGAAATTAGGTATGGGACCTAGGAACACGAAGGATGGTAATGCAATGGTCTTCCTATATGGGGAACAGTTCGCTGGCTGTGCAGCACCCCGTCGGAGAAAAAATGCATAGTGGGTGACCCAGGTAAATTATCAGCTCGTCCATCATATATACCCCTACCAGTAGAAGGCTTCTTCACTAGACATATAAGCAGAAACATAAAGTCTCCTGGGTATGAAAGAAAGCTCGGAGAAACCACCCCACTGCACATAGAAAGTAAGTGCAAGTTGCTCACAATTCCTGGGAATATAAAATAAAACAACAAACAATAACAACATCATGTGGTCAACTAAGCAGACATATATACGCGGATCAATTATTCATCCACTCATCTATCCATCTAGTCTTACATCTATACATCTAGTCTTACATCTATACATCTAGTCTTACATCTATACATCTAGTCTTACATCTATCCATCTAGTCTTACATCTATACATCTAGTCTTACATCTATACATCTAGTCTTACATCTATCCATCTAGTCTTACATCTATACATCTAGTCTTACATCTATACATCTAGTCTTACATCTATACATCTAGTCTTACATCTATCCATCTAGTCTTACATCTATCCATCTAGTCTTACATCTATACATCTAGTCTTACATCTATCCATCTAGTCTTACATCTATACATCTAGTCTTACATCTATACATCTAGTCTTACATCTATACATCTAGTCTTACATCTATACATCTAGTCTTACATCTATACATCTAGTCTTACATCTATACATCTAGTCTTACATCTATACATCTAGTCTTACATCTATACATCTAGTCTTACATCTATACATCTAGTCTTACATCTATACATCTAGTCTTACATCTATACATCTAGTCTTACATCTATCCATCTAGTCTTACATCTATACATCCACCAATATACCAATCTAGTCATACACCAAACACACATACACACATATCTAAACATTGACTCCACACATCCATTTATTCGTACACCAACCACACGTACATGCAAACATTGACTTCACACATGCAACTATAGACTCCACACATCCAAGCTTTGATTTTCACACAGCCAACCATTGACTCCACACATCCAGTCATTGACTCTACACATCCAACCATTGCCTTTACACATCCAACCATTGACTCTACACATCCAACCATTGACTTCACACATCCAACCATTGCCTTCACACATCGAAGCTTTGATTTTCACACAGCCAAGCATTGACTCCACACATCCAACCATTTACTCCACACATCCAACCATTGACTCCACACATCCAACCATTGACTCCACACATCCAACCATTGACTCCACACATCCAACCATTGACTCCTCACAGCCAACCATTGACTTCACACATCCAACTATTGACTCCACACATCCAACCATTGACTCCACACATCCAACCATTGACTCCACACATCCAACCATTGACTCCACACATCCAACCGTTGACTCCACACATCCAACCATTAACTCCACACATCCAACCATTGACTCCTCACAGCCAACCATTGACTTCACACATCCAACTATTGACTCCACACATCCAACAATTGACTCCACACATCCAACCATTGACTCCACACATCCAACCATTGACTCCACACATCCAACCATTGACTCCACACATCCAACCATTGACTCCACACATCCAACCATTGACTCCACACATCCAACCATTGACTCCACACATCCAACCATTGCCTTTACACATCCAACCATTGACTCCACACATCCAACCATTGACTCCACACATCCAACCATTGACTCCACACATCCAACCATTGACTCCACACATCCATCCATTGACTCCACACATCCAACCATTGACTCCACACATCCAACCATTGACTCCACACATCCATCCATTGACTCCACACATCCAACCATTGACTCCACACATCCAACCATTGACTCCACACATCCAACCATTGACTCCACACATCCAACCATTGACTCCACACATCCAACCATTGACTCCACACATCCAACCATTGCCTTTACACATCCAACCATTGACTCCACACATCCAACCATTGACTCCACACATCCAACCATTGACTCCACACATCCAACCATTAACTCCTCACAGCCAACCATTGACTTCGCACATCCAACTATTGACTCCACACATCCAACCATTGACTCCACACATCCAACCATTGACTCCACACATCCAACCATTGACTCCACACATCCATCCATTGACTCCACACATCAATGTATACACGCATCTAGCTAGAGTTATTAAACGAATAACATATACCTATTTGTTATATATTCGATGTAAAAAATTAATAACCTTGTATGGACAATTATCAACATCAGCTGTGACAACAACCAGAATAAAGCCGCAGAACAGGGGTAAATAACTAAGTACAGTCTTGTTCATTTTTACCACAGAGTTATGCAACCTGTAAACAAATAATATGAATTTTGATTTTTTACAAGATCTATGTTTTCTGTGGTCACCTGGACATAAAGACATAACATGCAGATGTTAGATGTAAGCATATGTTATTTTGAATCAGTTTCATTGACTGTTCTATTTTTGTATATAGTTTTTGGATGTTAGAAATTAATTTCACAAGACTAGGGTCAAGGAGAGCATGCTTTCACACTAGCCATGACGTATTAAGAAAAGTTTTCATGATGATGATGATGATATTGATGATGATGAAGTAGTCCCAGTAGCTGGGAGCACATGATTCTTGACAGCCCATTGTCTTTCTGATAAGCAAAGGCATAGACCCTCTTCAGTTGAGTAACCGTGTTGACACATAAACAAAGAATTACCGTCTCAAAAACATGGTTGCGTTAGAAGAGTTATAGATGCGTGTCACTTCACGGAGTTATAGATGCGTGTCACTTCACGGAGTTATAGATGCATGTCACTTCACGGAGTTATAGATGCATGTCACTTCATGGAGTTATAGATGCATGTCACTTCAAGGAGTTATAGATGCGTGTCACTTCACGGAGTTATAGATGCGTGTCACTTCACGGAGTTATAGATGCGTGTCACTTCACGGAGTTATAGATGCATGTCACTTCATGGAGTTATAGATGCATGTCACTTCAAGGAGTTATAGATGCATGTCACCACAAGGAGTTATAGGTGCGTGTCACTTCAAGGAGTTATAGATGCATGTCACCACAAGGAGTTATAGGTGCGTGTCACTTCAAGGAGTTATAGATGCATGTCACTTCAAGGAGTTATAGATGCATGTCACTTCATGGAGTTATAGATGCATGTCACCACAAGGAGTTATAGGTGCGTGTCACTTCAAGGAGTTATAGATGCATGTCACCACAAGGAGTTATAGGTGCGTGTCACTTCAAGGAGTTATAGATGCATGTCACCACAAGGAGTTATAGGTGCGTGTCACTTCAAGGAGTTATAGATGCATGTCACCACAAGGAGTTATAGGTGCGTGTCACTTCAAGGAGTTATAGTTGCCTGTCACTTCAAGGAGTTATAGATGCATGTCACCACAAGGAATTATAGATGCATGTCACTTCATGGAGTTATAGATGCATGTCACTTCGAGGAGTTATAGATGCATGTCACTTCATGGAGTTATAGATGCATGTCACTTCAAGGAGTTATAGATGCGTGTCACTTCACGGAGTTATAGATGCGTGTCACTTCACGGAGTTATAGATGCGTGTCACTTCACGGAGTTATAGATGCATGTCACTTCATGGAGTTATAGATGCATGTCACTTCAAGGAGTTATAGATGCATGTCACCACAAGGAGTTATAGGTGCGTGTCACTTCAAGGAGTTATAGATGCATGTCACCACAAGGAGTTATAGGTGCGTGTCACTTCAAGGAGTTATAGATGCATGTCACTTCAAGGAGTTATAGATGCATGTCACTTCATGGAGTTATAGATGCATGTCACCACAAGGAGTTATAGGTGCGTGTCACTTCAAGGAGTTATAGATGCATGTCACCACAAGGAGTTATAGGTGCGTGTCACTTCAAGGAGTTATAGATGCATGTCACCACAAGGAGTTATAGGTGCGTGTCACTTCAAGGAGTTATAGATGCATGTCACCACAAGGAGTTATAGGTGCGTGTCACTTCAAGGAGTTATAGTTGCCTGTCACTTCAAGGAGTTATAGATGCATGTCACCACAAGGAATTATAGATGCATGTCACTTCATGGAGTTATAGATGCATGTCACTTCGAGGAGTTATAGATGCATGTCACTTCATGGAGTTATAGATGCATGTCACTTCAAGGAGTTATAGATGCATGTCACCTCAAGGAGTTATAGATGCATGTCACTTCATGGAGTTATAGATGAATGTCACTTCATGGAGTTATAGATGCATGTCACTTCAAGGAGTTATAGATGCATGTCACTTCAAGGAGTTATAGATGCATGTCACTTCAAGGAGTTATAGATGCATGTCACCTCAAGGAGTTATAGATGCATGTCACTTCAGGGAATCATTTCAGTGCAGCAGTACCCCATGACTGTCACGTATTGCCTGGAGCACAGTATACACGTCTGGACCAGGTCGCAGTTACGTTCTAGTTAGAAAAGGGGGGGGGGCGGGATTGCCCAATTAAATAAAGGTTATTCGTGTGTTATCGTGCGTCGGACATTTCTATTAGAAAATGTGATGACCTTTTTATGAAAAATCGTTTGGGTGGTTGGGGGGGGGGGTGTCCCGTCTTTTGGCGAAAACCAAATTCCTAGTAGTAAAAGTTATGTTCTAATTTGCCAAGGATATCTACCGCCCTGGTATGGGCCATTCACTTAATCGTTTTCTGGTCAGTTCTGTTGACTCATCTGCAGTAATGACGTATATAGTATCTGAAGCCACTTAGGATTATGTTACACAAGAACAAAGGTGTAAGGGTCGTTGGCCTGCATGTTTTCGTCATTCATGGGAGCCATGTGACAGAATGAAGTCATCGAGACAAGACATGTAGTCACATTGATTGTTTTTACGGGACAGAGGTTTTCGAATCATCCCTGGCTTTCATTAGTCACCTCCTACGATATGCGTGTAAACATTGGTCCTATTCTGTTCACCCTGAACTACAAGTCTAGGTCCCTGTTGTCACACGGGAGTAGTAATTGGTATACTATACCACATACAAAAGAGTTACACTATATGAAAAAAACAGATCTATTTCCAGACAGACGATCCGGGATTCAAAAGACAAAACAGTCCGTGAGGAGAAGCATTGCGGTCCTACAGTATCCGAGGATTATCACGTCCTGCCTGGAAAGCAAAGTACACTTCTGTGCCCACTAGTTCATCATTCTTCTGCCAGATCTGTTGATCCAGCTGCAGTGATGGCACACCTATTGCTCCCTATCATTTAGAAGTCTGCCAAAAAAGGACAACATGCAATAATTTTCTTGTGCTCAATGTTCGCTGTCCTGCATCTCGTAACCATCCATGGAATCCGTTCATGGAAGACAAAAGTAAGAAACGGAGCCTAGATATACAGGGAAAATAATGTTTTCACAGGAGACACGTTGTCATCCTTTTCTCCAACTTTCTTTAATCATCTTCTACAACATGCCTAGAAATAAGACAATGACCATATTCGTTGCACCATCAATAACAAATACAGGCAATGGTTAATAATAATTAGAAGATCCGAACCTGTCAGGGTCGTGGGAAATAATTCGTCCAAATATCTCTGTCCTCAGCATTTGCAGGAATGTAGAAAAATCGTGACATTAAAGAAAAATCTTTCCTTTAATGATACAAATTCATAATTTTCTTTAGGCGCCTCTTCTGCCCCTAGATAGTTAATCCTTGCAAAATAATTGTAGAAAGTGAGTCGTGTCTGGTTAGATGTCCAAACCAAACAAATTGTAGAAAGTGAGTCGTGACTGGCTAGATGTCCAAACCAAACAATTGTAGAAAGTGAGTTGTGTCTGGTTAGATGTCGAAACCAAACAATTGTAGAAAGTGAGTCGTGTCTGGTTAGATGTCCAAACCAAACAATTGTAGAAAGTGAGTTGTGTCTGGTTAGATGTCCACACCAAACAATTGTAGAAAATGAGTCGTGTCTGGTTAGATGTCCAAACCAAACAATTGTAGAAAGTGAGTCGTTTCTGGTTATATGTCCAAACCAAACAATTGTAGAAAGTGAGTCGTGTCTGGTTAGATGTCCAAACCAAACAATTGTACGCTGCTTCACCTCTGTCAAATGTTGGTAACCGGTGGCCGTAAAGGCCACAAATATGTGGAATAAAATTCGAACTAGAACACACTTGTGTATTAACCCATTGATAGATGTAACACGTGATACACATATGATATACTTACCTTTCTACACTTTCTGGTTATTATGTAAAGTGGTTGCGAAGGAAACAAAACATTATTAGTCTAAACTCTAAACGACCAATCTTCACGAGTACTGTGTATATTTATGCGATCTCTATGATTAGACACTATCATCATACGTGACTTGCACATCACGATCTAGAAATGTGACCTCAAGGCTATTGAGAAAAGAAATTAATCACTAAATATACTATAGCCTAATTACAATGTGTATTTTACTTTAATTCATTTTTCCAACATAGTACAAAGAATGATATTAGTTGTTTCGGTCCAAATTGAAGGTTTCTCTAAGTATGATTCGTTAAATTTCTTATTAATATTTAGTTACGTTGATTTTTATCTTTGCAAACCTAATATTTCTATAATATGTGCTCATATCATCGCCACAGAAGTTCCAGCAAAGTTGACTGACTGATGGTTTCAATTTTATATTGATCAGATTGTTGATTTGTCAGAGCAGTGAGTCAGTCAATTACGGACCGCGAGTCCATGCAGACGCACGAATATATTTTTTCTAGCCCACACAGCTCATATAGAATTATTATATGTGCTCAGAAAATAGTACTGGAAGTTCTCAAGAACTAAAAAAAAGCGTTTTGATCCTATATATTATGTTATGTTCCTCCAGGGCCATAGGCGGCGCATAGGGCAGAAACCATAGCTTTCCATTTCTGTCTTTGTGTTGCCAGGTCTTTCAATTGTTGCGTGTTATTTAGGTTCATTGACATGCCTTCTCTATTAATGGTTCTTCGTAGAGTTTCGCTAGGTCTCCCTCTTCTTCTTATTCCAGGTAGCACCCAATATAGTGACTGCTGGGGAATTCTTAGGCTGTTCATTATTTGATCCTATACCACACCGTAAAAGCTCGATCTGACCGTCCTATATACAGCTCATTCTGGTTGTCCTATAACATACAGCTCAGTCTGGTTGTCCTATACCATACAGAGTGCACAATCTGGCCGTCCTATACCACACAGCACAGTCTGGTTGTCCTATAGACCTATACCACCGTAAAAGCTCAATCTGGCTAGCAGACCGAAAAAACGTTGAGCCTATTTGTGGTTTAGAGGGATTAACTCTTTCAATGATTCAGTACAGTAACAAAATGATCTATGTTCTAGAGCAGTGTTTCCGTCCAGTAACAATATGATCTATTTTTTAAAACAGTGATTTCCATTCTTTTCCCTCTGATTCCATTCCTCTCCCCTGTACATTTTAAAAATCTGGTCGGCCCCTCCGTGTCACTTTTAGTTTCCAATTTATCCCTACCCCACATTTTCAACTAGGGAAGAAACCTACAAACAGATTTAAAACAATTATTAGCATTTTGTGTTTGGTATAAATTCATGGACTTCCGGTAGTGACGTCCGTTGATGGAGGGTGTTTCTCTAATCACGTCTGGGTCATTCCGTTGATCGTTGGATTAATCAACTAACATCGTAAAATCCAGACCGATTTGTGTAACAGAAGTCAGTTCATTCTAATTCTTTTTTCATTCAAACGAATTATTTTGTGTCAAACTGTGTTACAACATCAGTATTTAAGCCGTTGGTACTACATCGGGCATGTCCTACGCGCAGACACCAACAGAATACACCACCAATCTCTTGAATGGGTAACTACAGGCAAAAGAGCAAGGAGTAGACCACAAGAAACACTCAGAAGAACAATACTTAGAGAAAGTAAAACAACCAATATTCATACTATTCAAGAACTTCACATAATAGCTTTGAACATACAGAATTGGAAAGATCTTACCTCTGCCCTATCCGCTAACTTCAGCGCAAAAGGAAAATGAATGAAGGAATGAATGAATGAATAAATTCATGGAATGTTTTTTCCATAAACATTACTTTCATCACAGAATTAACATCAAATAACATTAATGAAACAGTTAATTTCAATTAAGAAAATAGTGCACACCTGCAAACCGCTAATGTGAAGGATGGCATTTTTTAAACAAATCATTCTTTCTTTTGATTTTTCTTAAATAGCCTATATTTTTAACGGACTATAATTTTCTTAACTCTGAACACAAGGATGCTAGGGGAAATTAAAGAGGAGACAGACTTGCCAGAATGGTCATAGTGACTAGTGGTAGTTGAATATGGACCGTGATGATAAAAATGGTTTAATACAGGGAGAGATGTCTACATTTTAAAAGAAACGCGCCATAGCTCGGAAAAAATCGAGATAACATGATCTAACTAAGCGATGTATATTTTCCCATATTTAGTGCACAACAGACATATTTTCGTGGAAGGGGGGGGGGATAGAGATGTATAGAATGAAAGAGGGAGTGGGGGTTAGGGTTATTGTTAGTCTTCGGTCCAATCGTAACCCTACCCTTAACGTCCGAGATCATTCTTTCTCCTCCGATGCGCTTTCGTGGCGGCTGTGTTATGCTATATACACAAATTTTACGCATAAATGTGTTCCATTCGGTTTTCTACCGAATCCTTCCACTACTGTAGTATTATAATGTAAGTGGATGACCCTGGCCACACATCTTTTCTAGCAGTTCTCGAGTTTGTGAAAAACTTACTACATCTTTATGTGTAGCTGACAAGCTCAGTAAAACGGCATCTTCACTAAATTAGCCATTTGGTGCGTTTTTGTTTTTTGACAACTCGGTCTGCTAGTGACGTAATTTCAGTGACGACCCGAAAACGACACGAAAATTGCGCGTACTATACCAAAGTTGGAATCAAACTCATCATACTATTTTTAAAAATTTGGAATATTGGCATTTCTTCTCGTAAAAGGTAAAGGTAGGTCCCATGGCATCTGCCGTCGGGGATGAAGATAACTATTAGGTGAGGTGGCCAGCTGCCTTCCTTGCTGTTTTTTACCTTCCCTAACTCATGCGTCAGGTACTCATTTACAGCTGAGTGGACTGGAGGAGTGGTTGTGTCAAGTGAGAAATCACAACCCGGATGTTTTTTAAATGTCCGGACGTGTTTTCGAACCTGGCACGCTTTAACCAGATGATAGCAAGCAAGCTTACTATCCACTAGGCTACCGCGCTCCTCATACTGTACTGTACGATAAAAAGTAATTAGTTGAGCAATATCTCCCATCAATGAATCTTCTATATAACCAAATTATAGCTTTATAACATTTGTGCTTGCGTAGTAATCAATAGTTTGGATGTAATCAAGTATGTAATCAAGTCCAGTTGAAGATGTGGACTATTTCTTCTTCAGTGTCTGTGTGTGGTTAGAGTACACGTCCTGGTAGTGAAGCATGGTGTTGCAAGAAACGAGCAAAAGAAGAGTTATCAACCAGCACAGAACCTGAAAGTCAGTTACCAAATTTTGAAGGACATACTGAATATGACATAATATGGCATAACGAATTACTCTTTGCAGACGACCAAATACTAATAGCGATATCAGAAGAACAATTGCAAGAACATATGAACAGACTCCGCACAACATGTAAAAAATTCCACATGAAGATTAATATTGAAAAGGCCGAAATAATATGCAATAGCAAAGAAAGAAAGAAATATTACTATCTCCAACGATAATAAACACCTGAAACAGGTAAATGAATTCACTTACTTAGGAAGCATTATATCGAGTGAAGGGAAAAACAGTAAAGAGATATAAAAATCGATGCAAAAAAATATACCAGATCCTAGGACAGATGACACGTATTTTTAAGAACAAAAATGTAAACATAGACACTAAAGTTGCATTATACAAGACTATTATTATTCCATCACTATGCTACCAGTGCCAAACCTGGACAATGACAGCACAAGACAAAAGAAATATAGTGACAACAGAAATGACATGTGTACGAAGAAAACTCTGAGTGTCATTAAGAGATAGTATTATAAACGGTAACATCAGACAGATAACCAAAACAATACCAGTACTGGAACACATCAAAAGACAATAGATCAAGTGGTTTTTACACGCTTTCAGACTACCAACAGACAGCATGAAACAAATGGCCATGACACATAGACATCACGGCTATAAAGTCACAGGCAGACCATGTAAAAGATAGATCACAGAAACCAAAGAAGCCACAGGAACAAGCTCACAAACAGCCAACAAGAAGGTCATCTCCAGAGCTCCCCCCCCCCTGACGCCAATAGGCAAACAAGGGCCACAGCGTATATATATATATATATATATATATATATATATATATATATATATATATATATATATATATATATATATATATATATATAGATAGATAGATAGATAGATAGATAGATAGATAGATAGATAGATAGATAGATAGATAGATAGATAGATAGATAGATAGATAGATAGATAGATAGATAGATAGATAGATAGATAGATAGATAGATAGATAGATAGATAGATAGATAGATAGATAGATAGATAGATAGATAGATAGATAGATAGATAGATAGATAGATAGATAGATAGATAGATAGATAGATAGATAGATAGATAGATAGATAGATAGATAGATAGATAGATAGATAGATAGATAGATAGATAGATAGATAGATAGATAGATAGATAGATAGATAGATAGATAGATAGATAGATAGATAGATAGATAGATAGATAGATAGATAGATAGATAGATAGATAGATAGATAGATAGATAGATAGATAGATAGATAGATAGATAGATAGATAGATAGATAGATACTGAATATGACACATTATAAGATGTTAAGGATGAACCACGCTAAGGAGTTTATTTCTACGGATACACTAGGCGTAAGCCACGCTAAAGTGGTTATTTCTGCGCAGACATTAACAGAAACCACGCTGAGGTCTGTATTTCTATAGAATTTTGAAATAGGTTTAAAGGGTGTAGGGGATTTACTTCATTGTAGTTGGGTTTCTCCATATTTGTGAAAGAAAGCAACCCACGGCTTACCAAGAGTACCGCTGATAGTACTTAACTGTGTAGCTTCAAGCGATAGTGAAAACTGAAAACCTGCTAACAGCGAAGGAATTACTTCATCATCAGCACCATTTTTTTCTATTGCTTCATTTCTTAAACATCGCATTTCGCAAGAAGTAATCTTTCTCTTTTATTTTAGTTATTGTCCACAACTGACAGTAACACAATATGTTGGTATACAGTTTGAATTCATGATTTTGTAGTTTGATTTTCATTTGTATTGATGTTTTAAGATTGGAGTACATTAATAATCCTCGAATTAACCTTCGCCCAAAGAAAATCAACTCTCTTCCACCCCACCCTTTTCTTTGGGGCGCATGTCCCACTTTGGGAAATACAGTAGCTATGACAGCTCGTTAAGATTAACGTTTGAAACCCATTAATTTATGCAACACGGAAACGACAATGGCAGCTAGAAGGTTACTGTTTGAAATTGTGAACGTTTGTTGTAGTTTTTATCTTTGTGTATGTCTACCAAGTCGTGCGACCAGACCAGATGTTGTGATAACTTTTGAATTAGTAATTTCTACAGTTCAGTATTCCATCGAAACAACAATATTTATTTTGTAGATAATACAGTCGGCAGTTACACGATAGTGTTTGCTGATGTGTTTACAGGATCGTGTTTGTTGTGATAGATCAGTGGTTTGTAACGTTTTCCTCTCCTTGAAAAAAAAATATATTTTTTCATCCAGAAATTCTCCGTACATATTTTTTTCTTGCACGCAGTAAAAAAAAATAAAGTAACCAATAATATTTATTAATGCCGTAGGGGTGTGAGATATTTACGATCTCACATTTCAGTGGCTCTGCAAATGAGGGCGGTAGCCATCTCCTCTCCCTCGCAGTCTTTACTTCCCGGATTCATCCGGTACCCATTTAAAGCTGGGTCGACCCGGGAGCCGTTGAGATCTGGAAAACATTTCCTCCTCAACAGGATCACTCCTGTGGCTTCTTGCACGTATATTTGTGTGGTAAACGATATAAATTAACAAACAAACCATAAACACGTATTTCTTTGTGGTACAAGCTATATCCAATAACTACATTAGACAAGTTTATCGATCTTGCAAAAGTTGAGCAAAAAAACAACGCAGCGCAAATAAGCAACATCTTATGCTTTCAAACATAATATACATGAGCTCTTGAATTTTGTTCTGATAAAACAGTGGTTTGTTCAAACATCTCATTATGTGTAGTTATAGAAGTCTAATAATAATATACTTGAAGCATTTTCTGTTGTACAATTATTATTGAATGTTTACGCAATCCGGGAAGATGTGGCTGAAAGTCTCAAGGGTTAAAATGTCACACATATCATATACAGAAATCTGAAGTGGAGACAGTGAAAACATTTGTATTGTTCCATTTATTTTCTGGTACAAGACTTATATACAAAATATGGGGATTATGCTCCTAATACTTTTGTATTTATTCCACTTTTTCATTTTATAAAAATATTATAAAAAGATTGACGTAGTCGACCTAAGCCTAAACCCATGTTACCGCATTCTCGGAGACTACCACTAGGGGGCATGTTTTGGTCTGTAAGGTCCATGGGCACAATGGGTGGAAAACCGTCATGCCGTAAAGCCAATACATATCCATAGCTGGCGACGGATAGGAATGCTGTAACAGGCTAGGGAAGCCAATCCGAATTAAAGGCACGCCGAAAACTGATGTGCTGGATCCTTCTGGGTACAAATAACATTGTGGAACTAGCAGCATGACGTACTTCACGCTCCCCATAGGAAATCACACGAATATTAGTGTTGAGAAATCAGAGAATTAACGCAGAAGAAGAAATCCTAAAAAGATGAACAAGAACAAAAAGAGACACTCGTATGTTGCCATGACAATCGTGTGTTGCAACTGTCTGAAAGGGAAGCATAGAATAACAGTATTGTCACATGCAATTCTCATATTGGCACATGTCACATGAAGTTCAGATAACGCGTAAAAACTCTAAAACAGCGTATTCTGTGTGGTTTTTTTTTGTTTACCAGTAGGAGTTCGAAAGGAACACGCAGTTACACAAAGAGACAATCAGTAACATGACAACCTTGACCTGAAATACACAAAGAGACAAGCAGTAAATGACAATTTGGATCTGAAAAAAAGTTCGAGAACTAAAATCAAAATAGGAACTCTTAGCAAGAAATAGGAACTCTTAGCAAGAAATTCAAGAAATAGGAACTCTTAGCAAGAAATTCAAGAAATAGGAACTCTTAGCAAGAAATTCAAGAAATAGGAACTCTTAGCAAGAAATTCAAGAAATAGGAACTCTTAGCAAGAAATTCAAGAAATAGGAACTCTTAGCAAGAAATTCAAGAAAACGTAATTGAATAAAAGGAAACTAAGATAGGATACTTCGATCAAACAAGCGCTCTCCACAGATGTCAAGACAATGTAGACTTAAAATTGCATAAAAACCATAAATGCTTGTTAAACCACAAACTCTGTTCTCAACTGTAGGGACAATATACATACAGTTTATAAAACTTTATTTTGAAATCACAAGCCCTATTATAATAAGAAATCTGAGATTGTTTGGCCATATAATGAGAAATAACAGTATGAAAATAATGGCAGCAGGAATAATGTTGTTGGTAGCAGGAATAAGGTTATTGGTAGCAAGAATAATGTTATTGGTAGCAGGAATAAAGTTATTGGTAGCAGGAATAAGGTTTTTGGTAGCAGGAATAAGGTTTTTGGTAGCAGGAATAAGGTTTTTGGTAGCAGGAATAAGGTTGCTGGTAGCAGGAATAAGGTTTTTTTGGTTGCAGGAATAAGGTTTTTGGTAGCAGGAATAAGGTTATTGGTAGCAGGAATAAGGTTATTAGTAGCAGTAATAAGGTTATTGGTAGCAGGAATAAGGTTATTGGTAGCAGGAATAAGTTTTTGGTAGCAGGAATATGGTTTTTGGTAGCAGGAATAAGGTTTTTGGTAGCAGGAATAAGGTTTTTGGTAGCAGGAATAAGGTTGATGGTAGCAGGAATAAGGTTTTTGGTAGCAGGAATAAGGTTATTGGTAGCAGGAATAAGGTTGATGGTAGCAGGAATAAGGTTTTTGGTAGCAGGAATAAGGTTATTTGTAGCAGGAATAAGGTTATTGGTAGCAGGAATAAGGTTTTTGTTAGCAGGAATAAGGTTTTTGGTAGCAGGAATAAGGTTTTTGGTAGCAGGAATAAGGTTGCTGGTAGCAGGAATAAGGTTTTTTTGGTTGCAGGAATAAGGTTTTTGGTAGCAGGAATAAGGTTATTGGTAGCAGGAATAAGGTTATTAGTAGCAGTAATAAGGTTATTGGTAGCAGGAATAAGGTTATTGGTAGCAGGAATAAGTTTTTGGTAGCAGGAATATGGTTTTTGGTAGCAGGAATAAGGTTTTTGGTAGCAGGAATAAGGTTTTTGGTAGCAGGAATAAGGTTGATGGTAGCAGGAATAAGGTTTTTGGTAGCAGGAATAAGGTTATTGGTAGCAGGAATAAGGTTATTGGTAGCAGGAACAAGGTTATTGGTAGCAGGAATACGTTTTTGGTAGCAGGAATATGGTTTTTGGTAGCAGGAATAAGGTTATTGGTAGCAGGAATAAGGGTATTGGTAGCAGGAATAAGGTTATTGGTAGCAGGAATAAGGTTATTGGTAGCAGGAATACGTTTTTGGTAGCAGGAATATGTTTTTTGGTAGCAGGAATAAGGTTATTGGTAGCAGGAATAAGGTTATTGGTAGCAGGAATAAGGTTATTGGAAGCAGGAATAAGTTTTTGGTATCAGGAGTATGGTTATTGGTAGCAGGAATAAGGTTTCTGGTAGCAGGAATAAGGTTTCTGGTAGCAGGAATAAGGTTTTTGGTAGCAGGAATAAGGTTTTTGGTAGCAGGATTAAAGGCCGCCCAAGACGACGATGGATAAGAGATATCTCATATTATTTAATCATGACCCTCTCTGCAGCAGACCAGCTCGCTCAGAATCATGACCCTCTCTGCAGCAGACCAGCTCGCTCAGAATCATGACCCTCTCTGCAGCAGACCAGCTCGCTCAGAATCATGACCCTCTCTGCAGCAGACCAGCTCGCTCAGAATCATGACCCTCTCTGCAGCAGACCAGCTCGCTCAGAATCATGACCCTCTCTGCAGCAGACCAGCTCGCTCAGAATCATGACCCTCTCTGCAGCAGACCAGCTCGCTCAGAATCATGACCCTCTCTGCAGCAGACCAGATCGCTTAGAATCATGACTCTCTCTGCAGCAGACCAGCTCGCTCAGAATCATGACCCTCTCTGCAGCAGACCAGCTCGCTCAGAATCATGACCCTCTCTGCAGCAGACCAGCTCGCTCAGAATCATGACCCTCTCTGCAGCAGACAAGCTCGCTCAGAATCATGACCCTCTCTGCAGCAGACCAGCTCGCTCAGAATCATGACCCTCTCTGCAGCAGACCAGCTCGCTCAGAATCATGACCCTCTCTGCAGCAGACCAGCTCGCTCAGAATCATGACCCTCTCTGCAGCAGACCAGCTCGCTCAGAATCATGAGTAGAGAACATCCATAAAGAAGACTATGTTCTGGAAAGAATATTTCAAGAAGAATCACAAGCTCTATTCTCAACTGTTGGGACAGTCTGCACTTAAAGAATATTCCAAGAAGAATCACAAGCTCTATTCTCAACTGTTGGGACAGTCTGCACTTAAAGAATATTTCAAGAAGAATCACAAGCTCTATTCTCAACTGTTGGGACAGTCTGCACTTAAAGAATATTTCAAGAAGAATCACAAGCTCTATTCTCAACTGTTGGGACAGTCTGCACTTAAAGAATATTTCAAGAAGAATCACAAGCTCTATTCTCAACTGTTGGGACAGTCTGCACTTAAAGAATATTTCAAGAAGAATCACAAGCTCTATTCTCAACTGTTGGGACAGTCTGCACTTAAAGAATATTTCAAGAAGAATCATAAGCTCTATTCTCAACTGTTGGGACAGTCTGCACTTAAAGAATATTTCAAGAAGAATCACAAGCTCTATTCTCAACTGTTGGGACAGTCTGCACTTAAAGAATATTTCAAGAAGAATCACAAGCTCTATTCTCAACTGTTGGGACAGTCTGCACTTAAAGAATATTTCAAGAAGAATCACAAGCTCTATTCTCAACTGTTGGGACAGTCTGCACTTAAAGAATATTTCAAGAAGAATCACAAGCTCTATTCTCAACTGTTGGGACAGTCTGCACTTAAAGAATATTTCAAGAAGAATCACAAGCTCTATTCTCAACTGTTGGGACAGTCTGCACTTAAAGAATATTTCAAGAAGAATCACAAGCTCTATTCTCAACTGTTGGGACAGTCTGCACTTAAAGAATATTCCAAGAAGAATCACAAGCTCTATTCTCAACTGTTGGGACAGTCTGTACTTAAAGTTACATAAAAAGTATAAATGCTTATTAAACCACAATTGCCGTTGACTTCCTCAAGAGATATTATCCATGGCCTCAATGCTTTTTCAGCGCAAGTACATACTAGGTAAATGGAATTACTAAAGTCCAGACTTCTTAAACTGGTCAAAGAAGCTATCTGTAACGGGAGACGTGACATCTTGGTTCCGCGAAGATCAAGTGTCATAAGTAAAGGGAGATTCTTGAAGGCCTGTTCCGATATTCTGATAATTGGGTTATTATTCAGATACATGATTCGAATACTAGCGTTCTTAGGAAAACTATCATTGGTTAATTCAGTGATAAAGTTATAGCCAAGGTTAACTTCAAATGTCGAAGCATGAAATACTGCTCCTTGGATATGGGTCACAGAGTTATGTGAAAGCATCAAAGTAGTCACAGACTGAAGTCGTATCCATAACGAGGGAATTGAGGGAAGGAAATTGTACCCTAAATCTAGTTCATAAAGTCTTGAAGGTACAGCTCCTGACAATGGATCAGCAATTCTGTTATGTTTAAAATCTAAACTTCCTACGTTTGTCAAGAACGATAAATCAGGGATAGATGTTAGTTGATTGTTTTCAACTTCTAAAGATTGCAAACAGTCAGCGAACGGTCTCAACGAGCTGCTAAGATGTTGAGGGTCAGATATTTGGTTATGTTGTAAAGACAAAGATGATAACTTACTAAGTTGTGGGATAAATGTTATATTTATTATTTTGTTGTTTGATAAATCCAGTGATTCTAAAGCCAACAACTTGGACATGGCTAGAGGGATTGCTGTAAGACTTCCATTGCTGATCGATAAACCAACTAGAGTTTTGACCAGCAAGTCAAAAGCATTGTCCGGGATTGAAGAAATGGTACTATCGTCAATGTTTAACTCTATCAAATTAGAAAAATACTGAAACCACACAGGCCATGAACTCAGACCAACGTTGCGAAAATTAAGTGTGTGGATAGTCTTGCCAATATTTTTCATAGCATCGATATTCCAGTTCAGAATTGTTGTATCAAACATATCGAAGTATTCCAAGGCATGTAGATGAAGAAATGCATCAGGCATACGAGTGAATCGTGCGCCCTGGAACGTAATAGACTGCAACGTTGTTGTAGATCCGAAGAAAGCATCTTCATCAATTGATGCGATTGGATTCCATGAGAAGGAAATTGATGTGATGTTTGTTGGGAAACAGCGTGCCGGTATACTTGTTATCTTGTTACCCTGTGTATAGAAATGGAAAAACAAATATTGAGATAATAGCTTCCACGGAAACATAATTTTGTTGTCACTTCAAATGTATCATTGTCGATTCTACAACTTTTGCCAGCACATTTGTAACGATTTCCCTACTTTTACAACGATTATCAATCTATTTCGTCTGTGTGGCAACTAGACCACGGAATTCGAATTTAGGAAAGGAAAAAATATTAGGGCCACTATCTTCTTTCCAGGCATGCCGTTGTAGAGTAAGGAAAGTTAGGGGATAGGCTGATATCCTGTCATCATCATCGTGTGACATATTCTTGCCAGAACTTAGTCTTCTTTATGGACCTACGATGACCATTCAGCTCAACTAGGATGATGTCTGCGGAGTGCCCGACTAATGAGTCCTAGGCATGCTTGGAATTGTCTACCACACTCTGGGCATATATGGGAGGAGTCTGTGGAACATTCAGCAGCTCTTGCCTTTCTTCTAGCGCGTCTTTGTTGCGCATAGTAATGACTAGTGCTGAATTGTGTTTAAAGTGTGGAGAAGTTGCACCACTTCACGATCTTTGCGCGTCATCTTTGCGCGTCATCTTTGCGCGTCATCTTTGCGCGTCATCTTTGCGCGTCATCTTTGCGCGTCATCTTTGCGCAGGGGCCAGAACTAGAACTAAAAGTGCGATGAGAATTATTTGAAGTAGATTTTTATTTTAAAAAAGTCATCAACAAGACTTTCAGTCAATATGGTCAGACTAAAATGACTGACAGTCCGTCCTTGTATATAAATAATCTCCCGTTTTGGGTTGAAAATAGTACATACTGAGTGGAATTACTAAAATTTAAAAAGTAAGGGGTCTCTCTGAATAAACTGAATATTTGATTTATAGAGCTATCAGACTCATGATTTCTGTATTAACTTCCAGATACACAAGATTAATTCTAAGTACATCTATGTCAACAGGAAAAACTGTGAAGGGTTTCATGGCAATATCAGACCGGGTACTATTAGTAAAACTAACAGGAAATCCATTGGATATTAACATTGTACACGTTTATGCACCCACATCTAGCAGTTCAGAGGGGGACATTGAACATTTCTATGGAAAACTAAAAATTGCACTGAAATAATGTAAAAATAATGAGGTAACTATAGTGATGGAAACTTTAGCGCAAAATTAGGTGATATAGAAATAAAGGATGTGACTGGAAGATTTGGTTTAGGGGTTAAGAATGAAAGAAGTGACTTTTTGTTAGAGCACAAGCACATAATTTAATAATAGGGAATACGTGGTTCAAGCAACATCTAAGAAGGATATGTACACGGATTAGCCCAGGAGATAATACGTGGAATCAAATTGATTACACTTTAGTCTCTAAAAGACATATAAACAGCATTAGATCTATGAAAACAAGGACAGGTGCTGACTGCAGCAGTGATCTACCGGAAAATATTTTTTCCAGATTTCTTTCTGGAACAGAAAACTACTGGTGGGGAAATTGTGTATAAGATTAAAGAAGATCAAGAGATCACCAAGAAATATAAAATTAGATTTAGCATTATTGAAATCAAATGCTGACATTAAAGACAGATACAACATAATTGTACAGAATAAATACAATGCCATTACAAAGATTCATAGTATTGAAGATCAATGGGACATACTGAAACATTGAATAAGCCAAACATCTAAAGAGATTATACAAAAAGTAAAACATACATCAAAATATAAATGGATGACTGAAGAAATATTAGAACTGATGAGCACTAGAAGAAAAAATAAACACAAGATAGAGTAATATCAGAAAATACATAAGGAGATACGAGAGAAATGCAAAGTAGCAGAAGAAAGCTGGCTGAACAAGAAATCCACAGAAATAGAATCGCATTACAACCAAGATACAACATTACTACATAAGAAAATTGATGCGATAACAGGGAAAAGAACACAAACAATTTCAGGGTGTCTAAAATATAAGACAGGGCAGGTATTAATGGGAATAGATCACATAGTACAGAGATGGTCAGAATATATCAAAGAACTTTATGATGACAATATACAGGAGATAATCATACAAGATAACGGCGAGGGCCCATCAATACTCGCAGCAGAAGTAAGGGAGGCCCTAAGACACATGAAATATGGTAAAGCCCCAGGATCAGACAATATCACATTAGAAGAATTAGCAGCTTTAGATGACTTTGGAGTTGAAATAATAAAAAAAATTGCTGAATGTCGTATATAATAGCGGACACATACCCGATGACTTAATGAGATCCTTAATAAACCAGGGACTACCGAATGTGACGAACACCGTACAAGCAGTCTCATGAGCCAAATAACCAAAAACTTCTCAGAATCATCATGAAGAGAGTGAGAAACAAAATAAAAACACAAATAAGTTCAGAACAATGTTGCTTCGTAGAAGGCAAAAGGTACCAACAATGTTTTATATATTTTGAGAACAATAATAGAGAGGTATATAGAGGTAAAAACAGATATGTACCTCTGTTTTAAAGAAAACACAAAAGCATTTCATAATATTAAACATAACAAGTTAGAGAATGCTAGACATAACATAATATGCTAGAGAATTTGAACACCGATAGTAAGGATTTAATATTCATCAAGAACATGTACTGGCAACAAACAACAGCAATAAGAGTAGAAAATCAATTTGGCTCTTTATAACAAATAAAACAAGGAGTTAGACAGGGATGTGTACTTTCACCAGACCTGTTCTCTTTATACAGTGAAAACATAATACGTGCAATAGTAAATATCCCAGGAATATCAGTGGGAAGAATATCAGAAGAAAAGAGAAGTAATGGTTATTTCAAAGAAACAAACTACCACACCTTGCAAGATCAAAGTGAATGGTATAGTATTAAAACAGGTTCACCAATTCACATATTACAACGATTACAGCAGATGGAAGAAATAAAATATAAATAAAAAGAATAATAGGGCAGGCAAAAACAACATTCAGAAAAATTAAAAATATATTGTGTAATATGATCATGTTATTAGAGGTGAGGAATAGAGTGCTATATAGCTCCTATACTAACATATGGCCGCGAGTCGTGGACAATAAACATACAGGAAAGTGGGAAATTAGAGACAGTTGAGATGTATGTGGTTCCATAGAAGAATGCTGAGAATACCATGGACTACCAGAAAAATTAATGTGGAGGTGTTGAAAGAGTCAAATACGAAACGGTGCTCAATCAATAATATAAGAAAAAGACAATCATTATTTTTTTAGCCACTTCATGAGACAGGCAGGTTTGGAGAACATAGTCACAACAGGCAAAATTGAAGGCAGCAGAGGGCGACAACATGAGAAAATATTAGACAGTTTATCAACGTGGCACAGCAGGGAAACAGCAACAATATTGATACTTGATACTATGCTGGAGATAGAGAGCTGTGGAGAGCCATGATCGCCTACGCCAGCCGACATGGCACTTAATGATGATGACATCTATATTCAGACAAAAAGTTGTGAGTACATTGAACAACAGATCAACTGGCCAACAGATTAATTATCATAAGGAAACAATACATGGACAATATTATGATCTTACGTCCAAGTTTAAGTTTGTGAACTCTGAGTTGATAAAATTTGTTAGTGTCGGAAATGACGTCAGCTTCAGATCGTTACAGAAGATTTCCGGTGAAGCACAAGAACATTCCTGAAAGGAAAATATTGTAAAGTTGTTGTTAGATGAAACATGGATATTGTAAAGTTGTTGTTAGATGTAACAGTAATAATGTAAAGTTACTGTTGGATGTAACAGTAATAATGTAAAGTTACTGTTAGATATAACAGTAATAATATAAAGTTACTGTTGGATGTAACAGTAATAATACAAAGTTACTGTTGGATGTAACAGTAATAATGTAAAGTTACTGTTGGATGTAATAGTAATGATGTAAAGTTACTGTTGGATGTAACAGTAATAATGTAAAGTTACGGTTGGGTGTAACAGTAATAATATAAAGTTACGGTTGGATGTAACAGTAATGATGTAAAGTTACTGTTGGATGTAATAGTAATGATGTAAAGTTACGGTTGGATGTAACAGTAATGATGTAAAGTTACTGTTGGATGTAACAGTAATAATGTAAAGTTACGGTTGGATGTAACAGTAATGATGTAAAGTTACGGTTGGATGTAATAGTAATGATGTAAAGTTACTGTTGGACGTAACAAGAATAATGTTAAGTTACTGTTGGATGCAACAAGAATAATGTTAAGTTACTGTTGGATGTAACAAGAATAATGTAAAGTTACTGTTGGATGCAACAAGAATAATGTTAAGGTACTGTTGGATGTAACAAGAATAATGTAAAGTTGCTGATGACACAGTACTGATCGCAGGAAGCGAACAAGAACTGCAAACCCTAGTAGATAAAGTAGTGAAGGAAAGTGAAAACAAAGGCCTCAGTTTAAACAAGAAGAAAACAGAAATAATGGTTGTATCAAAGAGACATACACCACCAAGATGCAACATAATAATTAATAACACAAAATTAGCACAAGTTGAAAAAGTGAAATATCTTGGCACCCTGTTAACATCAGAAGGTAGATGTTCAAGTGAGATAAAGAGCCGAACAGCACAAGCCAAATCAGCATTCCACAAAATGAGAACCATTTTTTGCAATGGAAGTCTATCAATGCAGACCCGAATTCGGGTGCTGAGATGTTATATCGAACCAATTCTTTTTTATGGATGTGAAGCATGGACTATAAAAACAAGAAAATTCAAAGTGAATTGGAGGCTACAGAAATGTGGTTTCTGAGAAGAATGATGAAAATACCATGGACAGCCAAGAAAACTAATGCATTGGTTCTCATTGATGCTGGCGTAAAAAGATAAATCATATCAAACATTAGAGGCAGACAGTCAAGGTTTCTAGGGCATGTGCTGAGAAGAATACAGCTTGAACACTTAATAACCACTGGAAAGATCAAAGGGAGAAGAGATAGGGGTCGACAAAGAGAAAAGTTACTAGATGGGCTTGTATCGTGGCACGGTAGAAGCTCACCAACCGAGCTTATTGACAACACAAGAGACAGAGAGTCGTGGAGAAACATGATCGCCTACTCCAGTCGGCATGGTACTTAATTGATTGACTGTTGGATGCAACAAGAATAATGTAAAGTTACTGTTGGATGTAACAAGAATATAGTTACTGTTGGATGTAACAAGAATAAAGTTATTGTTGGATGTAACAAGAATAAAGTTATTGTTGGATGCAACAAGAATAATGTAAAGTTACTGTTGGATGTAACAAGAATAAAGTTACTGTTGGATAAAACGTGAAATGATAGAACTTTGACAGTTATAAATTTATATGTCTGTTCCTTTGTAACATTTATAATTTTTGAATCCAATTAAAACGTTTTTACACTCTCATTAAAGTACCTCTGTGACTTACGCTGTGTGACCTATGAAAATAAAGAAGCAGAGGACAGAGCTAACCCTTAAGATCTGAACTCAACATACAAATACCATTTTCCAATTTATTCATTCCTTCTGACATGACACGTTTGTATATTAATGACGTATCCAACAAAACATAATATCAGACATTAAGATGCCCCTAGCAATTAATACTCACAGTTGTTGATCATTTGCATTGACTGATTTGGAAAAACAAGAGGAGTGGTCACAATCCACTCATCGAATCTAACTCTCTATCAAAAAGAATCTATAAACTATTCTAAAGTCAATGATTTCAAAAATAGTCTCTCATGTTATGAACATTTCTTGAATGACAGTCAACTGTTTTTGTTATCCAATAAGAAGGCTCTAGTTTAAATATTATTTACGTTATTATCATTGAAAATTCCCGACAGGTGTCAATCGCCTAATTTGTGGCGTAAACTTCTACAGGAACGCTTCTCCGCACATCTTTCCCCAGTAAAATTCGTGTAGGTAAATTCAATGAAGACAATCTACTCAGGTGATGGTTGACCAGTTGAACTATAGCAATAAAGATCTAATAATGATAAACAATGCAGATTGTGTTCGCCAAGTATAAACACAGCGGTAACGCTCCAACTATGATTCAGGCAGTGATTGACTAATGCTAACACAGCAGTAAAGCTTCAATGATGATAAACAATACATACCCTATTCTCCAAATATAAACACAGCCATATGCCCACCTTGATACTCAATGATGATTGGTCACCACACAATGACTCGTCTTTAAGAGCAATTCTCATGGGCAACTTGCATACTGTCACAATAAAATTTCGTTTGTTTCAGACAGTTTCTAAGCTCTTTTAACCTCTTTCCTGACTATCATTGAATTCTGTAGATGGTGCTCCAAGATTAACTTCATCATTAATTTACTTTTCCACTAGTAGCTAACGTTGACGACACTGTAGTTATTTTCATTCAAAGTCAATTCCTTCTCAACTTCAAAAGTTAGTTTTAGACACCGACAAGTTTCCTTGAATACAATATCACCCTTCGTAACTTCAAATACTATCAAATCAACATTAAAGTTAAGACCTCTAACATTTCTACAAAGCTTCACAATTTCTCCTCAATTTGTAGTTATCAATCAATTATTCCTCCCATCCTATCTTGGAGCTTCCTCAGGTTCATTGGACCAGATTCTGTAAAAAAAATGTCATTGTCACTAATTTGACTTCTCACCATATTCAATTTTGTCGAACTTCCATCGACTGAAGTTTCTAGCTGCATTCTCAACATTGATTTCCAAGAGACATTACGTAGACTATGCCCCGTGCAGTTGCTCTGTCTAATAGGTTTAGAAAACAGATTTTAATAGTCACCTATAAGTCAGGCATTGTTCCATTTCTTAGTTTGTATACATGACAGTTTCTAAAAAGTGTGGCTTACTCCAGCATTCAATGTCTTGATTGATAGATTCAATTCAGGTACACACAGCATAATGTGTGTATATTAAAATAGTACTCAACTTTCTTGACATAATGAACTCGCAGTAACAGGTGAGTGAAATCCTTCACTTACGCATAAAGTATATCATAAAATATATCATAAAGTATATCATTAAGTATATCATAAAGTATATCATAAAGTATATCATTAAGTATATCATAAAATTGCGAACTTTCACTCATTATGACAGGATTTACAATATCTTAAAATTAAAGTTCCTTTCTAGCACATGATGATGATACTGACTCTTCTCACTTTCTATTGTAAACATTCATTTATGAAACAACACTTTTATTCATATAACGATTTCGAACAACTTGCATGCCACGCTAAAACAGACCTAGCCCTGAAGTCGGCCCGTAGCTATTCCTTTTTCTACATTTTAACAACTGTTTTTTTTTTTTTAGCTCACTTCCAGATGAAGATACTTCGGAAACTGATTATAATTCACTAGAGTTTCTCTTCACAAACTCTATTTTGCACACCACACTACGCTATATTCTCGTAATAGCCTCTACTGACTTTCCAATCTTGATTACTATGTTTGCTTCCAATATTTATTTAGCCAGGTTCAATCTGTTTATTTAAATTCACTTTTCAATGACAGATATATTTACTCTTACTCAATGTCGTGATTTTCTCGTCAAGAATCAAATCCTCCCACAATAAGTCTTCAACCTGCTCATAATTTCCGCGTGATGATTCAGTCGGCTGCTTCGGCAGTCCGTCAAGTATTTCAGAGTAGTCACAAGTAATTCGTACTAATTATTTTCAATTTCTTTATGAGTCAGTTCTCTTTGTCTATGATAATTTAATGACCCTCATTGTCTAAAGTCAAAACTGATGCTTAATTCTCCTCTCCTAACTTGTCACCCGGCTACACCTGTACTCCCCGGGAGAATAAACGTAACTATATGGATGATAGTGATAATAACGATGGGGATGATGACTTGTGATGCTGATGATGATGTCGATGGTGGTGATTTGATGATGACGATGACGACGGTGGTGATGATGATAATGATGGTGATAATGAGACAGCACTGAGAGAGTACACCTATGTGATCTTGCTTCAACGGTCTCCTGTTTGTGCTGAAACTTTTCTATACATGACATAGTTCATAATTACAAGATAGCTGATTTATTTGTCCATGCATTGTAATACCATTCATGATCTGTTCTCTTCATGTGAATCTCTCTCTCTCTCTCTCTCTCTCTCCATTTATATTGTTGTAAGCTTAGCGGTTTTAACACGAGGATAGTTCTTCTGGTCTCATGTTCAATTGAATGTATTTGAAAGTTTAGTGATACCTTTTCTTTGTTCATGAGCTCATCTTATACATTTCTCTTTACTATTAATTGTTGCAAATGAAATGAAATTACAAACAATCTTTTAGAGAAAAGACAGTTTTAAATTATGATTTCATTGATTCATGGTCTGTTCCTTGTCTTATTGCACGTAGGCTATGTCTTGCTGTGCCTACATATTTGCATGTTTACGTATATTTCTCAGTGTTTTATCTAAGCCGATCTGTTTGTAGGTCTCTTTGTCCATCAGCACATTTTATAGAGTTTCTTGCTTTTAGTCTACCAATACAACAATTTGTGAGATTGTATTTTTGATTACCAATCCAACAATTTGTGAGATTGTATTTTTGATTACCTCCTCTGGCTCCTTATCTAGTTTTAAATTTTAAAAAAACATGCAAATAACAAGGTAAACATTTATCTCATCCTTATCATCAGCAGGTAGCATATCCTGAACAGGATGTAGCAGTCGTCAATGCTTTTCTAAACTTCTGTTTATCTTGAACTAATCTTCCTGCTTCCGTTTCTGTCATGCTCAGTTGGTCTTCGATGTCTTGCGCCATCTTCTTCTTGATGTGCCTCTTGTTTGTCTTCCGTGCATCATCATCTCCATTATGCTTTTCTATAAGCTGTCATGGCGTTTGATATGACCAAAATATTGTATTTTTTCAGGAAAGAACCATGTTATTTAACCAGTTTCCTTTTACATTCATTTTTCTCTGGCGAATTGGTGATCTTTTTCGTCCATATTATTAATTTTCTGAGGATTTTTCTTTAATACTTCGTTTCAAATACTGCTATTTTATTTTTCACTTTGTTGGCGATTGGCCAGGATTCACATCCATATATTGCCACTGGGAATATGCAAGCTCTTAGGAATGTTAGTTTTGTTGTTTTGCAGATCCGCCAAATGTTTTTTTAATTTGTATCAGCTTCTTTGATGCGATAGCCAATCTACCTACTTCTGACTTTACAGCAATCACCGATACTGTTGATAAGAGAACCAAGATATTCAAAACAGGTGACGCTTCTTTCTATTTCGCTGTTATTGATACTGATTGAGAACTTGTTAACTGGCGTGTCGCCTGTCATAATTTTGGTCTTGTTTCCATTACGAAATAGATTTTGTTTTTCGCTATGTTCTTTAATGGAGTTCACGGCCTGCTTGACTGCGTGATAATAATGTTGTAGCGTCATTATATCTTAGTACTGGTATCTCGTGACCTTCGATGTTGAGTGGGTCAAAGTTTTTTTTTCTGTTGGTCGTTTTTTTATATCCCTCATTATGATCTCTGAATAAATGTTGAAGAGATATGGTGATACAGAACACCCTTGTCTGACTCCTTTTTCCACGCTGAACCAATCAGATGTTTCACTATTTACTCTAACGGCTGTTTGCTCGTCTTAATATAATGTTTTTATGAGGCGGATTAGGTGTAGGGGGGAAACCCATTTCCTTCATGATATTCCAAATTGTTTGATTTAGTACACAATAGAATAAGCATTAAATCCATTATGCATTTAAGCATTAGGTCCAATTAAATGTAAGTTTGTAAGCAATGTATATGGACGCATCGCTACTGATATAAGATTTCAATCTTACGATTTTTCATTAGATGAATATTGTCTTGTTCCAGATAAATGTTTACTGTTTATAGATGAGTTAATTGAAGCACATCAGGTTTCAGACGGAGCAGACGCATCAGAGACCATATTTTAATATGGAGGTATCATAGACAAATTCAGAGAGTTTGATGTCTACATCTACACATGCTTTATTGACTATATATATATATATAATATCTGTGAATGAAGTCAAAATTTGTATTAGGCTCTCTATTGCTTATTTGGGTCTATAAATCTGAGAAGATCACGACTCGCCACTGCCTTACATAGATACATACCTTATAAGGGCAATCCGCGTGACTTCTGGTGGCCAAGAGACATGCAAAGATGAATAGAAAATACTGGCTTGGAAACACCCTCATTGTTGATCTTTTGAACTTTATTCGTTTAGAAAACTGTAATTACAATTTGAATGGTATCTGTACTGTCTAGCATGGTAGAGAAATTATTTAAATAGAATAATAGAGTAGAGACAGAGAGAATGAGAGAGAGAGAGAGAGAGAGTAAATGTTGTGGTATCACTGTCTCCATTCCAGCATAGCGAGTTAGTTCCGTTTGAGCAAAAGTTACTAATAGGGCAATCTGTCCATGTTGACCCCCTCGTTAGAAGTTTTTGTTTATTTTTGTACATTTATAGTAAATTTAAAAAATTGGTTTACCATATTTATATCTGTGAGGAATTGAGAGATTACAAGCTGTTGGAACATATTGAAAAACAGAGACTGACATGGTTTGTCCACTTAATAAAAATGAATCATTATTTCCCAGCAGCGAGACCATACAACATGAAAATAGAAACAAATACACCAAGAAGAAGATGGATTAAAGGAGTTAACAACATTCTGAGACGTCACAATATTATTGCATTTCAATCGTCCAAATGTGCCGCATGGTCAGAAAACCAATTGTCATTCAACCCTGCGACGCCTTTCTGTAAAAAAAAAAAGATAAATGACGATAGATAGATAGATAGATAGATAGATAGATAGATAGATAGATAGATAGATAGATAGATAGATAGATAGATAGATAGATAGATAGATAGATAGATAGATAGATAGATAGATAGATAGATAGATAGATAGATAGATAGATAGATAGATAGATAGATAGATAGATAGATAGATAGATAGATAGATAGATAGATAGATAGATAGATAGATAGATAGATAGATAGATAGATAGATAGATAGATAGATAGATAGATAGATAGATAGATAGATAGATAGATAGATAGATAGATAGATAGATAGATAGATAGATAGATAGATAGATAGATAGATAGATAGATAGATAGATAGATAGATAGATAGATAGATAGATAGATAGATAGATAGATAGATAGATAGATAGATAGATAGATAGATAGATAGATAGATAGATAGATAGATAGATAGATAGATAGATAGATAGATAGATAGATAGATAGATAGATAGATAGATAGATAGATAGATAGATAGATAGATAGATAGATAGATAGATAGATAGATAGATAGATAGATAGATAGATAGATAGATAGATAGATAGATAGATAGATAGATAGATAGAAAGATAGATATATAGATAGATAGATAGATAGATAGATAGATAGATAGATAGATAGATAGATAGATAGATAGATAGATAGATAGATAGATAGATAGATAGATAGATAGATAGATAGATAGATAGATAGATAGATAGATAGATAGATAGATAGATAGATAGATAGATAGATAGAAAGATAGATAGATAGATAGATAGATAGATAGATAGATAGATAGATAGATAGATAGATAGATAGATAGATAGATAGATAGATAGATAGATAGATAGATAGATAGATAGATAGATAGATAGATAGAGATAGATAGATAGATAGATAGATAGATAGATAGATAGATAGATAGATAGATAGATAGATAGATAGATAGATAGATAGACACACAGACAGATAGACGGATGGATAGATGGATGGATGGATGGATGGATAGATAGATAGATAGATAGATAGATAGATAGATAGATAGATAGATAGATAGATTAGATAAGATAGATAGAGATAGATAGATAGATAGATAGATAGATAGATAGATAGATAGATAGATATATAGATAGATAGATAGATAGATAGATAGATAGATAGATAGATAGATAGATAGATAGATAGATAGATAGATAGATAGATAGATAGATAGATAGATAGATAGATAGATAGATAGATAGATAGATAGATAGATAGATAGATAGATAGATAGATAGATAGATAGATAGATAGATAGATAGATAGATAGATAGATAGATAGATAGATAGATAGATAGATAGATAGATAGATAGATAGATAGATAGATAGATAGATAGATAGATAGATAGATAGATAGATAGATAGATAGATAGATAGATAGATAGATAGATAGATAGATAGATAGATAGATAGATAGATAGATAGATAGATAGATAGATAGATAGAGTGCGTTGTGGAACTACAGAAGGAGCTGGACAGACGAACAAATTGGTGTCGAGATACGGGAGCAGTGGTTAATCCGTCTAAGGCATTTATAACGTGGTTTTCCTTGAACAATCACATGGTAAAGACACCCATGCCACAAGTTTCGTTGTCCGGGAAAGTTTAGAAAGAACTAGCACAATAAGATATATGGGTGTGTTTTTTTGACAGAAGCCTGGGTTTTAGATAAAATGTTGTCCACGTTATCATAAGGGCAAGCAAAGGCTTAGCAACAATGAAGGTTATGGCTGCTGCGCAGTGTGAGCAGTGGTTGTTATTTCTTTTGTACCAGGGTTTGGCTGTGGCTGTGGTGGAATATGCACTGGCAATTCTGACTCTTAGCCAAACTCAGATTGAAAGACTAGATAAAATCCTGAATGCAGCAATGCGTAACATGCTGGGTTGCAAAAGAGACACATCGACAAGAGCTATGCGATACCTACTTGACTGTCCAACATCTGAGCGCAAATTACAGTATTGACGTGCACGGGCGTACCTTCAAATAAATGCTGATAAAGAACACACGTTGCATTCCGAAATACAGAAAGTCAAAGGCAGCAGACTCAAGAGAGGGAAGTCGTGGATGGGACGTGCTGAGGATGTCATACAAAGCGTGTGCAGATTGCAGGAAGTGGCAGCTGGTGCGGAATGGATAAGTCTACCCACAGATTTCTAAACTTGTTTGAGAGTAATAATATCACTTAGCAGGGAATGCAGAGAATGGTGTCCCACAGCTGTGGAGAAAGAAGTGCAGGCTTTAATCAGTGAGAATACCAAAGAGGGGGCTGTGATTATATACACTGATGGATCTGTAATTAGGCATGTTCGCAGTGCTTGGGCCTTTACAGCTCAGTGCGCAGGTAAAACGATCAGGGAGGAGAGTGGTGCCTTTGCGGTCACTTCTAGTAGTATGACCATGGAGACTATGGCGGTGACCAGGGCATGCGAGTGGGTATGCACACAGAAGGTAACGCAGGTCTGCATCTTGAGTGACTCTACGAGTATGATTAAAAAGGTACAAGTGGGTCTCGTTCGCGAACAGTGGATTGAGACATTGAGAAAGGCGAGGCTGAAAGTGGTTATATTTATTTATATATATGTGGGTGTTCGAGGCAATGAAATAGCGGATCAACTGGCATCATGCGCGATTGTGGCACAGGGCGATGGGGCAATGAATCGCGCTGACGTTTTGAACTCCTTAAGAGATATAACACGTGAGAGTGAGACTAATGTGGATGATGATTCCTTTTCAATGGCTAGGATTAATCAGGGGTTGAAATTCGGTGTTGCTAGAGGTGAACATTTTGTAGCGCGTAGAAGAATGATGGTCAACCAGCATAGGATCGGTACTGTCAGCAGAAGTGTAATGGCGAATACACTCATGGAGAGATCGGAGCAACTATGGACGTGTCCAGTTTGCAGTGATGATGATCCGACGACTAACTAACTAACTGACTAACCAACTAACTATCTTTTGAATTTGATGGGACTTCTTCGATCAGATCCGTGGCGTTGCTATGGGAATCAAAATGGGACCTAGCTATGCGTGTCTGTTCATGGGACATCTTGATCATCTAGTTCAGTCTACCTGTGTTGGCACGTTCCTATCTCTTTTCCACAGATATATTGACGATAGGATAGGTATCACAGACATGTCCAAAGTGGAATCGTCTTGCTTCATCAACTTCATCGGCAGTTTCAACCCTGCTATTCAATTTAACTCCAACATCTCCACTACCTCTGTCAACTTCCTTGACATCATTGTCACAATGCATCCCCCTTACTTTAGCACATTCGTTTACTATAAACCTACTGATGCACATGGATTTCTGCTCTACACTTGTTCTCATCCTCCCGCTTGTCGAAACTCTCTGCCGCACACCCAGCTTCTTCACCTGCATCAATCAATCAAATAAATAAACCCATAACCCTTCAGGGTCGTAGGGGTACCACATTGGATGCTTCAGCACACAGAGTCCTCCAGCGAATTCTATCCTCAGCGATGCGGATGAGTGTGGAAATAGCTTGCCCTGTCCATTCCTTAATGTTGTCTGTCCATGTCTTTATTTGTCCTCCTCTGCTTCTTCCACCCTTGACAGTTCCCTGCAGTATTGTTTTTGACAAGGAATCGTGCCTGCATACATGTCCGAACCATGCTAGTTTTCGTCGTTTCACTATTGAAAGCAATGGCTCCTGGACACCTGCACACATCTCTACTTTATTTCTTACGTACACATTGGTCTTATGTTCCCTATAGGAAATTCTTAGAATTATTCTGTAGCATTTATACTCGAAAGCCTGTAATCTTCTCTCCATATCCGCAGTGAGTGTCCAACTCTCACAACCATACAACACAACCGAAAGCACCAGCGACCTATACAGTTTGATTTTCACTCCAACACTGATGTTGCTTTTCCAAATCACAGTTAGCCTTGACAAGGACGCTAAAGCCATCTCCAGCCTTATTTTTAGTTCTGCTTTGCATTCACCATCGCTGCATATACTGGATCCGATGTATTTGAAGGTATTCACCACCTCAAGCTTATGTCCATTCATCATGATATTAGTCTGGTTTTCTGTGTCTCTGCTGTTTACCAAGATTTTGCTCTTATCTGTATTGATTTCCATTCCGTACTTGCTGGTAACTTTTTCCAACTTTGATGTTAATTCTTGCAATGATTGTTCTGACCCAGCTATAAGATCAATATCATCAGCGAAACGCAAGTTGCAAATAGGGCGAACTCCGCTTATGTAGCGATTACGTAGCGATTACAGCGATTACGTAGCGATTACGTAACGATTACGTAGTCGTAGTCGCTTATGTAGCGATTACGACGATTTTCTCGACAAGTCATCTGAGATCAAGGCGCATAACGGTGGCACAACGTAATCACGCTCCCGGCGGAAATCGCACGGATATCCGTGATGGTTACAATGGAGCGAACGCAAAACAAACAAACAAACATCTGAGATGATTTTTTTTTCGTAGACGCTCGTTCCCTGACAGCATTTTTTCATCCGCTTGGCTCCGTGTGCGCCAGTTGTCTCGCCTCGATACCTTGACTAACTCTCAGGGTTATTCCTCTACCTCTGATATGGTTAAACTGGTTCTTACCTTTCATCCCCATAACTCTTATGTTCGACGCATCATGATTAAACATTATTCTCTTCTCCAGTCTGATCCTGACATCCGTGACGCTTTCCACGACTTACATCTGGTGGCTTATAGGCACGAGAGAAATCTGAAGGACATCTTGGTCCATAGCCACTTACATTCTTCTGTTCCCGATCATTTTGGCACTGTTCGTTGCTCACGCGGCCGTTGCTATAAATGTCCTTACGTGGTTCAGATGTGCTCCATTTCATTTCCCAAGGCCACTTTCCCCATCGATGAGGCCTTTACATGTGAGTCCCGTAATGTCATTTACGTGATCATATGTAAACGCTGTGGCAAACAGTGCATCGGAGAAATTGAGCGATCGCTTTTGTAACCATCTTCATGCCATCAAACACAGAACACTCACTCCTGTGGCCACACACTTCAACGGTGTTGGTCATCATGGTGCTTTTGATATTCAGGTCACCGCCATCAGATTCTGCACCACCGATGATAGATTAAGGTACTCTCTAGAAAATAGCCTCATTTTGGAATTGGGTACAGCCTTTTGGACTCAATTCCGACCACTCGTATGTCTAGTACTCGGTTGGTGTGATCTTTGTCTTTATTCTTTTTGTTCCGTCATTTACTCATCTTTTTGTTCGTTTCGTTTCCACATATATTTACAATTTGTATGTACTTTCTGACCTTCCGGCATCTCATTTCCATATTTCCGTTGGATATGTTTGTTTGTTGTGATAATTTTTCCATTCGTCGTCTTTTGATGTTTTGTTTGTATCTTGATAAAGACCTTTTGGTTGAAACGTTGAGTATGATTTGTGTATTGTAATTTGTATGTTTTCTTGTGTGCACATCATTACCCACTAGTTTTAGTTATAGTCTGTTGTGCCTGATTGAAGCGATTATATAAACCTGTGTTTTACGGAAGTACAATTTAGTTGAGTAACAGAGATGACACCACTCAAACACTCTTTAGTTGAGTAACAGAGGTGACACTCAAACACATACGATCTGCTTTCTCAAAGGCATGGTTGTAGTAAGCGGTTGTTTATGGACGCAAGTTTAGTCCCAAAACGGAGGCATTCCAGTGTGACAGTATCCCAGAATCATGATGTCCTGCCAGGAGTGTAGCGTATATCTCTAGGCCAACTAGCTCATCATTCTTCCATCAGATCTGCTAACCTATGTGCAGTGATGGCACACTAAACATTCCCCGCCATCTTGAAGTCTGCCACAAAAGGGGACAAAGGTGCAATTGTTCGCTGGACCGCATCTCTCTGTCATCAATTGTTGGCCCTGCATCTCTCTGTCATCCATGGTTGACCTGCATCTCTCTGTCATCTATTGTTGGCCCTCCATCTGTCTGTCATAAATTTTTGGCCTTGCATCTATCTGTCATCTATGGTTGGCCCGCATCTCTCTGTCATCTATGGTTGACCCGCATCTCTCTGTCATTCATGGTTGACCCGCATCTATGTAATCCATGGTAACCATTTGACAGAATACTAAAGTACGTAATCGAGGCAAAACAATGAGTTTTTATCACAGATCACAGGTTCTCAGCCCACCTCCAAACTTTACTTAGTTGCCTCCTACGACCTGCCTGGAAAAGATAGTGGCCCTAATCTTTATACCCTGAACTAGACGTCCATGCCCTAGTTTCCTCATGAAATGAGGCATTGGATATAATATTTTTGCATCTTTTTGCTAGTTAATATATTTTACAAAATATTATTGTTTGCAGTAAAATTAAATATACCAAAAAAATGTTATATATAATAAATGAAATGAAAGTTTGTATAAGAAAATACCTACAGCAAAACCAGGCAGCACAGCTGACAGGGAGTGTTATTATTTGTGTTTTCGATATTAAAGCCTCCCTCCCCCCCCCCCCCAAAAAAAAAAAATTAATTATTATTAAATCATCTTTAAATCTTCCTCATCAAAATGAAAAACATACATATAAATAATACAGAAGATGTTCTTAGAAAGTGCAATAAAAATGAAAAGTTGGAAACATTGCGCCCTACACATTAAAAAATAAGTACAGAAGCAGACTTACGATTTCTCGATATCACGTGATAAACGTTTGTTGTTGCAGGAGTCACACGACTGATAATGTCTTAAAATGGAATTTACAATTTTGAGAAACGATACTGTTGTGACAAATGCGCATAAACTAAAAAGATCTGAAGTTTGACCCATAGCTATAATTAATTAAGTAACTGTAAGTAACTAGCGATACAGCTTATCAGTTTTCATAAACCAAATCACAATTCACAAGCGTGAATCACACACATAGATACACAGAAGCTAGAGTGTTTATGATAAGAAACGTTCAACTGGTCCATACTAGACTCAGGTCTGTCGTTGAATGTTGTGTCCTGCCATACGCATATCTCACTAAAACTAAGGAACTTCTTTAACGCCAAAAACGGTGCATAGGACGGAAACCAGTGCTCTCCAGTTTGAACGATGTAATGCTACGGTGTGTAATCATGTTATTGAGGACCATAGTCTCAACCTTCTTTGATCTTTTCGGAGAAACGTTTCTTTTGATCGTCCTCGTTTTATTTTGCCATCTGGTACCCTTCTTGTCTTCTTCAGCGTTCATTCTCAAACCCCTGCTGGATCTCCCTTGTAGCAGGATCATGATCCATTCTAGTTTTCTAGCAGGATGTAGACCAGAAAATGGAAATGCGCTGTTTCGCCGTTTTATTTGCGCCAATGGCCCGACACATCCGTCTTCGGCAGAATCTGGTACCCATTTTAATGCTTTCAGTGGCACTTTGTTTCAATCTCCATCGTTAAAATAAAGGGCTTAATTCCATATCAATTAGCCCACATGCATTAGCCCATAATCCGTCTGGTGGTTGTTCTGTGAAGAGTCTCTCTTGATCTCTTCTTTTTCGTTTGCCATCTGGTACCCATTTTTACCCATGTACAGTGATGCTGGTTCCTAAAAATATTTTTTTTTAAATGTGTGTCCTTGTACCGTCTTGTATTTTGCACGAATCGCTTTTATATGAAAATTTGTACTTGTGTTTTTGTGTTGTCAGAAGAAACATCTGAGTTTCCATTGTTTCTTATGGGTAAATTCGTTTCGATATGCGAATGCTTTGGATTATGGGCAAATTTCTGGAACAAACTGTGCCCGTATTCAAGGTTTTACTATAGCTTAAAGAAAACAAAGAAAAAAGAAAGCAAAGGAAACAATGATGGAAAATAAATGTCAAAAAAGAGGACATTTTTTCTTGGTTGGTTGGTTGCTGATCCAGCAGGATGGTTGGTTGCTCATTATAGTTGACCCAATGCCATTGTGCGTGATATATACAAGGGTTTGTGAGCTGTTATTTCCTTCTATATCTGTTGTTCCATTTATCTGGACTTGGAAACAAAAGCATTGTCCTGGCGGCATTCAAAAAGCTGGTGGTTTCGTAGTTTCGTAAGGATGAGTGCACAACCGGCACCCTGACACGTGTTGCAGTTGTATTCTGTTTAGGTGATTGTTAAGCTGTACATGTTGTGTGAAGTCGAAAGATGATACTCTGGTCTTTTCTTCTCAGGAAGTTGATGATGTTCTTGAGAGTTGAGCTGATCATGTTTTTATAGATTTCCCTCCAGTTGTTTCCCATTTTCCCATCTGTTCAGCCAAGCATGACCTCCAGCATTAGAAGACCTCTGCATATAATTAATTAGACCTTCGTTCATTACTTTTTTATATTATTGTCGTGTTTTCCGGTTGTCACTATTTATATACTTGGAGTCGCATGCCAAAAATAGACAAGGCGACTCCAAGTATATAAATCGTGACCAACTGAATTCCCAACAATAATCAAAAAACCTTGCGTAGGAGGCCTAATTAATTCTGTGCTTAGGTCTTCTAGACCGCTGATGGTTATGAGCGAACTCTCCTTTCTCTCAGATTTCAACATAATTTTAGCTGTGTGCATGGTTGTTTGTGTATGACTACTTTTCTCTTGTCCCCTTCTTTGCTAATATATCTGCCTTGTCACTACCAGGTGTGTTTGAGTAACAAGGAATCCACTGCATAACAGTGCTATTTTCATAAGATGTAAGCAGCTGATTGATATGGTAATATATTTGAATTAGCTTAAGTTTGCAATGCCATTCACATTCCAGAGCTTGAAGAGCGGTTATTCTTCTTCTTCTTCTTCTTCTTGTCCTAACCCCAAATGCCGCGAAGCGTCGTGAAGATAATGTCTTATTTCTAATGCCACATGTTTTGCATCTGTTGTTGTAATACCATATTGTTGTAGTATCTGATGGTATTAATCTATCTGCCTCTAGGTCTTCCTCTCGCTCTGTACCCAGATATTCTTCTGTTATAGGCTACAGCTGGAATGCGATCTGGTTCCATTCCAATAAAGATGATCGAACCACTTAATCTGTTGTCTTTCTATATATTTGATGCCTGGTACAGTTCCTTGTACAATGTTTGGTAGCATCGTTTCTTATGCGGTCTGTTCTTTTGACCTCAATGATCTTCCTTACACACCTCATCTCACAGGTTGCAATCTATCTCTCCTGTCTTTGACAGTGACCATGATTGATATTAATAATACAAAGTTGGTATAAAAATACTGTTTATCAAAATTTGTTTAGTAGTCAAATTGATGTAAGGGTGTTTGAGCAGTGGTGTCAATTGGTATGAGACTGCGTTGACTATTTGGCATCGTGTTTCAATTTCTCTGTCCAGTGGCGCCGTCTTCAGTGAAAATACTTCCCATGTATTTAAATTCTTTTACTTGTCTAAGGTTGTGTTTGTTAATATGTATGTTCAATGGGCCAGGTAGTCTACTGATTTTCATAGTTTCTGCCTTTTCATGTTAATTTTCATGTTGTATTTTTCGCAAACTGAGTTTAGTGTGTTTACATGTCTCTGTAATTTTGTTTCGTCCTCATACATTAAACTTTAATCGTCTGCAAACAGCAGTTCATTTACAGAGTTGTTTTTGGCTATGGTATCGTTTATTTGAGTGATATCTTCATCTTCTTTCATCTCTAGACTTGCTTTGTTAGTGATTCTGTCCATATAAATGTTGAACAGTCGTGGTGACAACACACATACATCTCTGTCTTACTCCAGTATTTATCCTAAAAGTGTCGATTAGTCTTTCATTAGTTCTTACTGCTCCACTACAATTTTGATACAATGCTCTGTTATCCAGCAATTGTCCCTGAATCCCATAGTCTTCAAGTATGGCCCATAGTTTGTTCCTGTCTACTCTATCGAACGACTTTTCTTGATCTACAAATGTTATATTTAATTGATTATTATATTCGATGGCTCTAAAGTTGGGATAAAGTCTGTGTTTTGAACTTTTCATGAAAAGACATCAAATATGGTCTTCATGTTGTGCAAGGCAGCATCTAGTGCTGATATGACAGCTTCAAAGTTAGAAAATATCTCCTCACATGCATCAATCAACTCATCAGATGTTTTATCTAGATATTCTATACAGACACTATAATATGTTTGGTGGTGACTTTGAAAGCTGATCCATCAATATAGGCACAAATTCATTGTTGTGGATAAGTGTCTAGTATTTTACTGAGTCAGAAAGTTTCATTGCATTTTCTCTCAATGGTGTCTTGATTTCTAGAAATGTATAACATGTGTGAAGACGTAAACATGTTGCTACTCTGTGCAGTTCTTGTCATTTTTTTTAAGCGAGTTGATAACTGTCTTTTATTTAATTGACATGGCTGAGGGCTGATTTTTGTTTCATTATTTGATAAGTTGCCAGTTTTCTACAAGTTGTTTATTTAGGTGATAACTTTCCATTCTTTTTCTTCTTTCATAAGCTTGCATTGCAGTCATTTTCCCCCCATTTAAACAAAGAACCCCTCATGGTCGTAGGGGTGCCACTCTGGAAAAAAATGAAATTATGTGGATGAAAAACTGAAGAAAAAAACGAAGATGTATATACAATATTATATTTACCCAGATAAAAATTACAATTTCACAAATAACAACAACTGTAAAAGCTTTGTTTCCATACACACTAGCGGCATGTACAAATACAAGAATATATGAATGGTGGGGGTCGAACCATAGAAAATCAGAACATTACTTTTAGCACTAGAAACTTAGCCAAAAGATGGGTTTTTCCCCACCCCCACCACCAAACAAGACATCATAAAAAATCTAATTAAAAATAGTAAATTGAAAATAAAATCAGTAAACTACTTATTTTTAGGTGAATCCACCTTCCCCCACTCCCTTTACTGACCAAAGTCGTTCCTATGTCTGCAAGAAAACAACTAGGAGCTGTGTATAAACTCGTATCTCTAATGATTCAGGAAAATGAATCATGAAACATAAGTATAGGTCCTACACGACGAGAATATAGAACATTAGTATACACGACGAGAATATATAACATTTATCGTTTACCCATTATTACCTAAAGAATATCAACGCCTTTGAGATGAAATTCTACAGAAAGATACTTAGAATATCTTGGAAGTAAAAAAAGAGAAACTCAGATATTATAAACACATTGAGACGGCGTTGACTTTTTTTGCATCGTGTTTCAGTTTCATAGTGTGTTGGTTACTAAACATAATAGCAAAAAGGAAACTATGCCTGTTTGGTCACATAAAGAATCACAGCTGTTTAGAAAGACAAATAATGGAGGACAGAGCACCTGGGTGTAGGAGAAAGGGCAGTCCATGAGGACGATCGACTGACGACATTGACGATAACATGAATACGTCGTTGGAAAATGCAATCTGCATCGCCAAAGACAGAGAAGGGTTCAGGGAGTTCATTGGGAAGACAACGTTCTGGAGAAAATGCGTCACATAACAACCATTATTACATATGAGTATACACAGTGTGAATATATAACATTAGTATACACAAGGCAAATATAGAACATTAGTATACACAATGTGAATATAGATCATTAGTATACACAGTGTGAATATAGAACATTAGTATGCATAATGCGAATATATAACATTAGTATACACAAGGCAAATATAGCACATTAGTATACACAATGTGAATATAGAACATTAGTAGGTCCTATATACAATGCGAATATAGAACATTAGTATACACACGGCAAATATAGAACATTAGCATACACAATGCGAATCTATCTCATATAACGTTTACCCATTATTACGTGCTACATTCTGCAATGGCAACATTAACTCGCATGTTGTGATTCTATCGCGACATTTTTTATGGTCACAGCTGTGATATAAACAAATTCGATTTACGTCCACAGTTGAATGGGAGAGTATCTCATTATAAAATATACTACCGATAAAATATACATTATAGAAATATACTTCATTACTAGCTTACTTCATTACCTCATTACTAACAATGAACTCTGTATTCATTGTATAGTTGACTTGCGTGAGAACAACGCGTAGTAAATGTGCGAACGGCTAATATAGTTTATCACCACATCACTATAGAGGCATAGTTAGTGTGTATACTGCCCAGGGAACATCCACTAAAGGTGAGGCGCCTCTTGCTGTGCAGCTCAAGCGTTGTTGTTTTTTTTTTAAATTACGTTATATTTGTTTCCGCGTGGAACCTTTTTCTCTAAATGGGTATTGGAAAGAGATGTTTGCACCATAAAGCTCGACGTCCAGAGCGAATGCTCTCCCTTCCCACCCAATACGACTTTCCTTTACTGTCTCTCGACGTTTTCACCATCGGTTGGACACAGCGGACTTAATCTCTGAAAAAAATCGTATACACTTGTTTGTCCACAATCGCCCCTCATGTTTCCTTCCCAAAAAGACACAACCCAAGCTTGCAAATCGTTCTCTAAACACGTACATACTAATCCAATAGTATCAGAAATATCAAACACTTTTAAACTTTTGACAGATGCCAGAGCTAACGGCAACCTTGATAACCGTGTCCCCCCTAAGTACAATTCTGTTAGTGAATTAAGATTTTTAAAAGCATCATTTGAAATTGTTGTTATCGGGTTATTATTAAATCGCAATATTGAAATAGCAGAAATGTCAGGAAAACTGTCAATAGTTAAGCCAGTTATTAGGTTATGTCCAAGATCGACTTCAGTTATTGAAGAAGAAATGTCTGTTCCTCGTATCTGGGTTATATAATTCAAACGAAGAAATAGATCGGTTACTAATTGCAGCTTTGATGAAACACGAGGAATCAATCGTAGTGAGTTATACCCCAAGTCTAACTGGGATAAAGATTCCGGAAGGGATCCTGAGATTGTATCGGATATCCGGTTGTGTGAGAAGTCCAAACTTCCTATTTGGGATAAAAAAAATAGGTCCGGGATTTTCGTCAGTAAATTGTTATCAATGCCTAAATCTTTAAGCGAATCTGCGTACGGTTGTAGGGACTTGCTTAATTGATCAGCGTCAAATATTTTATTGTTGGACAATGCTAGATATGACATATGGCTTTCGGTTGGCAACCATGTTATATTGCTGATTGCGTTGTCTTCCATTGACAACGTCTGCAAGAATACTAAAGAGGAGAGGGCTCTTGGAACGATCGTTAACTTGTTACTGTCCAGAGTTAGCCTTGTTAAACTATTAGCAACCACACTCAGAGCGCCATCTGGGATAAATGATATAACGCTATTGCTTATAGTGAGATCAGTCAAACGTGAGAAATTTTGAAGCCAACTGGGCCACTTTGTTAAACCAACATTAACAATATAAAGGGTGGTCACGGTTTGACCGATGAATATCATAACATCTTCATTCCAATCTGTAATAGTAGTTTCAGATATGCTTAAGCTTGTGAGGCCATTGATATGCAAGAAAAAATTAGGGATTCTAGGAAATAGCGAGTTTGTGAACGTTATCGTAGTCAGTGTATTAACTGATCCGTCGAAGGCGGTGTCGTCTATTGTTGTGATGGGGTTGCCTGCAAAGGAAATCGACACTAAGTTGCTTGGTAAGCTCCCTGAAGGAATTGTAGAGATATTATTTAGCTGAGGAAAAGAAATAATAGGCTATTTGATCATAGTGGCATTGAAAGTTTAATAAAGCTCTCTAAAACATTTCTTTTAATAATTGTTTATGTTGAGATTTTTGAAAACATTTCATATCCTTCAATATGTTGCATAAATTGATGTATATTTCATGATGTACACATAAATTGATGTATATTTCATGATGTACACATATTTTAACGATTGTTTCGGTCGAAAGGTACAAATAATGTAACCCAGATGTACCGGTAAACCATGAAACAATGTTTTCCGTTCTTCCGACTACATCCTGCTAAGCTCACATAGAAGATCCCAGCAAATATAGAAGATCCAAGCGAACATAGAAGATCCCAGATCACATAGAGATCTCAGGTCACATAGAAGATCCCAGAGAACAGAAGATCCCAGGAAACATAGAGATCTCAGCAAACATAGGAGACCCCACTCATATAGAAAATCCCAGCTCACATAGAAGATCCCAGCTTACATAGAAGATCCCAGCGAACATAGAAGATACCAGCTCACATAGAGGATCCCAGCTCACATAGAAGACTCCAACTCACATAGAAGACTCCAGCTTAAATAGAAGACCCCAGCTCACATAGAAGACCCCCCACCCACCCAGCTACAGCGGTGTATAATGCTTTAAAAAGTAGTTTCAATATCAGAGGTTGTTCATTCACCAGGTGTCATGCCGGCTGGCGTAGGCAATCATGGCTCTCCACAGATCTCTATCTCCAGTATTATGTATCAAGATTGTTGTTGTTTCCCTGCCGTGCCAGGTTGTTAAACTGTCTAATATTTTCTCACCTTGTTGCCCTCTGTTTCTGTTGCCTTCATTCTTACCTGTTGTGACTATGTTCTCCAAACCTGCCTGTCTCATAACGTTGCCAAAAAATGAAGATTGCCTTTTTCTTATATTATTGATTAAGCTCCGTTTCGCATTTGACTCTTTCAACGCCTCCACAACATTAGTTTCCCTGGGAGTCCAGTGTATTCTCAGCATTCTTCTGTAGAACGACATCTCCATTGTCTCTAAATTCCCACTTTCCTCTTTGCTTATTATCCAAGACTTTCATCCATATGTTAGTATAGGAGTTTTATATCACTGCAATACTTTCTTCCTCACCTCTAATGACATTACTCACCTTTCTTCTTCATGTCTAACTCCTTGCTTTATTTGTTGAAAAGGGCCAAATTGATTTCCTACTCTTATTGGTGATTCTTAAATCCGTACTATCAATGTTCAAATTCTCTAGCATGTGTATAACTTCACTATGTTTAACATTATGAAATGTGTTTGTGTAGTCTATAAAACAGAGGTACAGATCTGTGTTTACATCTATAGACCTCTCTATTAGTGTTCTCAATCAGAGGTTGTAAATACATAATATGCAGGAGTTTAAGAATGAATGCAGAGGACGAACAAGATGCATATATCCAGATATAGCCTATGTAAATTGATGTTTATTTTAAGATGTGTGTAAATTGATGTTTATTTTAAGATGTGTGTAAATTTATGTTTATTTTAAGATGTGTGTAAATTGGTGTATATTTCCAGATGTAGTCTATGTAAATTGATGTTTATTGTAAGGTTTATGTAATTTGGTGCATATTTTAAGATGCATGTAAATTGATATCTTATGTTACTGGGCACGTGTCTGTGAGATCAAATTACATTGAATGATTTTTTTGTCTATTCCAATTGCCCTGTCCACGGAGTTTCCTTTCAGACATTAATCTCGTCAGGAACTGGGCTTTCAAAGACTAACATTAATGGTATCAGGAACTGGGCTTTCAATGACTAACATTAATGTTCTCAATAACTGGGCTTTCAAAGACTAACATTAATGGTATCAGGAACTGGGCGTTCAATGACTGACATTAATGTTATCATGAATTTATGTTATAGAAGACCCCAGCTAACATAGAAAATCATAGTTCACATAGTAGACCACAGTCACATAGAAGACCCATTTACATAGACTACAATTTACATAGAAGACCACAGCTCAAACAGAAAACCCAGCTCGCACATAAAACGACAGCTGACATAAACGACCTCAGCTCACAGCGGTGTATAATGCTCTCAGAAGTAGTTTCCTAATCAGAAGTTGTAAATAAATAATTATTTAGATAAAAGAATATGGGACTTATAGACGAAAGGTGAAGTTATGTGGAAACTTCAATAATAAGAAGATAAAGCTATGTGGGACTTCAACAAGAGGAATATAAAGCTATGTGGGACTTCAACAAGAGGAATATAAAGTTATGCTGGACTTTAATAAGAGGAAAACCTCACCATGGGGGCATATCATCTACTAGAAATTTACTATTGCATGATGATTGGTCTGATGGGCAACTAGTAAGACTCTTCAGACCTTCTGTATGTTGTTCGCTGGGAACGAATAAACCCTTCTTTGTTTGTCCGTAAAGTGAAGAGGCCGATCCTCTATTAGTATATTTCTATATATTTCTATGCAATATTACTATTCTCCTGAAAGAACCAGTTGATCACTTCTCGAAGGCCATGTTGACATACGTGCTTTGTGCTTTAACTGCGGTCTCCAGTATTCTTTGTTAGTACTTTGAAATCTTCACAAGATTACCTAAACTGCGACCTCTTTTTGTATGATCGTACACTCAGATACGATTGCATTGACATCAGCGTTTGAAAGCGACGTGTCACACTTTAAAAGACTTTAATATGTTTGTTCTATATACACATGATTGGCGGTAGTGGGTGGCTAAGTAAATCGTCCGAGAAAGTTGACCTGAGTTTCCGGTTCCCTCGTCACTCCTGGATAGCGAAATAAAATAAAATATTCTCCAGTGTGTCACCCTGAAATTAGTACCATAGGTCATGCGCGACCAATCGTTCAAAAAATACCTGCCATTAGAATGAAAACAAAGAAGAATCCGCTTTCTTACGCGATGTTTTTGTGATTTTCTGTGTTTTCCTTGGTCACTATTTATATACTTTGTTTCATCCACATGTCACCTGCCAACGCTGGCCAACGAAATGAACGGGAATAATCGATAACATGATCCAAACGCTTGACTGAATTGTGTCGGTAGTCTATTGGCGAATGCCACGGATCATATTCTAGTAAACACCAAGAATATTCTCACTGCAACTAAGCACGTCCTGAAGACGACGTTGGTCACACGACTTCTAGTCAACAATTGGCTAGGAAACTGAGCATTTATAAGAAAGACGTGTGCTGTAACGAATTAAAATCTCAAATTATCTTTGCCTAATTTTAAATAAGTAACCCAATTCATATTGTAATTTTTTAGTTTAAAAATCAGTCTTGGAACATGTGGAGAAATCTTTCAATCACTTACTGACAATATAAGCTCAGTCAAACCTGCCGTTGAAGTACTAATTAATTGTGGAATTGCATTAAATCCTCGTTGTTCACAGGCTATAGTGGATCCAGTACATTGACACTCCTGTAATGATAGAACAAACTTGTGAAGTCATCTGATTCAAGCTGTTATTGTTGCTACGTATTACAATCTATTGTCTATGTTTGTCTAATATGTATGTGTGTGTGCGTGTGTATTCGTAGACATATGTGTATACACCTATCCGTTTGTCGACCTGTCCGTTTACCTGTCTGCATGTCTATCAATCTATCTGTCTGTCTGACTATCTATCTATCTGTCTATCTATCTATCTATCTATCTATCTATCTATCTATCTATCTATCTATCTATCTATCTATCTATCTATCTATCTATCTATCTATCTATCTATCTATCTATCTATCTATCTATCTATCTATCTATCTGTCTATCTGTCTATCTGTCTGTCTGTCTGTCTGTCTATCTATCTATCTATCTATCTATCTATCTATCTATCTATCTATCTATCTATATATCTAGCTATCTATCTATCTACCTACCTACCTGTCTGTCTGTCTGTCTATCTATCTATCTATCTATATATCTATCTATCTATCTATCTATCTATCTATCTATCTATCTATCTATCTATCTATCTATCTATATATCTATCTATCTATCTATCTATCTATCTATCTATCTATCTATCTATCTATCTATCTATCTATCTATCTATCTATCTATCTATCTAATCTATCTAGATATCTACCTACCTACCTACCTGTCTGTCTGTCTGTCTGTCTATCTATCTATCTATCTATCTATCTATCTATCTATCTATCTATCTATCTATCTATCTATCTATCTATCTATCTATCTATCTATCTATCTATCTATCTATCTATCTATCTATCTATCTATCTATCTATCTATCTATCTATCTATCTATCTATCTATCTATCATCTATCTATCTATCTATCTAACTGTCTGTCTGTCTGTCTGTCTGTCTATCTGTCTAGCTGTCTATCTATCTGTCTGTCTGTCTATCTATTTATCTGTACACATATGTCATAAATAATCTTTCAAGACAACAAGAACATCTCATGGAGTGGTGAAGCATCGTAAATTTGTGTGTTTTAGCCATGTGATGAGGTACGATTCTCTTTCCAAAAATATAGTGCAGGGAAAAGTTGAGTAGAAGAAGTAGATGAATCCACAAGACAGTATGGATTGATAACACTTGCCAACATTGAAATCATTACTGACTTAAAAAGGCTATAAAATGTAATATTTTGGTGTTCTAAAAATATTTTATTAGCTCTTTTTTGAAGATACTCCATTTCTATGTTTCATGGTGTAAATGTATCCAGTATGACAGCAACGAAATGGTAAATAAGCCAATAATTATGATATATATATATATATATATATATATATATATATATATATATATATATATATATATATATATATATATATATATATATATATATATATATATATATATATATATATATATCATCATCATCACCTTGCATAAAACGATCAGAAACACAGCATCCATAGTTGATTATATCATTTTATGTTGCATTGCAATGCAATACTACTATCAGGTGGCTGCTGAACTAAGATGGCGTAGCAATGTATTATATAAAGTCCATTCCGAAAGATTGAGCTTTTAAAATATTTCAGACTTTATGCGAGACAGTTTAAGCTACTGCTACATACAACTTTTATTATTTTATTCACTTATGTACAATATAGAAAAGTAATACCTCGACAGTGCGGTATATTCGAGGACAGTTACCGTTATATATGTGGCGACATTTGCCAAAAAGAAAAAAAAACAGTCTCAATTTTAAAGTGAATAAAGCATATCATCTTTACTTCGGATGCAATGTTGGTGACAAGGACAAGCCTTGGGCACTGCACATATGATGTGATACATGCACAACACAGCTTTCACATTGGCTGAATGGCAAACGACCATCAATACCGTTTACAGTCCCCATGGTGTGAAGAGAGCCAAGCAACCACATTACTGACTGTTATTTCTGCTTGGCTCATCTTCTTTCCGGCGGAATAACAAAGCAAAAGAAGTCGATAATAGTCTACCCAAACATTGCATGCATTTAGACCAGTTCCGCGTGGTGAGGGACTTCATATTCCAAAACCTCCAGCAGAATCTTTTCTTGATTCATCTGATGAGGACAAAGGTGAGCCAACATGTTCTTCTCCTGGTCGGTCATCATGCGATGAGCCATATTTTCGCTGTGCTGCATCATCAACCCCACACAGAATAACACATGACGAACTCAATGAACTGGTTCATAATTTGGAACTTATTCAAGAACAATTCAGAATTGATTGGATCAAGACTCCAGTAATGGAATCTCCTAGAAGAAGATGTCACAATTACTTCATATCGAAAGCGCCAACATCAGTTGAAACCTTTATTTAGAAAGGAAAGTAATCTGGTATTCTGTTCCCATGTTCAGGATCTCATGAATGCCTTAAGGAAAGTAATCTGGTATTCTGTTCCCATGTTCAGGACCTCATGAATGCCTTAAAAGTAACTCATGATCCAAAATAATGGAGACTATTTGTAGACTCGTCGAGTCTTAAAGTTGTGCTTCTGCACAATGGAAACCGTCTTCCATCTATTCCAGTAGCACACGCTGTCCACATGGAAGAGACATAGGATAACTTGAAACAGATACTGGATTACATTGTGTATAACAAGTACAGCTGACACCTATGTGGTGATTTGAAGATAGTTACCCTTTTAATGGGACTGTAGCAGGGATAAACAAAATACATGTGCTTTATGTGTTAGTTGGATATATGTGCAAGGGAATTGCACTATTTGCGAAAGGAATGGATTTGTAGTAGTTGGAAAGAAGAATATCCAGCACTCAGCTCTTGGTCGAGTGACACAAAATCCTGCTACCACCACCTCACATCAAACTAGGTTTGAGGAAAAATTTCGTGAAAGCCTTTGGCCGATAGACACTGAGGTCGGTGAAGAGCAATTCGGTTTTAGGAAAAACAAAGGAACCAGCGAAACATACTTAGTATCCGACTATTTATAGATAAATACATAGAAGTGCCAAAAAAAGTATCTGTATTTACTTCGTAGACTACAGCAGGTAGACTACAACAGGTAGACTACAACAGGTAGACTACAACAGGTAGACTACAACAGGTAGACTACAACAGGTAGACTACAACAGGTAGACTACAACATGGCATTAGACAGTCCAATATGAAAAATTAATCGAATATCTCCAAGAAATAGGCATATGTTCAAACGACAGCAGATTGATTAGAAATATATATTGGGAACAAATTGCATAAATGAGGTGTGAAAAAAGATACTCACCATACATATAAATAAGAAGAGGAGTAAGACAAGGATGTTTTTTAAAATCACCCAGCCTATTTAATATCTACACATAATATCTTTATAGAAGGAATGCCAGGACTCAAGTTCAGTGGAAAAATAATTTTAAAAACCTGTTATATGCAGATGGCACTATTCGTTTAGCGGAAAGTGAAATTAGACTACAAAGACTAACAGATCAAGTCGATAAATCACGTAAATAATATGGACTGGATATAAACATTTTTTTTTTAAACAAGAACCATGATTATACACATAACAAGAATAACAGCTCCAGTATTATGTATCAAGATCGTTGTTGTTTCCCTGCTGTGTCAGGTTGTTAAACTGTATAATATTTTCTCACATTGTCGCCCTCTGTCTCTGCTACCCTCAATCTTGCCTGTTTTTACTATGTTCTCCAAACCTCCTTGTCTCATAACGTGGCCAAAAAATGAAGATTGTCTTTTTCTTATATTATTAATTAGGCTCAGTTTCGCATTTGACACATTCAATACCCCTACATTAGTTTTCCTGGCAGTCCATGGTATTCTCAGCATTCTTCTGTAGAACCACATCCCTATTGCCTCTAATTTGCCACCACATCCCTATTGCCTCTAATTTGCCACTTTTCAGTTAGTTTATTGTCAAAGACTCACATCCATATGTTAGTATAGGGGTTATATAGCACTGTGGAACTCTTTTCCTCACCTATAATGACAAAGTCAAATTACGCAATATATTTTTCATTTTTGTGAATGTTATATTTACCTGCCCTATTTTGCTTCTTATTTCTGTTGAACTTCTTCCATCTGCTGTAATCGTTGTACCTAAGCATTTGAATTGGTGGACCTGTTTTAATACTATATCATTCACTTTGAAAAGGGAGAATGGGAATGGCTAAAACAACCTCAATGACATGAGGAAAATATTAACATCTAAACAAATTACAAAAAAGTTAAAAAAAAGAATTATAAACTGCTACATCTATTCTATATTAATGTATGGCTCAGAAACATGGACAATAAACAAACAACTACAAAATACAATTAATGTATTTGAGATATTGATATATAGAAGAATAGGTAGAACATCATGGAAAGAGACGAAAACAAACAAAGAGGTTCTAAAACACTTAATATGAGGAAAGGATTATTAAAGGAAATAAAGATCAAAAGCAAACAAAATATTTTGAACGCATTAAAAGACATGACACCTTGTTGCAGACCTTACTTGAGGGTAAAGTCGAAGGAAGACTAGCAAGAGGTAGACAGATATTACAGTGGATGAGTAACTTCACAAGATGAACATGTTACAGTCTATCAGAGTGCGCAACCAAAAAAAGAGACTGGATGCTGGGGATCTGTTGAAGTGAACCTTCGTTGCGGAGACGGCACTTGATGATGATGATTTTACAGTACTGTTTCTTAGGGGTATAGGGGGTATACGCCTTGTACCCTGACCTTTTTATTCTGAATTCTGTTGTTGTTGGTACTTTGTTATTTTAATTCTACACCAGCCTAAAGAAGCTTCTTGTCCATGAAAAACAAAATTATGATATGAAAAACTGTAACGTCCACCTCATCTATTTGTGGGCAGTTTTCTGAAGACTTTAATTCTCAGAAAATATAGCCTCACAATTAACAGAACATGGAACACCACATGATAGAAATGAAGACACTCACTCTCCCGCCTTTACCTCTTCACGACAGCGAGATTAAGTACAATATTGATTACTCAAATACTTCATATGAAGGGAAACATTATTTCAAAATCAAATTGCCTATTGGCAAACGCGTATTGTGACCTTGGGGTAGGAGTGGGGTCGCACGAAAATAAAACTATCCAATTTTATATATACAAAGTCCTCATCGTTTTATTCAATAAAAATGAATATTTCATGTTTTACTTTGTCCTTTAAATGTTAACATAAAATAAAAACAATCATTGCACAATAATTATCCAAAACTTTACCTTGTATGGACAGTCGGCTTTTGCTAGATACCAACTCAACAGAGATACACATAGGAAATAAGTTTCAATGTATCCAGACATTTTCATGTTTTCTGCTGAATAATTAAAAAAAGAAATTTGAGTTTCAGAAAGTGGGGATGGAAAACATACATGAGCTGATAGTATGTATCGCTGGTTACTATGGTTTTTTTTTAAAGTGTTCGTTCTCAAAGTTCCACGGGATCTCTTTTGGAGCAAAACAATGGTCCTTCTAGATTCCCAGCAGGACTTAGCTCAGAGAATGGACGTGATCCGTATTACAGTTTAATTTACGCTCATGTCGCGACACATTCGACTTCTATCAGGAACCCCCCCCCCCCTGTTTTCAGTGGAGCACAGTTCTGAAAGTATTCTGCACAATTTAATTCATTGTGGGCCGCCTAGTTCATATGTAATCTTTTATGCTCAGGTTTCTGTTACTTTCTTGTTTGTTGCCTCCCAACATCTATTTTCTTCTGTCTGCTCCAGTCCAGTGTATGTTTGGTTCTATGTGACCATTTATAGCGGGTCCGCCAATTACATTGAAAGAGTAAGAGTCCGCAAGTCGACAGTACCACTCATTGCCCACATTTCGCATCTTCAAGTGATTATCCCTAGAGATATCCGCCAGTCGAGAGTATCTCTCATTGTCCACATCATCAAATGATGACCCCTATAGATATCTTAAAAATGCATTTATAAACAAGACCTATTGAGACGCGACCTCTTTAAACACAATGCAGATGGCATATCCACTACACCACAGAGATCCGCTTGCATATTTATTTTATCTTTTTTATGTACATCTCTAAGGGTCCCTGTCTATTTAAAAGATTTTCTGAAGTGTGAATAATGGTAGCTCTCATGATTGTTGGAAATACCACTCATGGTAGCTCTCGAGATTGTTGGAAGTGTGAATCATGGTAGCTGTCAAGATTATCATAAATATGAATCATGGAAGCTGCCAAGATTTCTAGAAATGGGAATCATGATAGCTTTCAGGATGGTCAGAAATATGAATCATGGTAGCTCTCAGGATTGTCAGAAATATGAATCATGGTAGCTTTCAAGATTGTCAGAAATATGAATCATGGTAGCTTTCAAGATTGTCAGAAATGTGAATCATGGTAGCTTTCAAGATTGTCAGAAATGTGAATCATGGTAGCTCTCAGGATGGTCAGAAATGTGAATCATGGTAGCTTTCAGGATTGTCAGAAATGTGAATCATGGTAACTTTCAAGATTGTCAGAAATGTGAATCATGGTAGCTCTCAGGATGGTCAGAAATGTGAATCATGGTAGCTCTCAGGATTGTCAGAAATGTGAATCATGGTAGCTCTCATGATTGTCAGAAATTGGAATGACTTGGAAAAAGAAACATAATAAATTTAAAGGAGAGACAGGTAAATCAACACGGAACTGGAATTGGGAGCCACTAACCTGGGGTGAATTTATAGAGACTGGGATCGGAGCACTTATGGATTTATAGACACTGGGATCGGAGCATTTATGGATTTATAGAGACTGGGATCGGAGCACTTATGGATTTATAGAGACTGGGATCGCAGCATTTATGGATTTATAGAGGCTGGGATCGGAGCTTTTATGGATTTATAGAGACTGTGATCGGAGCACTTATGAATTTATAGAGACTGGGATCGGAGCACTTATGGATTTATAGAGACTAGGATTGGAGCACTTATGAATTTATAGAGACTTGTATCGGAGCACTTATGGATTTATCCGGTATGCGTTGACGATGTCCTTCGCCTATAAATCAGGTTTACTTGTCTTTGAGTTAACCATACAAGAACATGACATTTTTACCACTGATCCCTTTACCTGTAATTAAAGTGCTACAAGGTATTGGTACTTGCTTAAAGTAAATAATCCAGCATGCTGAAGGTCTTGCCACTAGCCCACCATACTAACCATCTTTCAACGGCAAATCTATAATGAATGACGTATATTGAAGATAAACCCATAATGAATGAAGTATATTGATGTAAACCAATAATGAATGCCGTATATTGAAGATAAACCCATAATGAATGCCGTATATTGATGATAAACCCATAATGAATGACGTATATTGATGATAAACCCATAATGAATGACGTATATTGAGGATAAACCCATAATGAATGACGCATATTGAGGATGTATTCTTATGGAAGCTCCACGCAGATTCACCTATATAATTATTTTTCTACACCCCTCCTCTTCTCCACTATGAATAGTAGGCTTCTTCTTTAAAGCATTGCATACAACTTAGAGAAGGAGGCTTTTGGGTGTGACACAAAGCTCACAAGACACTCACAAAATTATGCAAGAGCTTATTGCTCATACTTCTTTGTGATCACAACAAAAACATGCACACACAATCCACGGCGCACTTACCTGTCTGTGATAGATCTACTATACAGAACGTAACGTCTCTAATATTAACTTACATGTCTGTGATAGATCTACAAGTTAGAACGTAACGTCTCTAATATTAACTTACATGTCTGTGATAGATCTACAAGTTAGAAGGTAACGTGTTTACTACTCATCACTTACCATTTTGTTAGAAAATGACAAACTAGAAGGAATACATGCTCACCACTTACTTACCTGTTTGTAACAGATATATACACTAGAAGGTAAAGTGTTTACCAGGCAGCACTCACATGTCTGTGAGAATACGACAAACTAGTAGGTAGAGTATTCACCACTCACTATTTACCTGTCTGTGAGAATACGACAAACTAGAAGGTGGCGTATTGGCACTCATTATTTACCTGCCTCTGAGAATACGACAACGTAGAATGTAGCGTGTTGACCACTCACCTGTCTGAGAGAATACAACAAACTAGAAAGTATCGTTTTCACCACTCATCGCTTACCTGTCTGTGAGAATACGACAAACTAGAAAGTATCGTTTACCTGCCTGTGATAAAGCCACAAGTTAGAACTGAACTTGTTTACCACTTATCACTTAGGCACTAATTGTCTCTTCGAGAAAGAAAAACTCGAAAGTAATTTGTTTTTCAAAACTCATCATTTACCTGCCTGTGAGAACTTACCAACTGCCTTCGATGAAAATAAAAATATTAAAATGTAATCTTTGCTTGCCAGATAGCACTTAAATCACATCTTAGTTAAATCAAGTTAATTTATAAATTAGGACACAAGTATAAATTGCACTTCCGGCCAAAATGGTGTAGTATAACACTGGAATTTTTTTTAAAATCTTTCTTAAAGCTTTTCGATAAATGCATGTTTCGGAGAGGATTTGGGAGCCACTGAGTAATATTCTGCCGATATAAATTCTACACTGGACATTGGTGCAAACAGGATTTTGAAAACAAGCGCTGCATGAGTTTGTTGAGAATTAATTATATAGAACACAAGACAAATATATAGACAAATATATTTGTCTGGCAGTAAATTAAAAAAGCGCAGTTTATCAAGAACCACTTTTAGCAGTTGTGAAACGAAGTAAACGTTTTTGATTTGAACATGCAACGTGACACGACTCACTTTCTAAAATTCGTTTGCAATAAACAGTCGAGAGTGGTAGGGGGAGCGGACAGAGAATATCCTGGATTTATAGTATCAAGAAATGGTATGTGGGTGAATGTTTCTACACTCCTCACAATACTTGAGGATATAGTTGTTTGGATAGCTTTTAGTGCTGATGTATCCAGTGTGGCATTACAATGACCCTAAAAAAGAAAGAGCTGTGGAGAGCCATGACCGCCTACGCCTGTCGACATGGCACCTAATGCTGATGATGAAGGTCTTCAACAAGATGTCATGTGTCCAAAATATTTTATTTGCCTGATCTTTATTCCTCTTAATAATTCTTTCTTCATATTTAGTGTTTTTAGAACCTCTTTGTTTGTTTTCTTCTCTTTCCGTGATGTTCTCCCTATTTTTCTATATACCCACATCTTAAAGATAATATATATATTGTGTTTTTTTAAATAGAAAAATAGGTGGATATACGCTTAGTTTCCGAAAATATGCCTATATTTTTAGTAGTAATAACCACCCACAACCTTCTCTGATATAATACACAATTCATTACTTCGAAAATATTTATATAAATGTTGATATATAAAACTTACCTTTAAAATAATCGATATTTGTCTCAAAATATTCCTTTTCCCTGAACTCTTCTGTGTGGACACACAGTTCTGGATGAACTCATCTGTGTGGGCACATTGTTCTGGATTGTTTTATCTAGAATCTAGAATCTACATGAGGTTTTATCCAAATCTCAGCACAACTAACTTACTAAAACCATTGAAAGTGACAATACTTTTGCATTCACAATATGTACATGCTTTGGAGAAGACAAGCCCTTCTCCTTATTAATCCTACGCGCGGATCCTCACAGCATCACTTACGTTGGCTGATACGTTAGATCAATGGACACTTTGCATATACTCTGATTCGCCAGCCAATGAAAACCACGGGAAAAGTTGGCTCACCAAATGTAAATGACTTTTGAAATCAGTACGAAGGATTATTTTTGGAAAAAAACTTATGTAAATGGCCATGCCAGAACTAGACACTGGTTTTGTTTTAAAATAAACTGTTTTAAAATAGTTACGCTTGATTTCTACTAGCGGCGCGGTATTCCGTTTTTCGTCACCATAGACATTACAGGACTTCTGGGCTAAATTGGGATTTGGGATTCATAATTCTAAAGAGATGCTTTAACTTTGATGGTCATTTTCTTTGGCTAGTGACATAGTAACCAATGAAATCATGGGAAAAGTCTTAAGAGTATGCTATGGATACTAATGACGACACTAAGTAACCCTTTTAAGATCATGTGTTTCCCCAGTGGCAAAATATGGATGCGAAACTTGGTCTTTAAGACCAACAATATCAAAAGAATAAATTTATTTGAAATGAAATGCTACAGAAAGATCCTACAAATATCATGGACAGAAAAAGAAGAACATTGAAAGCTGCTGAAACTAAATGAAGGGTGGCTTCTAAATATCATCTAAAAAAGAAGTCATAGTATTTTGGATACTTAAAGCGTCTAGATAGCAGATTGCCAGGCGAGAGAAGAAGAGGAAAACACGAAGACGATGACCAGCGACATCAAAGAATATATGCACATGTCTCTGGCCAATGCAGGCTTGCTTGCCCGAGACAGAGAGGCGTTCAGAGTATCCACGACGAAGACAACGTTCTGGAAAGAATATGTCCATTGATACATATATAATTTGCTTTACTTGACTCGCGGTATTACTTAGTTAAATCTTGAGTCATATGACGCTCTTACTTATTGTACTAACCCCGGATCATATAATAACGTAATTTTCAAACATTTCCCATAATGCACATTATTTGTCTTAACCAGTATTGCAATGAGTCAGCAGACGAAACTTGGAAAATGGTAATGACGTTTTGCTAATCACTAAAAACACACAAGAATCGATATTTGTATCAAATTGCCTTTGTAAACATCACAACAGATACACGGGGTATAACTTGTGTCGACATTCACTATCATAATAGTTTAGTTCATCGGGAAAAAATCTAAAATATGGGGAAAATGAATAATTAAAGCTGGGAGGACCCAGAAAGTTATGACATATATAGTATGACGAGCGAATAGGATGGACAAGAGAGTGATGACAGTGTTAATGATTTATGAAACAATAAATTGAGCGCAATAAATACCAAAATAAAACAGCGTATTATGAAAACTATGTAATATAAAAAACACGTTACATTTTTTTAAAGATTTTGCTCCATTTTATTGCCTCAATCTATCTCATCTCTTACTAAATTATTAACATCAGCCATCATTCTTTTGTCCACCATATCCTATTGGCATGGTATGTCTGTCTCCTTTTATCTTAATGAAAAATTCCAGCGAGGAATTGTATTTCCCACGATATGTTGCATACCAAGCTTTAATCTCTTCATACTACAATCGTCATACAATACTTGTTTTCTTATATTAAGTTGTTTTGTCTGTTGTCTTTCGTTCTGATGGAAGAGTTTTAGTTGAACATCGCCTGTCGCTGTGTCTTGTTAATATGTTATGTTTATAAATATTAGTAACATTTGTAATTATTTCCGTTAATTTTTACTGGAAAGATAAAATCAGTCCAACCGATTTATCTTGTTTAGTAATTATGAAAAGCTCACTAAAAAATCACCAAGCTGCATTATACAAGATTATTATAATCCAATTACTGTGCTGCCAGTGCCAAACCTGGACAATGACATAAGCTAAGAAAAACAGTGACAGCAGAAACGACGAGTCTACGAAGAATACTCGGAGTGTCATTAAGAGATACAGTTAGAAACGATAACATCATACAGACAACTAAAACAATACCATTATTGGAACATATCAAGAGACAACAGATCAAGTGGTTTTTCACACATTTTAAGACTACAAACAGACAGCATGTCACAGATGGTCGTGACGCATAGACACCACGGCTATAAAGTCAGAGACACATCATGTAAAAGATGGATCAGTTTTAAAAAAAAGATAACAATTGGGGTCTTTGTTACCTTTAATATTTTATGGTAGTGTGTCCTGATATAACCTAATTGGACTTTGTCCACTGGTTGAAAGTGGCACGCCTCTCCAAAAGAGAGGCAAACCCATTAACCTACTAAAAGATGGATCACAGAAATCAAAGAAGTCACGGGAACAAGCTTACACACAGCACACTTGAAAGTCATCTCCAACGAACTCTTATATACTTAACGCCGCATGCAAACAAAGACCACATCGTATAGACAGACAGACAGATAGATAGAGAGATCTGGTGTTATTTCTAAAACGGAAGTGGTAATAGTGTCTATCACTCGAAAACATGGCACCGGAGGGATCACAAACGACATGCCTGCGAAGATCAGAAGAAATTTCTTATAGGCGGACGCCGCAGTCGGTTTCAGAGGTAAATAGTATGTCTTTATACTTGATAATATATCCATGCATTGTGATCTTTCATTATTACAAAAATGTATAGGCCTACAAGTATACTATATAACAGTATCAGTAGGTTTGGTTTCACTTTCGTCAAAGTTCAAAGGTTTCATTAGTTTCAATTTTCAATAATTATTTAGTAAAAAAAATAATTAATGCTACCTACACTACACTCCTACGGCTACTACAGACTGCAGTATTTTTTAATTTTTAATAGCCATTGATTCTTGAAAATTACAATTCAACGATACCTCAACAACCAAGTCTACATCAGTCAAGTTTGCCACGCTGAATGGCGTAGGTGATCATGTTTCGGCGTACCCATGTTTTGTTTCTCCACGACTCTCTCATCTCTGTCTCGAACTGTCTCGTCAATATGAATAGAGTCAGTTTCAATAGTGGGTAAAACTATGGTTTAAGTCTTCACTGTTATAGCACAGTGTTTACATTTTCAACTAAGGAAGATCATGGATTTTCCCAGACTGCGCATGACCAGTTACTACAGAAGTAACAGATTATTCATTTTTGGCCAAAATGCAGTATTATAATTATAGGTTTCCGTTGTGACTTTTGTTCTACTTTCGAGGTATTACCTAACCGTTGCAGTGTTAGATACGTTGTAAGGTTATAGATTTTGGGTGGAGGGGTTAAAAGGATTATAATTTCTGTTTAGAATTAAGGTGAAAGTACAGAATAGTTCTCTGCTGTGCTATAAATAGCACAATGTTGACAATTTTAACTATCTAACGGCATGGATTCCCGTGTAACACCAATCAAAATAATGGCTGCCGTGACGTCACATCCCGACAATCCCACAGTTCAACTCTAGACACAGACGAACTTATGCATAATCTGTTTGTTTTACAATTTACACATTTTTTACAATTTCCTATTATTTGTGGGGAGCGATCAGTATTTCTGCCCACTATACACGGAGCGAGGTGCGCGCACACATTAGAAATATTATTTCTAATCCTAACCTTACTCTAAGTACTTACCCGTAAGCTTGCCAAATCACACAACAAAGGTCAGAAAACACATCGAAACTAGAGCAAAGGTCACAGCAGAGAACTATAATGTACTTCAGCCAGAATTAATAATTAATTCTCTAAGAATTCTCGACTAAGGCGTGAATCGATATGATTGGTTTTTCAAGGGAAATCCATGACATTAATGCTATTTATAGCCAAACGGAGACGTATACTGCATTTCACCTCATTTTTATAAGTAATTTATTTTTTAATTTATCATCATCACGTGCCCTGCCGGCTGGCGTAGGCGGTCATTGCTCTCCACAGTATTATGTATCAAGGTCGTTGTTTTTTCTTTGCCGGCCAGGCTGTCAAACTGTCTAATATTTTCTCACGTTGTCGCCCTGTCTCTGTTGCCTTCAATTTTGCCTGTTGTGACTATGTTCTCTAAACCTGCCTGTCTCATGAAGTGGCCAAAAAAAGATTGCCTCTTTCTTATATTGTTGATACGTTAAGGTACGTTTCGCATTTGACTCTTTCAACACCTCTACATTAGATTTTCTGGCAGTCCACGGTATTCTATTAACACCAACTATAGGCCTACTTCTGTGTGTCGCCATGACTTTCATCTTGGGAGAATAATGTGGTAGCTTCCCGTTGCTTTTCACATCCATATGGGGAATATCCATTTATATCCGCTCCCTTTGACAATATTTTATGTCGGGACAAATGGGTGCCCTGCCCAGTTGCAGAGCTACCACTTATACCGGTGGCTATCAGTCGCTCCCGTGTTCAAGCCTAGCGAACATCATGACGGCACGATCAACTTCTAAACTCCAACTCCCCTCCAGGAATATTCATCTTTACATAATAGAAAACAACAAGGAATTTTCTGCACTTTCAATTATTAGTCATTCACTTAAAGTAACACATAATACGATAATAAATAATATTATATAATAAATAATGTCATGTGACGCATTCCTTCCAGAACGTTGTCTTCCCAATGAACTCTCTGAACCTCTCTCTGTCTTGGGCGATGTGGCTTGCATTTTCTAGCGATGTATTCATGTTATCTTTAATGTCGTCAGTCCATTGTCTTCTTGGTCTGCCCTTTCTCCTTTACCCAGGTACTCTTCCCTCCATTATTTGTCTTTCTAAACAGTTGTCTCTTTATATGACCAAACAGGCGTAATTTTCTTTTTGTTATTGTGTTTAGTAACCAACACTCTGGAATATTCAATGTGTTTATAATATCTGAGTTTCTGATTTTATCCTTCCATGATATTCTAGGTATCTTCCTGTAGCAATAATAAATAATATAATAGTTTTAATTTATAACTGATTTCAACACTAATTCTTAATCCAAATCTAAATACTAATTCCAAATTAATATGCCTTTTCAATTAATATTATACCATAACTTTAAATACAAATTCTATTAATCACACTGGAAAGGATAGGTAATATAGTAATACCTTGAAACTAGAACAAAGGTCACAGTGAAGACTTAAACCGTAGTTGCGCCGAATAGTGAACTTCTACTGTGCTCTACTAGTAATGTCAATACTAGCCCAACTAACAACTTTTCTCTTTGTTGTCCCTTATCTCTTCTCCCCTTGATCTTCCCAGTTGTTATTAAGTGTTTGAGCTGTGTTCTTCTTAGAACATGCCATAGAAATCATTTTGATTGTCTGCCCCTAATGTTTGATATGATTGAATTGGATTTGATTGATCTTTTTATGCCATCATCAATGAAAACCTCTGCATTAGTTTTCTTAGCTGTCCATGGTATTTGCATCATTGTTCTCAGATATCACATCTCTGTAGTCTCTAATTCGCTTTGACTTTTTTGTTTGCAGTTCATGCTTCACATCCATAAAAAAGAAATGGTTCGATATAACATCTCAGCACTCGAATTCGGGTCTGCATTGATAGTCTTCCATTGCACAAAATGGTTTTTATTTTTAGGAATGCTGATTTGGCTTGTACTGTATGTCAACCCTGAAAAAGAGTTATGAATTTTTCTCTCATTAATTAACCTCAAAATAATTTACATGAAAGAAACATATAGGAAAATATAAATAAAACTTGTGAACACAAAATGTAGCCAAGCTGATAATTTCTAAATTATCTTTGTTATTTTCAATAGATAAAGAAACTATGGCAAGGTACTAACATAAGAACCAAATTGTTTTTACTATGAACATGTGCATTTCCTGTGGCGACATATGGATGTGAAGCATAGACACTAAATAAAACAGTGGCCAAGAGAATAACATCATTTGAATTAAAGTGTTATAGAAGAGTTTTGAGAATACCATGGACAGCGAAGAAAACAAACCAGTAGGTGTTACGAACAATTAACGTCCAGGAAGGCTGGCTTCTGAACACTATATTAAAGAAAAAGCTAGCTTTTTTCGGTCATATTAAGAGACACGACGGCATGGAGAGAGTGTTAATGGAGGGGATGATAGAAGGCAACAGGGGCAAAGGCTGACCAAAACGCAGTTGGACAAAAGACATTCAAGAATGCCTGCGTATGTCACTGGAAGATGCAGGGCAACTTGCTCAAGGCAGCGGAGAATTCAAGAGATCCATAGGAAAGACTACGTTCTGGAAAGAATATGTCACTTGATGATTTTCAATAATACAACAAACTATACATTTTTTTCGTGAAGACAAGCAGCATCTTTTGATCCCATTTCTGTAATTTCCAGAAGCACACACAACGAATTAATTTTCCAAAATGGCATCTAATTAGCACATTTCATAAAGAAAAGTTAATTATATGGATATATTATATTTAATACCATATAATATATATTTTTTGGTGTCTGCAAAGGCAAGACACATCTGTTGATTACATTTCTGTAATTTTAAGATGCTCACAGAGCTAATTAATATTAAAAATGGCAGATAATTAGTATAATTAAAATGAAAATAAATTATATAACTATTCAACATGATAAAATACCACATAAACTATATATTTTTGTGTTCGCAAAGACAAGACACATCTTTTGATCAAATTTCAAAGTACCTAGAAAGCATTTTCACAGAAGACAGACGACTTGACAGGGAGATAGAAACAAGATATCAAAAGGCAAATGCTGTTACATGCCAGCTGTCGCCTTTGCTATTGCACCCAAAAATCATCATGGAAGAAAAGAAACAAATGATTAAGAGCATCTTTATTCCAACACTATGCTACCAATGTCAGATCTGGAAACTGACATCTACACATAAGTGACAGATCGGAACTTGCGAAATGTAATGTCTAAGGAAGGCTATTAGAGTCATCAGACTTGACAAAATACACAGTGAGACATCAGAAAGATAATAGGTATCACATCATGCATCGAGTATGTATAGAAACAGCAAATAAAATGGTTAGATCATCTTATGAGGATGAACGATCAACTTCACATAAGAGCTTATAGACAACATCAAGACCATCCTGAACAAACATGACCACACCTCAACTAGAGCAATACATCTGGCTCTAGAACGCAGACTACATCTCCTTCACAAACCCCTACACTCAACGGCAAGTGAAGAAGCTTCGACAACACCACCTGTGCATAGACAATAGACAAATTTCCAGTATTGGGTTGTTTCCAGACACTGAAGTTATATCTTTTGACCTCCAGGTACCAGAGTATTCTGAGATATCGGATTCATTTATCATTCAGTAACAAAGATTAGCCTCAGCTATTGCCGTAAATTAAAACTCAATGAATGGATACGTCAGCTTTTATTTAGAATTTTTAGACATGTTTGGTACTGGTAAGGTTTTTTCTTGTTACCCGTAGTCCTATTTAACTGTATTATGTGTTACCGTTTGTGTGTTTCTACCAGATACATTTTTTCAATAGTGCCCAATAGCGGAAATAAATACACAAATTCTTGGCTTATATTTGGATATATATATATTATAAATACACTGATAAATAAGATATCACAGCCTGATTTCACTTACGACATGCGTAGCAGGTGACGGCGTTACTATTCTTTGCTTCCCTTTCATATCTGGTAACACACTGGTGATCATTGCAGAAATATTCTCAGCGTCTATCCATGTAAACTTCATCTCTGTGAGATCTTTCATAGCATCTCCTCTACACGTACATTGGCAGATATGCCTTCTTCTTCTTCGTTCACTCTCAAACTTTAACAGATTGTAGTTCAGAAAATGGATTGTATTGTCATGGTTTACAGCTTAGCTGCAATATCTGCACCTTTCAGCCTAACACATTTGACTTCAGCATCGCTTCTGGGTCACTTTGACCCTCTATGGTTTGGGGCAGCCAATTCCACCCCCAGAAACCTCTTTAGTAGCATCGTGCCTGACAGGTAACATTATCACTATTCAATGCTCCCCTTTGACACTTACAATACACACGTCACAGAGACGTATTAAAATTGATAATATTTAGTATAATAATCATCAAGTTAAGCTACAAATGAAATCCTTTTACACATCAGGTGAGAACTCATATATTAAAAAATCCTTGGTTATCCTTCAGTAAGTTATTACCCTTTAAAGGCCCTTCAGTGAGTTATTATCCTTTAAAGGATACATTAACTTTGGTGGAATCATGGGAAATGAGAGAGACAATCCTCTGGTAAAATGGAACATTTGGGTGGTACAATGGAACAGCACAGGCATCCACTGTCCTACACAGAAGCAAAAACTACAATCCATAGCACATCTTTTTCATATATTCTAAAATTCCTGCAGATTAGCAGGCAAAGTCCAGAGAACGAGATGTGTGTCATGATTTACAGCTAGGCTGTGATATCTACAGCTTTTTAGCTTGATACATCTGATGCTTCAGTGAGGATTCTTGGTAACTTTAATCCTGTATGGGATGGGATAGCCAACCACATCCTTGCCTAAATTTCCTTAGTCACCTTCTACAATATGAGTAGCAGGTAACAGTGTTTCTTTCTTTGCTCTCATTTCTGACTCAAGCAACACCAAATTTTTTTTTTTTAAATCCACAGGAATTATGAGCAAGATCTCTTGTATTCTTTCATGTAATGGGAAAGTTTTTTCAGAGATTTATTTTATACCCAGAAGACTCAATTCTCACTTTGAGAAGGCTCCCCCTACTTAGAGGGGATAAATTCTAGAGGTTATGTGGCTTTGCTATCTTTCCACAACATGCAGAGTTTGAGTCATGAACTTCTCCCTACAAGGATAGATAAATGGAGAACATCAGCTCATAAATACATGCATATATTACGCAATTACATTGAGTCCAAAGGCATGAGCCCATAAATAAGCAATTAAGTCATGTGCTTCAGATCCTCTGCCAAGCATCCTTCCTGTTAGAGGTTAGCACCAGGACGATGGTAACTGGGATATGTGGGACAGAAAGCTATGCATTCCCCACCATCTATGGGAGCCCATCAAATATGCAGGGCTAACATGTATGCCTAATTCTGGGCTCTCCCAGGAAATTGTCACATCCTAAGAGCTCTTAGTCCCGACCACAGTCTCAGAAAATATTGACATCTACAGATATTACAAAGCTAAAATGAGAATTATAAAATGTTTCCATCTATGGCTCAGAAACATGGACAATAAACACTCAACTAGAAGATGGAATTGATGCCTTTGAGATGTGGATATATAGAAGAATAGCGAGAACATGGAAAGAGAAGCAAACAAAGAAGTTGTAACAACACTTTGTATGAAGAAAGTATTATTAAAGGAAATAAAGATAAAAGAAATAAAATAATTCGAAAATATTAAAAGACTACCTTACTTGAGGGTAAAGTCAAGGAAAGGTAGGCAGAGATACAAGTGGGAGAATAGCATCACGAGATGGGCAGGATACAGTCTAGCAGAGTGCAAGACAAGAGATTGGATGTTGGAAGTCGGTTGAAGCCAACCTTTATTGCAGAGACAGTATTTAATAATGCATGATGATGGTACAGAACCGCTTTTCACAGTACCTCTTATGTTACATGTTCACAACTTGGGCACACTTTGGCAGCTAGACCATGGTCGGGACTAGAGCTTACCTGATTCCTCCAGCATAATATGCAGTGATGGGTTCTCTGAGTGGTGCACCACAAAAGGAAACATGATTGTACAGTGAAATACTCTGAGAACCACAAGAGGAAAGCCTCTCATTATTGGCATGTCATTTACTGGGAATTTACTGTGCATGATGGTTGATATGGTAGGCCACTTGAGATCTTCAAACATCAGCATGTGACTGGTCTCTATTAAAATACCAATAGAACAAGCACACAACATTTGAAATTCTTGAGAAAAATCTTTGAGTTATGAGAGGTATAGAATGCAAAATGAAAACAGAAATTTTGTAGACAATAATATAATGTGAGTTTGCTGTTGTATATTGACTGGACTGACAGGCCAATAGTGAGACCTTTAGGACATTCGCATGCACAAATATAGTGGTATAACTGTTATTTATGCATATATTCAATTATTTATTTCATAGCTGAGAGAGAAAAAGTTTTCCAATAAAGAACGTAAGTACAACTATGATATTTTTATAATTCAGTGATGAAATATGGGAATGAAAATTAAGGGTTCTCATTCCAGTAGTTCTTTATCTGATCTTGCAATGCGTAAACATTTTTTATTTGGTTTTAGCAAGAAATTAATGTGGAAATCAACAACATACTTTCATGTCGTCGGATGTTTAAAAAAAGTACTGGTTCATTATTGAAAGAAGTTGGAAGAAATGTAAGAGGTGACTAAGAAGGTTTTGGGGGGTTGGAGCTGGCTGTCCTACCCCATAAAGGGTCAGTTATCCATAGGTCATGCTGAAAGTCACAGACATCATAGCTAAACTGTAAACCATGACAAAATGCAACTGTTCTCTAGACTACATTCTGCTACCATGACATGTTATATCCTCAGGGGTTGTGAACCTTACAGAATTGTTATATCCTCAGGGATTGTGAACCTTACAAAATTGTTACTTATACGATCCCTGGGTTGTTAGCTTTCACTCTTTCTTCCCTGTGCCAGGTGATGGTAGGTGTATGTCATCTTCAGCTGTGCTGTGTCTGTATAGTGTTAGTGATGGAGGGGTTTTGTGGTAACAGTTGTTTTCGTAGGTCTTGTAATGCAGGGCATTCAATAAGGTGGTGTTTTACTGTTTCATCGTCTTGTCTGTTGCAGTATGGTGTATGGTATGCGGTAATTCTTTGTATGTGTTCAAGTTGTACATGTGTTGTTTGCAGCCTAAATATTAATTATAGTTTGATCTTTGTGGTGTAGTCTATTTATGCTGTCATATGGATTTGGTGGGACATGTCTGCACATAGCACTTTTCCTTTTGAGCTAGTGGCCCAATGGTTGGTCCATCCATTGGTGTGTACAGTTGTTGCGGATAATGTGTTTTGCTGTTGTAAGGCTGATGGAAATTTCTGGTTGGGGCATACTTGCTCCCTTTTTTGCCAGTTTATCAGCATTTTCATTCCGACTGATACCTGTGTGGATCCTTCGTGGTGGCATATTTTTTGCTCTAGGCAGTCGGGGAGGAAGGGGGTGGCAAATTTCCCAGCATGGACCTTTTATGAGGCGATGTCCAAGCTCATACGATATTTTGTGTTTAGGCTCTTTCATGTTGAGGTTATTTTTCTGGAACTGTCAAACCCAAAGAGCTTATCCAACAAAGTAGGGTTTGGGACCAGAAACACCATTTTCTAACTGGTACAATGCTGCTTTGACTTGGTTCTTCCCAGGCTTTCATTTAGGGGTAGTGGATCTGCTTAACCACTCTCCATTCCCCACCACCTTCTGCCTGTCTGCACACAAAAGCGTGTGCCATGTCTGCTAAAGTTGGAAAGACATGTAGGATCGGATCTATGGTTGCCACCTAACCTTTTTTATATGCTTGTAGGAGGACCCGGCCATTCTTAGTTTCCTGTCTCTTTAGGATGAACTGAGCCCCATCTCCCACGACAAGGAGCTGGCCTAGATAGGATACAGAGTTGTTAAACCCCCAGGAATTGTGAGCGATGAAGCTTTTGTTTCCTATGTGCAGTGGGGAGTTTGTCCAGAACTTTCTTTGATACCCAGAAGTCTTCAACTCAGAGGAGTGGCTTATGTGTGTATTAAAAAATGTTCCACAATTTTATTATGCAGACAACCAATCACATAGCAATCCTGCAAACATTTGGTGGTATGAATGTTGGTCACTTTTGACCACAGTCTATATGACCATAGCTTTAATACATCTAGCTGTATAGGATAAAAAAGAGAAATTGTTTATTGATGAAAGAAATCAGTGTGGAAAAGGTTATGTGTGTAGGTTATTGTCATCAGCGAACACAGGATAGATGCTCTGATCCTCTTTCCAAAAATGCATCAGATTGTAATTGACTCAGTTCCAATTAGATATTGATTTGTCACTCTTTGTATATCTATTATGTTTCTCTTTATATGGGTTCATCGCAATCTTTACACCAATCTCCAGCATTCTTGAGAGTGACATTGGTTCATAATTTTGAAATTCTTTTGAGCAGATGAAGTCCCTCAGTGTATTGACTATGTCACATCAATCCATTGATATACCTTCTGACACTGGCCATGCTCGCCTCTGTGGCATATAGGCTCACTCATTACCATCAACACCCTGGAAAGATTATTTAAAAGAATCTCATTAGGCTTATTGCTGCAGAAACAATTTCTCTCCACCCATCTCTGTTCCTTGGTTTTGATCTTGATTCTGCATCTTAGTTCTTCTAGATCAACCACTATATTGTCCATCCATCTTATTGTTGTAGCTCCTTGTCTTAATTAAAATTCAGCCATTAAAAAAATAAAAAAGTTTTTCAAAATTATAAAATTATTACAAAAATAAATATCAGATTTGTTTGTGTTCTTTAAGTGTTCATTCTTAAGTAGCTGCTGGATCTCTCTTGTAGCAGGATGTAGCCTAATACTTGTAGCAGGATGTAGCCTAATACTTGTAGCAGGATGTAGCCTATGCGAGGTGTACCTGTTGTAGTAATCTAATAATCTGATTTGTTTGTGTTTAACAGGAAAAGCATTCAAACGAAAATGGAGAGAAGAGAAGCTGATATCTCAAATGAAGAAGGAGAAAAAACTGCGTCTTGAAAAAGAAGCAGTAGCAAAACAGAAGGAGGAAGAGCAGATAAAGAAGAATAAATGTGGGCGTCAGTACACATTAGCTATTGCCTTGCCTGGATCTATTCTAGACAATGCTCAGTCAGCAGAGTTGAGAGCTTATCTGGCTGGACAAGTAAGTAAAGATGTTCATATCTAGTGTCATGTCACATATTATTTCAGAACGTAGTCTTCCTTATCAATCTCCTGAAATCCCCACGGTCTTTGGCAGGATGGCACGTTTCCTCTAGCGTGCATGCATTCATGAATGTCTCTTGTCCAACGACTATGTCTTGGTCGCAAATTCCAAATTCAAATGTCAGCACATCCGTACGGAAATTCTTGGCACAATACTCATGTAGTTTGCAGTTACTTTCAGGAGAAACATCCGATTATATATGATCATATGAGAACACATACATTCTCTTCGTCATCTTGGACCGCCTGTCTAGTAAGTGGAGTAAATGGACAAAGTGATTCTAGTTTTATGTCCACATTTGCTGCAATGCATGATGAGACTCAGTTCCTATTACTCAAAAACAAATAATAATGTATTGTTTTCTTTTAGCCTTGTTATTATGCTATTACAGCAGTGTTTTCTCATTCTGGATTTTCTTGAAATCTGAAAGTAAGATCCTTTTGGTATTGTAAGTATTAATCTGTATTCTTCTGTACTCTCATACTTCTGCTGTTTAGCAAGATATACTTATGTCTGTCTCCAATATAGACCTGCTAAATGAATGAATTAGTACCTCATTCGTTAAATATTTTTTATTATTGTTGGGCTGTCGTTTGCTCACTTCACTATTTACATACTTAGAATCACATGCCAAAAATAGCCACAGCGACTCCTAGGATATAGATAGTGACCAGTCGAGAATCCAATAAGGGCTCCATCCGGTACTCTTACTGTCAAGCATTGTGGTCCATGGTCCTTGAAGACAAGTTTTTTTTCCAGTCACAAATGACTCCATGATTGAAAGTCGTGAGAACGTGCGCCAATGCACATTCGGAAAATTAAATGTGCTTTGAAATTATATTGGACCAATCCGTACAACGAATGACAAATGGTGATGACAAAGGGGCGAAGTAAGAAAGTGTGTCATCTCTGGAAAGATACGATCACACAATCAACATATGAGAGGGACTTTGAGAGTGCATATTCTTGGGTGGCTGCTGGAATGGAGAGTGAAGCACTTATGGGAATGTCATGACGATGGTTTCGAAATAAATAATGATGTATTGTCGAGGCACAAAAAGGAAGCAAAGAATAGCAACACTGTTTACCTTCCATGCATGTTGTAAAAGGTGACTAAGGAGGTTATGGGGTAAAGTTAGCTGTTTCATTCAATATAGGGTCTGTGTGACCCATAAGTCATGCAGAAGTTGGATGGGTCAGGCTGAAAGATGCAGATATTGCTGCACTTATGATTATATGATTAATAGTTGACATTTTCCCAACATGAAATGCTTATTAATGGCGCTGGATGGCAGTTGCTATCCTGCTTGCCCAAATGGAAGTAAAGTTGAGTGTTTCAGTGGATGGAATATGTGATTTCTATTCTGAATGTGATATATTAAAACATGGTTTAACCAGTAGGAGACGCTGAGTGCACATTGCGAAATGGTCTAGCAAACTGACTGTAGAACTAAAATGCTAATAGGAAATATGGAGAGGTCTCAGAAAAATTAAACATTTCAATTTTTGGATCTGTCAGACACCAGAATTAAAGGTACTGGACATAAGCAACTGCGAAACACCATTCTAATCAATGACCCACTTAAACAGGTGAAAGAATTCACTTATCTTGGAAGCATCATATCATTGAATGGGAAAAACATCAAAGAAGTCCAACATAGATGCAACTTAGCATACCAGATCTTGGGACAGATGTCTCCTATTATCAAAAACAAATATGTGAGCATGAACACCAAATCTGCACTATATAAAACAATCATCAAACCATCACTATGCTACCAATGTCAAGCATTAACAACAGAATCCAAAAGAAAACTTGTTGCAACTGAAATGGCTTGTCTGCTAGAATTCTCAGAGTAACAATAAGAGATTCAGAAACAAAAACATCAGAAGACTAATAAACACAATGCCATTCCTGGATTACATCAGCAGATTAAATGGTTTTCATTTGCTTCCAGACTACCATCAGAGATTGCCACTCAAAAAAGCATTACTATACAGACATGTTGGATACATAGCCAGAGGCAGACCTAGCAAATGATGGATTACAGAAATAAAAGAGTCAATGAAAGAGTATATGAAGCACCAAAAAAACCATCTCCAGAGAACTCTACCCCTGACACTGCAAGGTATATAGGAGTATAAAAATAATTTTACCTTTTTTTTCCCTGTAGGTTGCACGTGCAGCTGCTATCTTCAATGTTGATGAAATTGTCATATTTGATGAGTCAAGTCAAGCTATGTAAGATATTTTTTGCATTATAATGTTTAAATTATTTCTCATAATTTTGCAGTAGAATTTTAACATGAATCATTAATGGGTTTTAATTTTTTCATTTTTTGATAGAGAATGAGCACAAGCTGGTCAGGCCAGCATCCAGTGATGTATATTTTTATAGAGTCCCGGTCAGGTGTTGATTTGCCATCCTCCACTTCAGCATCCCTACTCTCCTCAAAGATTACATTGTACTCACTTCTGTCCATTGCATTGTTGATATAGCACTTTTTTAAAGATAAGACAATCATTTCTGATGGTATGACCAGCATACCCTCTTCATGTTTGTAATGAGGTCAACCATTATTGCATCAATTAGAGCCAACAGACTTCCTCTCATGGCAGGCATTGTTTTCCACTTCAACTGTGCAATGTACACATTGTATCGCTAATGGCAGCATAGACACATAATTCGATGAGCTGATATTTTCAGTCACAAGTTTTCATAGAATTTTTATTGTCAATATTCTTACGTAATATCTGTTAGACTTGTTATACAAGCTAAAAACTTTGGACACATTTGTTATAGATAAACAGCTAGATACTCAGTGTATTCTAATACATGTGCATGCACTAATTATGTTCCTCCTTCGCAAGAGAGGATGTTAGTCCTGCATACAGTTGACCGGGCCGGTCCAGCGGAGTGGGACATATTATATCCATACAGAACTTTTGGATGATTTCTGAGTCTGGTATTTGATCCTGCCAATGTACTCCCATGAGATTTCTTATTCACTGAAGATGTCTGGCTCTGTGGCGAAGTGGTACAGATCGCGTCTATGATGGCAAAGGTACCGAGTTCGATCCTCACCACAGGCAATTGTGCATCCGGACCGTTCAGAAAGCAATGGCAACCTACTGAACGTATTTATATTGCCTAGAAAATCACCACATACAACAAATGCTGGGTTGATAGCTACATCCTGGATAGAATATGCTACCAATTATTTGAAGGTGGAAAGAGTTACGCTGCTGAGCGTGTCTCGCATAGACAGTTCAGCATAAAGCAGTGTTGGCAGAACCACTGCACGGTAGACGTCTGACTTTATTGTCTGAGACCATGCCTGATCCAGATGTTATCACATGATTCCTGAATGCCTCGCTGGCACGAGAAATTCGCAGGACACCACCCTTGCCAAATTGTTTCAGTTTATGATATGGCACTGCAGAGATATACAAACCTGTCAGCAGTATTGAGTTTTTGTCCTTTCACCGTGATTACTGGTTCTGTGTAGGTGGCAACCTGGCGCTGGTTGGTACATTTCTGTCTTCGATGTGCTATTGGTGAGACTGAATGTGTCACAGGCCGAAGAAAAGAGGCCCATACTGTCCTACATGTCTCAGACTGGTAGCACTGAGTGCACAATCGTTGGCAAACAAGAGGTCATGAACAATGTCAGTCTGAGTTTTGATCTTGGCCTTCAATCTACCGAGATTGAATAGCCGTCCATCAGCTCGATAACGAATAAATATTCCTACACTGTTATTCCGGAAGGCATCATTTAGCATAGCAGAAAACACCATGCCAACGAGAGCTGGAAATGGGTTGGCATGTGTACCGTCATCTTGCACACAAGCTGTCATGCCATCATGGAACTTGCAAACCATATTGGTGAGTTTCAGGACATCCAAATTTGGCCATAATCTTCCATAGACCATTGCATTCACAGTGTCGAAGGCCTTAGTTAAGTCGACAAATGTGGTATATAGACTGATGTTCTGTTTGTGGCGCTTTTCCTATAGTTGTCTGACAGTGGAAATCATGTCAACTGTTCCTCTGCCTTGTCAAAAGCCACATTATCTCTCAGGGAGGAAACCTGCCTCCAGATGGGCTTGCTGTCTGTTTAACAGGAAACTAGCCAGGATTTTGCCTGCTATAGAGAGCAGGGATATGGCTTGGCTGTTGTTGCACCCTTGACGATGTCCTGTATACATACATTGACATCCATTTTAAAAATGTCTTGAATATGTTATTTTGAGTTTAAAATTAATGTCTCATTTCAGGAAGGACACATCAGAGTTTAGTGGTCTCAAAAGACCTGGACATGGAAACACACAACTGTTTCACATACTTCAGTATCTAGAATGTCCACAGTATCTGCGCAAAATGTTTTTCCCATACCACCAGGATCTGAAATATGCAGGTTGGTGCAATAATAGGTGGAATTTGCAGTAGAGTTGTCTAGACTGCCACAGAGAATACAAAGTATTAAGCTTTACACTCATAAAACAGGCTGAAGTGGCATTTTGACCAAAAGTTTTTCTCTTAAATAAAAATCACAAAGAATATGTAGATGACAGTATCTATGCCGGTAGAGGGAGGTACAATGAGGGTATTCTGTCACCACTTGCACAATCATTGCTAATCATAAGTTCACAATATTTACAAAATGTTTTCTTGGACTCTGATTCTGTATTGCTTTTGCTATGACTAATATATTCAGATGCTTTTTTGCAAAATTTTGACATTTGCAAAATTTTGAAATTTGCAAAAATTTGAAATTTGCAAAAATTTGCAAAAATTTTGAAATTTGACAAATTTGAAATTTGCAGAAATTTGCAAAAATTTTGAAATTTGACAAATTTTGAAATTTGCAAAATTTTGACACTTTCCCCATTATTACACTGGATGCAGTGTAATAATATGCCTTTGAGAAGTGTTATCTTTCTGACTGAGTTCAATGTCAGCTATCTAACAGTCTCTTGTCACATCAGATAAATATTCAGTCCTTTTTGACAGGACAGTCATTGCCCTCACTAGTGTGGGGGGATGTTGGGAGTGGCCAAACTTAGTTTTTCAACCACTTGTGGTGTACTTAACACTGTGCTTAATCTAGTGCATACTTGTAGCATACCTACTACCAAATGTATCACTAATTCATGAAGAAATAACATGCTGATCAGAAAAATGTGTATAAAATATTAACTATTGAATTTCTAGAGCTTGGACATTTTCAATGTGTCATAATGAATGTTGGTATTTTCTGAATGAATTTGAACACCTCAGAGCTATTTCAAGATCTAAACCAGTGTTTCGCAACCTTTTTTGTGTCATGCCCCACCTAAGTCTTTCTAAAATTCTGATGCACCCTTACGTAACATATAGATATTTTTTAATATTAAAAAATTGAATTATTCATAAATGAAGCTTAATTACAACTTGTTCAAATTGCCCCCCTGAACAATCAAATTGCCCCTGTGGGGCGTGGGCCCCACCTTGGGAAACACTAATCTAAATCATATTTAAATACAATGATGGGCATCATTTTACATTATATTTAATGTATTGAACACTGACCTGTGGTAAATTTCTCATTATTACAAAATTAACCCACAAATCACATTAACACTTTGCTCACCAGCAATCCAGAGCATACTTGTCTGCCATTACCAAGGGTGCATGCAAAATTGTATACATTGACATCGCCGTCTTTAAAAAATCGTATAAAATCGATCTAGCACAAGAAAGCCTTGAAAATTTATGTGTTGTAACGAATGCTTGCACTTTCTGAATGAATTTGAAAGCTCCAGAGTTATTTCAAGTCTAAAATGCTACTTATCATAATGCTAGGCCTAGATTTACATTAATTTCTATATATCATAGAATATTTCCTTCGAAATCTCAGATATTTCTTGATAAAAACTCACAAGGTCTATATCATTATTCACGACATGCCGCCATTTTTACAAAGCATAATTTCCCGGAAACACTATATTTAGCACATTATTGCCCCATCGAGGCCAGCTCCTTGGCGTGGAGATGGGGCTTAGTCCAGCCAGCAGAGGCTGGAAACTAAGACTGGCCGGGCCCTCCCACATTCGGGCAGGACCACAGTCTTGCCTAGCAAGTAAAGGTGCTGAAGTCAGCGACATTTGGCCAGAAGGCGCACCGCAACAATCAGAATGTCATGCATTATCGCACATGAATGTCTATATCTGCATTACCCCGTTATGGTGCTAACCCTGTGACGACTCACCAGGCAGGAGTAGCACCGGGCCCTATACCTCGAAAGGGCCCACCCCATACGACTGGAGGTCCTCTTCGATTGCCTTGTGGAGCCAGGAGGCACAAGAGTAATATCACTGACCAACAAATATTACCAACCAATGAGACACCACTTACAATAATGCACTGGAATGCTGAGGGTGTAAATAGCAAAAAAGATGGCTTTAGCAAGAAATTAGAATTAGAAAACACCCTTCACAAGGAACAGGTCAGCATTTGTTGCATACAAGAGACACACCTCAGCAAAGATGTAGCCTTTAAAATTGCAGGTTATCAGTGCTTTAGAGCTGATCGAATAGACAGAAGAAAAGGAGGTATACTAACTCTAGTCAAAAATAATATCAGCGCACATCAAACTGAGCTATACATGGAAGGAGCAGAATATCAGGTCCTTCAACTAAAGACCAAGAACACAGTCTTCAACATACTAAATTATTATTGTCCAAATGACCAGTCCCTTTCCCTGGACACAATACCGTACAGAGGAAGATTGATAGTATGTGGAGATTTTAATAGTCACTCACAAAGCTGGGGTTATGACCACATGGATAAAAGAGGAGAAGAACTTGAAAGCTGGCAAGACGATAAATGTCTTCTATTGCTTAATAAGCCAAAAGATCCTCCAACATACTACTCAAGAGCATGGCAAACCACTTCCACGCCAGACTTGGCATTGTACTCAGCAGACCTAAACTGGGAAATCAATAGAACATTGGGGAAGCAACTTGGAGGTAGCGACCATCGACCAGTCCTCCTTAGTATTAAAAATGAACTCACAGGAAATGCATGTAGCCTTCCAAGATGGAATTATAAAAAAGCAAATTGGGGACTATTTAAACACCGCAGTAGTGTTTTAGCTGGACAAATAGACATGGAAGGAAAAGACATAAACGCCATAGTCAAAGAGTTCAATAAATGTATTCATCAAGCTGCCAAGGAAGCACTACCAAGAGGAGCACGCAAACAATACAAGCCATACTGGAGTGAACAACTAGAATTGCTGCAAGAGGAATTAGAAAAAGCACGGACGGAAGTGGAAAATAACCCAAGCCAGGAACATCACAACAAACATCAACACGCAAAAGCTAAATTCCAAAGAGCCAAACTAGAAGCTAGAAGAAAGAGCTGGAAAGAGAAAACAGAATCCTTAAATTTTGAAAAGGATGGAAGAAAACTGTGGAAACTGGTCAAACAACTAAATGATGAGGGAACAGGAAGAAGCACAAACATAACACTCGTACAGAATGGCAAAATGATTACAGGAAAGCAAGCAGTAGATAATTTCGCTAGGATATTTGCTCAAGACTGCAATATTGAAATTAGTCCAGAGAAACAGCATACAGTGCGGAGCGACCAAAAAAGTAAATTGGAACATGCTCAGACTAGAATCAGTGATGAAAACAGTGCAGATGAAATTATGGATACATTGTTCACATATAGTGAATTGGAATTAGCAGTCTCTAAACTAAAGCTAAATAAGTCCCCAGGAATTGATGAAATATCAAATGAAATGATAAAGAATCTAGGAACAACAGCCAGAAGGAAACTATTGGACATCCTAAATATTAGCTGGACTACTGGGAAAATACCACAAATCTGGAGAGAATCAATTATGGTCCCTTTGCTTAAACCTGGAAAAGATGGAACAACACCAACTAGCTACAGACCAATTAGTCTTACAAGTTGCCTGTGCAAAACAATGGAGCGCATCATAAACCTAAGACTAAAATTTCATCTGGAAAGTAGAAAATTCCTTGCACCACAGCAGGCAGGTTTCAGGCAATGCTACTCCACAGAGGATCAAACCACATACCTCTCACAGGAAATTGAGGATGCTTTCCAAGACAAAAAATCAGTTTTAGTGGCATGGATTGATTTACAGAAGGCCTTTGATAAAGTATGGAAAGAAGGATTGCTTCAAAAAATGAGAAACTACAAGATATGTGGAAATATGTATAGATGGACGAAAGCCTTTCTTCACAATAGAAGAGCCAGAGTACAAGTAAATGGCAAAAAAAGTAGGAAAGTATTACTACGCCATGGAGTGCCTCAAGGAGGAGTTCTATCACCCACTCTTTTTCTCATATTTATCAATGATCTAATTGAAGAAATACCCTGTGGAACTAAGGCAGCACTATATGCAGATGACTTGGTTCTATGGTGCACACATGAGAGTGCCATGGTTACCACAAAAATGCTTCAGAGAGCCATGGACATTTTGACTAATTGGGCTGACAAATGGTGTGTAAGTATCAATATAGAGAAGTCAGCAACAACCCTTTTTACACTTTCACCAAAACAAAGAGCAGGAAACATCTATGTAAATAAAACTATCTTAAAGGTAGATGACCAACCCACATATCTTGGTGTAACATTTGATGCCAAAATGACATGGAAACATCATATCAGCAAAGCAGAAACAAAGGCTAGAAGGAAGATAGCTATACTAAGAAAACTGAGTGGGACAACTTGGGGAGCTAATGAAAGAATTCTAAAAAATGTATACCAACAAGCCATTCGACCACACTTGGAATATGGTTCTACAGCATGGAGTTCATCATCAAACACTACACTACAAAACCTAGATAGAGTACAGAACCAAGCACTTAGAATCATTACAGGCGCAATGAGATCCACACCAATCATAGAAATGCAGAATATCGAAGGGATGCAGTCATTGAAAGAGCGTAGAGATACTAAAATTATAATTCATGGAGAAAAGTTTCTTTCCCATCATAGTCACCCAATGAAGGAAAGATTCCAGAATCTATCACAAGGACGGCTTAAAAGAAGCAGCTTCATACACCAGGCCAAGCGTCTACGTAGACAGGTATCGGATCTACCAGAGGTAACAATACCGCTGACATCTCAACCAGAACACACCCCATGGGAAAAACGGACATGCCTACCAGTGACCATCCAAACAACAGTAGCAGATGTGCATGGGGATGAACATCAGAATAATCTGCAGAAAAGAGTAGCAGCTCTCAGTTTCCTTGATGATGTTTACCCAAGTGATCTATGGACCAGAGTATATACAGATGGATCAGCACAGAATGCAGTAAAAAATGGAGGAAGTGGTGTATATGTAGAATACCCAGATGGCACCACTGATACCACTTGTATACCAACAGGGAATTACTGCAACAACTATGACTCTGAAGTCAAAGCTATTTATACAGCTGCAGAGAAACTGTTAACATTGGACAGGACCTCACACCCTATTGTAATACTTACAGATGCAAGATCAGTACTAGAGGCATTACAATCCAATAAACTTCCAGAGTTAAAAGAGGTATTATCCATAGTACAAAATAGGTGTAGAGTTATACTGCAATGGATTCCATCACACTGTGGAATAGCAGGAAATGAGAGAGCTGATCAACTCGCCAAGGAAGGTGCTAACATGCAGCAACCGGATGTACCAATCAGCTATCACCAAAAGAAATCCATGATAAAGGCACAACGAAAGCCTAACTTACCTCCACGGGATGACTACCACCTACTTAACAGACAAGAACAGGTCATCATATTTCGACTGAGAACTGGACACAATAGACTAAACAGCCATATGTATACAAAATTTAAAATTGGCACAACAGCAAAGTGTAATTGTGGACAAGTCAACCAGACTTCAGAACATATCCTTCAAGAATGTGCAAACTATGACACATTAAGATGCACATACTGGCCTTCTGATACACCAATGAATGTTAAACTTTATGGTACAAAACAAGAAATGGAAAACACTGTCCAATTTATACAAGAAACAACACTGCAGATTTAGACATTATTAGCGAACGAAAGAAGAAGAAGAAAGCACATTATTGCAATGGGTATTCCCATTTTTCTGATCTATCATAGCGCATTCGACTAGCGTCAGAATTGGTCAGCAAAGTGTTAAAAGACATCAGAGCAGATATTTTTGTATGACCTCTTTAATAATACTATTGCAATATTACTGAAGAATCATAATACATTTGTCTGTTGTTAAAGTTGGTCTATCTATCTATTGTCTGTTCTCTGCTTTCACTGTTTATTCGCAGGATGGAATGATAACCCTTTTCCAGGCTATGACATGTTTGATTGCTTGATTAATATTGTGATTTCTAAAAATGTTGGTAACTCCTTCAAACCACCTTCTCTTTGGTCTTCCTTTGCATAATAAACTTATTCTGCAGTAGATCCATTCTCATGTTGTATGCTGTTGCTGCTGGCGAGTATGGATTCATTCTCATTAAAGGACAGAGCCATTTAAGTCTCTTTTTTAGTATGTCATCAGAGATTATGTGGAAACTGTTCTCAATGTCGGTCAATTACTGAAAATTTGACTGTAGTTGAACATAGTGAGTAAAGTGTTGTTTAGCCCCCATCTCCATGACGGGTCTGATCTTGACAACTTATAAATATACACTAGATCAATATAAATTTTTCTGTATGTCCTGATGAAGCTATGCAGCTGAAGTTTAAATAACTATTTAAAAAAAAAAACTGTTTTAAAAGAGCAAACAACAACCAACACCTCTATGAGATAGCTTGAGATGGCATTGTGGTTCTCCCAAGTCTCATAAATGACTTGGGAATGGTTGGATAAGAAATAACCCTATACAATTTAAAAAAACCGCTCAGAATTTCTTTTTATAATTTTTTTTAAAGATTTCTTTATTTAATTGTTTCATTTCCTTGACTGTGTGAAATGTTGGTATCTACCAATATATTGATATCAATCACTTTTCTGTTGCACAGGACTTCTGAACCCATTGGACATTCCACATCACCTCAGAGAGTCAGATGTTTGCGAATACAGAGAAGGCATCACACTTAAGAAGCCGACCAGTTCGAAGAAGAAAGGATCATATGCAAATATTGGTCTCAAAAAGGTATATTACACACCATTTTGTTTGTTGATTCTTTCATGCTGTCATATTCTTTCCTCTTCACTGTACTTTGCTTGTGGTACATTTCATACATCTGTGTATTGACTTGTGGATATATATATATATGTTTAATTGTGTACATGTATGTGGATATATATATATATATGTTTAATTTTGTGTACATGTATGTGGATATATTTATAAATATATATATTTTTTTTTTGGTTTAAATCCAGCTGTCATCCACCATCCCATTCCCCCTCCCATTTTGACGTTTATTAGTAGCTCCCTACTTTATTTTTATCTTTGTGTTATCTTCCACGTGCGCACTACTTCATGTATTTGTATAGTCTTTCTTGTTGTTTGCATTTGCTCTCATTTAATCATCATGAATTTTGTATGGTTTCTGAAATTCCAGTAACACATCAAGAGATGTATTTCTGTTTCCAGGATACACCATGAGGAGGTATTTTAAGGATCTTGGTTATCTGCTAACCCTGGGTCTGCACGAGAGCAATGGATACACTTTGCACCCCATAGTCTGTATTTATAGTTGTCATCATTGACATGGGGCTTGCACTGGGTCTGATTTGACACTCATGGTTTCTTCTCTTATGGCATTTTTTCTTACCTCATTCTATTTCTATATTTATCAATAGTGTGTAGGTATTTTGCGCACTGATGTTACCAGCCACAAAACTCATATGATTGTGCTTTTTTCACTTTCTAATGCACGAAGATGGGTTGGTGAGACTATCTCTACATTTTTAATAATTAAATAATTTTGTGTTTTTGTTTCCTGTTTATATTTGTTTCTTGATAGAGGTCCCTGTTTGACAGCAATGTAGAAAAAGTCCATGTCCCTTTGTTTATTGTAAACAATATCTCAAAACAATCATAACATTTTATTTGTCTTAGGAGGTGATTTTGGATATGGATATCAAACCAGGTCAGAGAGTGACAGTCAGATTGAAGGAACAGACTACAGGTATGTGTGTTTATGTATGTGGACTAGTGTAAATTATTAGTTCTTCTGGATTGTTAACCCTTATTATTTTAGCTATATAGAACGCAAGATGGACAAATAATATATTTGACTGTTTAACATGTCCCTGGAGGAGGCAGGTCAATTCGCCCAGAATCGCGAGGTGTTCAGAAAGTCCATAAAGAAGTCTTCGTTCTGGAAAGAATATGTCACACGATATTGATGAGATTATTGATACACATGACAAATATTGATGACAATATTGATACACATGACAAATATATGTCCAACATCAAATAAACAATCATACAGGATGCCAAGAACCACTTTTGTAGTAGTGAAATAGCGTGAACTTGTTTGGTTTGGTCATGTAACGAGACATGACACGCTTTCTAAAATGATTGAACAATTGAGGAGAGAATTTTAAAAATCAAGAATTGGTAACATCAAGAAATGCCTGGGCTTGGTTTTCTACACTCCTCAAAATGGCTGAGGATATAGTTTGGAGAGCTTTCTGTACTGATGTATTCAGTGTGGCACCCCTATGATCCTACGGGTTATGGGTCTTATTATGATTTTGTGCATATGTCACGCTTACGATTTCCCATTACATCTTTGTGTTAAAAATTGGTAATGCTCTCACCTCTATTTCGTTTGGTATCACCCACTATATTGTAAATAGTTCTTACAATGTTGTTGATCATAATCAGAGGTATATACAGAAACTTTTTAATGGTGTTTGAAATCTGCAATGGATTGTAACCACCAACCTCATGGTTGGGTAGCAGTAGGAGTTGTCGATGACTGCTACTGTGGTTTCTGCTTCTATGACCACCACTGCTAATACCACTACAATAACTACTGCTACTTATATAAAAACTATTGCTGCAAGTACTTCAACAATAACATAACCACCACTACAACTACTACTGCTACTTATATAACAACTACAAGTACTTCAACAATAACATAACCACCGCTACAACTACTACTGCTATATAAGGACAGTATAAATATTTGTGTGTGTGTGTTCGTTTTCAAACAACCACTGGTTCTCTCTTGTTGGATTGCAATGGTTGTACTAGATTTCCCGCAAAATGTCCAGAGAACGGAAATGTTGTGTGTCACCATTTTACTAGCTACAATGAGCTGATACATCAGACTTCAGTTGTATAATTAACCTTTAGCATGCTGTGTTTACAATTTGGGCGGTGCATTTCACTGGGATTGTGTCATTTCTTGATTTCAGAAGTCAGAATCGACGGCCCAGTTCGCTAAACCCGAAACCGAATGAAAAAATCGAGATTGGTAACTTTTTGACAGAATGTTATGACAACATTGAGAAGAAATTTATCACCATTTTGTTAAAATTGGCCCGAATACGATGTCTAGTGATTTTGAAATGAAAATCCGCGCAATTTGTAGTAATCTGCATCGAGGCGAAGCATCATGATGGTGAAACGAGTTTGTTATACTATTCGTTGACAGTATATTAAGTGAAATCATTTTTTATTCAGCTGGAAAAATCGGAAAACTTGAGAAGTAAGTTCTTCAAATTAATTTTAAAAATATGCCATGAGGTTTCCATTATGTAAAATATATAATAGTCAACAGATTTCACAGCTGTCGATCGATCAAAAATATGGTACGCCTAGATATAGATAGATCTCAATCTGTCTTTATGACATGTCTTATATCACACACATACAAACAAAACTTACACCAATATATGCAGAATTTAATCCTTTATTTATATATGCAAATATTTAAATTTCTGTAACAACAAAAAAGTTATCGCGATTTCAAAACAGCCACAGATGATTGCGTAACATTTCCAAAAACGAATTCAGCGGCAGAAGAGAAATTGCGTAATTGTAAAGACAGCATGCCTAAGGTTAACATATAATAGTAGCGAAGTACATTACGCAAGTGCATCATAGGAGCGAAGCACATGATGCAAATTTAACATAAAAGCGTAGTGTGTTACACATCAACTCTCCTTATGAACTAATATATCTTTAGCTATGAAAGATATATATGACTACTTTAACCTTTAGCATGCTGTGTTTACAACTACGTAATTTTTCTCCTGCCACCGACTGCTGAGGAATTAGTTTTTGGAAATGTTGCACAAATGTTGGTGGCTGTTTTGAAATTGTGATAACTTTTTTGTTGTAACAGATATTTAAATAATATTTGCACATATAAATAAAGAATTAAATTTTGCATATATTGGTGTACGTTTTGTGTGTGTGATACGAGATGTGTGATAAAGACAGATTTAGATATAGGCCTACCATATTTTTTGATTGATCGAAAGCTGTGACATCTGTTGAATATTATATTTTTACATAATGAAAATCTCGTGGTATATTTTAAATAATGTATTTGAAGAACTTACCTCTCAAGTTTTCACTTTCCATTCCGAATAAATAATTATTTCACTGAATATACGATGAACGAAAAGTATATAAAACTCGATTCACTGTCATGTTGCTTTGCCGCAGTGTCGATGCCTACAGATTGCTCAAATTTCAATTTCATAATCACACTATTGCTATTTTTACAAAAGAAACAGGAAGTTAAATGAAATGTCTACTTATGTTGCCAAAATATTCTGTCAAAAAATACCAATATGGATTTTTTCGTTTGGGTTTAACACATTGGGCATTGGATTTTTCCGTCCTCAATCAAGACATGACACAATTTGGACGAAATGTATCGCCCGAAATGTAAACACTGTGTGCTAAATGTTACTAGGCCTCTGCTGTAAGATCATGTGGAAGATTAGTATACAAAGCTCTAAAATGTGCAATGGTGATGAGATGGATAGTTTTTTTCTTATTGCATCTCTGATTTTTGTGGAGGTGATTGAAAATATTGTTAACGGATACTTTCGTCAATATGTAAACTATATCCTGTTGAGAGAAAAATAAAAATGATTTACTTCCCTGTATTGTTTTTTTTAAGGGTTCATATTGCAGACATTTTTTGAAGTATGTGGGTTCTGCAGTAAAAGTTCCTGTAAAAATGTACATAATTCTGATTTGGCGGTCTTTGAAGTTTAATATTTAAATAACTAAATATACTGCAAATATTCTTTTCCTTTTGGCTGAAAATTGTTTGTAATTGATCAGTGGTGGAAAATTGTGAATCGCAGCTGTGTTACACTTTGCTACTACTTTGCTGCGGGCACTTTCCACTAGCTGAGAGGAACGGAACACTTTTGTGGTTGCCCTGAGAACACAACATCACCAGACAAATAAAGGATGACACTGCTAACGAGCACAGAACTAACTTAGAACATAAGCAAGGAGTCCGTAAGGGTGATGAATATACAACTTTATTACCGTTTCCAATGTTTACTTGTCTCATTAGAGTTTACTGAAGTTGTTAATGATTATCATGTTTCAGATAAGAAGAATTTGACAGGTGTTGTTGTGTCTCCTAATGAACCAAGAGAGGTGGCAGGAATTTACTGGGGGTACACCGTTCGGTTAGCATCATGTCTGAGTGAAGTATTCAATGGCAGTCCACATGAAGGGGGCTATGACTTGACCATTGGTACATCAGAACGAGGACATAATTTAGAAGCAGAAATATCCAAGTTCAGGTCTGTGTGTGTTTTGTTAATATTATTGTCTCATGTTTTTTTTCTCTTTGTTCAGTTGTAGGCTTTTGTACAGTGATTCACATAGCACTGAACAGTTAACAATATTAATGTACAACCGTAGTTAATTAATGTGAAAGATATCAAACTTACTTCAACAAATATGCTGGAAGTGTTTGCTGCAAAGAGTCTATGCTAAGTGTACATAATGAAACCCATAATTCTTCAGGGTTATAGAGATGTCTATTCAGGGAAACATCAACACGATAATCCCACTGTGCCGTTAAAACATCTTGCTATAGTCTGTGCGTGGGTCCCTGGCATAATGATTAAACAGTTTGCTTTGTGCTAAAATCCTGCTCGTGGCATCTTATTTGTAAAGTAGATTTTTCTGAGATCCATAGAATCAGTTGAAGCTATGGAGTTACGTGCTGCAAGTGGTACTCTCGGTATGTGGCTTGCCGCATCGAGGCACAGAGTATATGTGGATAACCAGAGTACAGTGAAGCATATACTCTTTGCCTTATCAGCCTTTCAAAAAAATTATGGTTGGGAAGTGTCGAGGACTTATAGAAAAAATCAGAAGACAATACAGGAGATTTGAACCAGGTCCATTCAGCTGGAACCTATTTGCCTTGCCGCTTGAGTCAACACATATGTTATAGGCACTAACAAAATGTACCTGGTCTTCTAAATGTTTGAGTATAGAGAAACTTAAACCTGGCTTTTAATATTATCAATTCATACTTTCCATTAATCATCATCTTCTCCTACCCTCAATTGTTCCCTTCAGGAATGGTACCACACTCCGTGATGTTGAACATCATTTTCACATTTTATGTTGCTTTTCAGTTCATCATTTGATCATCAATTTTTTTTTTTTTTTGAGTAATTTATTCTAAGATTTTAAATGTGGGTGTTGTTGTTCGTCCATCACAAGTGATGCTGACCATTTGTTACATCCACTTTTGAAAATTCAATTTTAGTTATGTCCTTGATTATGAGTTCGTAGATGGCTAATGAGCCCTATTCGAGCTGTAAATTTCCTTGGACAGTTTGGACATGGAATGACGACTAGACGGATCTTGGTCTATCCGTGACTTTCTAGCTGCTCTCCGCTGTTGAGCTGCTGCATTTCTTTTCTTTTCACAAGATGATGCGCTTTTTTTATTTTAGAACGCCATGTAGATCTATTTTGTGTAAGTTCTTCCCATGTATCGTGGTCTATTTCAAAGGCTTTCAGTGAGTCCTTTAACGAGTCCTTGTAGCGCTTCCTTTGGTCACCTTGAGATCGTATACCCTTCTCTAGCTCACCATAGAGAAGTATCTTTGGCAGACGATGGTCTGGCATACGCACCAAATGACCTGCCCAACGAATCTGTGTCTGCATCAGGATCGTGTCAATGCTTGGGATACCAGCTCTATCAAGGACAGTGGTATCTGGAATCTTGTCTTGCCATGTGGGTAAGGATCAGATGGCTGTCTGAGCTGCTATAAAAACATGTGTAAATCACCATTCAGGCGTATTTGAGAATTTTAAAAATTAAATAATAATAACATTTTAGTGTTAAATGTGCACTACTCTTGACCATATGTGCATGCAGGGGATACTACTCACATTGAATGAAGCTTTGATGGTAGCAGTAAAGGGTGCACCTGTACATCATTTTGCTGAAAGCGGTCTATTTCTTAATGTTTTAGCAGCACAGTATTCCAGTATCATCACGTGCTGTCAGAAGCTGAGGAAATGTTGCATGTAACTAGCAGTATAAATGTCACATGGGAATAACTGAGTATGTAGATTACACAAAAATAAAAATGACATGAAGAGTTTCAGTGAAACTTAAGGGACAACAATTCAGTGCAAGACTGGGTGTCTGATCAAGTTGTCTTTATTGCATTTTTTGTTCCTGCATCAGCATCAAACCTCATAATCGTTTAGTTAATGAATTAATAAGACCCATAACTTGTAGAGGTGGCTGGAGATGTCAGCTTAAAAAGCCACACCCCCCCCCTCCCCCTCGGACTAATGTAAAAAAAAATAAAAAATGTCCAGACCATTTCTTGATGTTGTCAATCCAGGATTTTATATATCCGACGTTTCTCCTTTAACCCTTGATAATTACTTGCAAAATAGTTTTAAAAAGTGAGTCATGTGTTGTTGCGTAACCAAATCAAACAAGTTTACACCATTTCACCACTGCCAAAAGTGGTTCTTGATAACTTGCAAGTTTGTTTATTTTCTGCGATATTTGTCGTGTTCTGCATATATTGTACTCTATGGTGGTCATAGGGATGCCACTTTGGCTACATAGAAATCCCAACCAACAAGCCTCTCTATCCTCAACCCTTTGTATGAGTGTGCTGTAACTTACTCCCTTGCTTAGTCGTTAATATTACACTGGATAACAAGCATATCTATTTTTGGATACCAGTGTCCTTGATGGCTGGTATCCTTAGCATTGACACTATTCACATGCAGTTACATATTCGTTAGGCAGGTCATTTGGTATGTATGTCAGTACATCACCTACTAATATACTTCTACCAGGGACTCGTTAAAGACCTCACTGAAAGCCTTTAAATAAACCAGGATGCATTTGAAGCCACTGCATGAAAATAGCTACATTGTGCTCTATAGTAAAAAAAAAAAAAGGTGCAGCATCTTGTGAAATAGGAGAAATGCAGCAGCTCAACAATGGAGAGTAGTAGCTAATAAAATCAATAAAATCACGGGTAGATGAAACACCATCTTTGGTGTTCTATGCTGAAATTGTCCAAGGACCTTTTGCATAGGGCTTATTAGCCATCTACGAACTCATAGTCAAGACAGGGTATAGCTCTAACGGAATTTTATAAAATGGTTGTAATAAATGGCCAACATCACGTGATGGATGAACAACACACATGCATATGTCTGTATCTAAACAACTAGAGATGATAGGGAAACAACACACATGCATATGTCTGTATCTAAACAACTAGAGATGATAGGGAAACAACACACATGCATATGTCTGTATCTAAACAACTAGAGATGATAGGGAAACAACACACATGCATATGTCTGTATCTAAACAACTAGAGATGATAGGGAAACAACACACATGCATATGTCTGTATGTAAAAAACTAGAGATGATAGGGAAACAACACACATGCATATGTCTGTATCTAAAAAACTAGAGATGATAGGCACACACATTTGTATCTCAAACACTACAGGTGATATGGAAAAAAACTGGTCTCACTTGTGGAATCACTAAGTGAAACCCTGAAAAAGGTCTAACATTTGAAGTGAAGTTTGACTTTCAGCTACAGATTAGTGTCTCTCTCTGGCATTATTTGTTTGGGTGGGGGGCGGGGATGTTTTATATTCCCAAATACCTGTAGCTCAATGTGGATTTAGGGTATGATGCAATGAACTGATAGTTTTCTATTCTAGAGGGAACATTACTGTGACTTTCTTGCAATCTTGAGGCTATTGCAGATAAAAGAGTTTGCGCCCAGCAGTCGTGGGACATACTTGATATATCAGATAATAGTGTCACTATTGTTTGCTCCCATTTTGGACTTTGACAACACACTGGTGAACAAATGTCATAAAAATAATAAACTATCTGGAATAATCCAGTGTGTATTTCACCAGTTTATTTCCAGGGCCTGAAAGGAGAGCAGAGTATAGTGACTCTGCTACCTTCATTGCATGTCATAAGAAGCGACTAAGAATATTTTGGGGTGGAGTTGGCTGTCCTATCCCATATGGGGTCAAAGTGATCCAGATGTCATGCTGAAATCAGATGTGTTAGGCTGAAAGGTGCAGAAATCACAGTTAAACTATAAACCATGTCACAACACACTCCATTTTCCAGACTTATGATATGCGCACATCATACACACACAATGAAGTTAACAGTTTGTTGAATCTCTCTGGTGTGCATGGAGATGACTGAAAAGTCCATTTTTGTCATAGATTGCCCTGCCACATCTGGGACACATGATCATAATTGGGTGTCTGTGTGTTGTTCTGTATTTTCGGGCAGCACATTTTCTCGTCACCAAGATTTTATGCCTCTCGGTGATGCAAGCACAATTGCTGATGGTGCTGCCCACACTATGTAGCTCTGAGCGACAGACTTCCAGGATGTGGTGTTGATGGTTTGCCATTAAGTAGTTCATCATACATCTGCAGTTTTGGGAAGCACATGTCTGGCTCATCTCAGTTGGGCATTCTTCAGCATTGTATGAATACATGGTATATTGGCTCTAATGAGGACATCAGTATCTTGCCACTTTATGCTACACAAAGTTTGCAGATGCAGCACACTTGGAAGGAATTTATGAAAAAACAAGAGTATGTAGCTCTCTGGACTATATCCTATTGGTATGCAAGAATTTGAAAACAAACGCAGAAAAAGAAGAGTGTGTATTCTAAATATGGCCATTTATTGTTGTATTATGCAGACATGCTATGATTGTGTTTGGAGGACTGAAAGGTCTTGAAGCCTGTGTGGAAGCAGATAGTAATATCCAGTCACAAGATCCTAGTGACCTTTTCCAGTACTACCTAAATGTGTGCCCTGGACAAGGCAGCAGAAGCATTCGCACAGAGGTATGCAATTATTTGTAGAATGTATTGTCTAATGTAGTAGTGATGAGAAGAGAATTAGAATTGCTGTTGTGCTCTTCCAGAATTAGATTGTCTTCATTTTGTACATCACAAAACAAATGGGAGATTGTAGTCAAACTATTTAACATCTAGTCATAAAATGTAATGGGAAAAATTTATCAAATGAGTTTTATGTTGAGTAAATACATGAAATCTATATCTTGGAACAAAGTATATTGATTAAAATAGAAAATCATCACTCCTGCTACATACCCTGTACCGTGGGAACAAACTAATGATTCCCTACAACTAAGCACATCAATCAGCAGCCTCAAAGAAAAAAAAGAATGATCTGCAAAAGCTAATTGCCACAATGATCCATGAATAATTTTCTAAGCAATCATGTATACATGCATCTATGGATGCCTCAGCTACAAATGCAATCAGAAATGGAGGGGCTGGCATCTTTATAAGATATTCTAATCATTGCCCTAAAATAAAGTCTATCCCTACAGGATCTGCTCCAACTACAATACCGATGTTCAAACAATATAATAAGCTGCCCTCTTGTTATTTTACACTGTCTCTGAATGTCAACAAGTGATCATCTTCACAGATGATGTCTGCCATGCAGGCTCTCAGTGATGGTAAACTACAACACATAAGAAACAAAACTAAACAATACAGCAGGTAAAAAATAGTAGAACTATACTTTATTGGGTACCATCACACTGGTGTACCAGGAAATAAGTGGCCCGATGAGTTTGTCAAAAAGGAAGGAGTGTGTATGCAGGAAGATGATGAAGTCTCATATTTAAAAAAGGAAAGAGCTGTACAAACCATGAGAAGTGAACAAAGGAAAGAGCTGTACAAACCATGAGAAGTGAACATAACATGACAAAAGATGCCCACCACTACCTAATTTGGCAGAGACAGGTCGCCATACTTTGTCTGAGGACAGGACACAACAGACATGTGCAGACTGTGTGCCACACCACTGTGCACTTGTGAAACAGATGAGCAGACCTCTTAACATATTCTGCAGAACTATCCACAGTATGAATAATGGAGAGATGTACTGGCCCAATGGCCCAACCTTGGAAGCAAAGAAGAGCTTCAGACATCCCAACAAACAACATCCATTGTTTGATGGTGTAGACATCAAGTAACGAACAAGAGAGATAGAGAAAACAAACACAGAATGAAATAATGTAATTAATAACATGAATTATGCATCAGAATTGACAGATAAGGGAATAAGAGAGTAACAAAATAGAGAACAAAGAAAAAATGATGACCTGTGTAAAATTATTTATATACAAGGAAAATGTGAATTTAAAATACTAGAAATAGTTTTTTTCCCGCATTCATTCTCAAACTCCAGGATCTCTGTTGTAGTAGGATAATGGTCCTTGTACATTTCCAGCAGAATCTACTTCAGAGAATGAAGATGTCATGTGCTGTCATTTTATTTGTGCCAATGTCCCGACATATCATACTTCAGCGATGGTAACTAATACATTCAATGTTCTTACCACTTTCACTGAATGATGACTAACTGTAACTGTTATATTGCCAGTAGTCCAGCCATATGAACCACCTGTAACTGTTATATTGCCAGTAGTCCAGCCATATGAACCACCTGTAACTGTTATATTGCCAGTAGTCCAGCCATATAAACCACCTTAACTGTTATATTGCCAGTAGTACAGCCATATGAACCACCTGTAACTGTTATATTGCCAGTAGTACAGCCATATGAACCACCTGTAACTGTTATATTGCCAGTAGTACAGCCATATGAACCACCTGTAACTGTTATATTGCCAGTAGTCCAGCCATATGAACCACCTGTAACTGTTATATTGCCAGTAGTACAGCCATATGAACCACCTGTAACTGTTATATTGCCAGTAGTGCAGCCATATGAACCACCTGTAACTGTTATATTGCCAGTAGTACAGCCATATGAACCACCTGTAACTGTTATATTGCCAGTAGTCCAGCCATATGAACCACCTGTAACTGTTATATTGCCAGTAGTACAGCCATATGAACCACCTGTAACTGTTATATTGCCAGTAGTACAGCCATATGAACCACCTGTAACTGTTATATTGCCAGTAGTCCAGCCATATGAACCACCTGTAACTGTTATATTGCCAGTAGTACAGCCATATGAACCACCTGTAACTGTTATATTGCCAGTAGTACAGCCATATGAACCACCTGTAACTGTTATATTGCCAGTAGTACAGCCATATGAACCTCCTGTAACTGTTATATTGCCAGTAGTCCAGCCATATGAACCACCTTAACTGTTATATTGCCAGTAGTACAGCCATATGAACCTCCTGTAACTGTTATATTGCCAGTAGTACAGCCATATGAACCACCTGTAACTGTTATATTGCCAGTAGTGCAGCCATATGAGAGAACTTGATCTCATACTGCACACAGGTCACCGGCATCACAGCTAACCATATGAAAATTGTTTGACCTTTTTTTAAATTGTCTGTATCACTAACAACATAGCCACATATGCAACTAGAATTAATAATATTACTGGTGTGCCAATATCTTAGTTCATGTGGCTACAATCCACAATAAAATATTCACTATATTGAAGATATGTAAGCAGAAAATGCAAATGACAGAAACAAAAAAATAATGAAAACAGATTAAAATGGAAGGGAATAGAGTTAATTTAATGAATGGAAAATGGAGAAAATATAGACCGAGCACCAGTTTACTGGCAATGTAGGCTAGATAAGGATTTTTTTTTAAATAAGAAAATCTGAAAAATATTTCTTTCAACTGGGCTTCAGTGTGCGGGTTGTGGATTAGATTGTTCTGTCACAAAATGAATTATATGGTTCAATATGCTTGCCCGAGTGCTTCCATAGACTGAAAGGGCAGAATAGCAACACTGTGACCTGCCATGCATGTCATAAGAGATAATTGTATGGAAGTTTGGTGGTGAGCTGGCTGCCCCATCTCATGGTCAAAGTGACCTAAAAAGCATCCTTATCACTTGTGTTTAGCCACATATAATATGAAGACATTGTCATTCCTTGCCTGCCTTAGAGAGTTAGCACTTTCTCAGATTGTGAAACTGTCTTCTGTGGCAACATGTGATGCACGCCATAAGAGGCGACTAAGGAGGTTTGGGAGGGGGGTGGTGGAGTTGGCTGCCACATCCAATAGATGGTCAACTAGCCCAAAGCTGTACTCAAGTCGGATGTGTCTGCCAAAGCTGCAGATATTGTGGTCAAGGTGTAAACTATGACACAATGCATTCTGTTCTCCAGATTACTTCTACTGCTACTTTGCATGAGTTTGAGAATTAACATAGAAGTCAGATGATGTATTGATAACAATTATAATGAAAATTGATACTAAAACATGGTTCTATCATTTGTCTTTTTTATTTGATTAGGAAGCTATATTGATAGCACTGACAGCACTAACTCCAAAACTCAGGGCAGTTCATCAAGAAGATAAATCTTGATCTATTTAGAAGGTGCGAGAGTGTGTTTAACAGATTCAGTGAAGATGAGAGATTGTGTACACAAGAGTTATTTTATCAGTTTTTGAACATGTTGAAATTATTAAAGGCCAATTGTTGAATTTGCAAATATTAGAGAATCATATACAAAGAAAAGATAATGGTTTGTATTTTTTTTTGGATAATAGTAATAGTTGATATTTACTATTTACTTAAATTTGACCTTGGTATATGTTGTCAAATCATGGGCAAATAAGTAGATTATTGAAACCTAGGAAACAGATGGCAAGAGCAGCAAATAAATACATAATAGATGTTGTAAAGTATTCTTGAGACTAACGGGAATTGAACCAGTCCGTTCTACGGCACCAAGTCGCCTAGCAACAATTGCACACGCGTTTTTCAGTACTTGACTAACCGCATCTCCAAAAAAGATGCGATTTCATCAAGCCATTCAAATCGTGTACACAAAGTCACCCGAACGGACCAATCGAGACAAGGACTATTACAACAACAACAAACATCCCGTACAGGTATTGAAATATCCTCAGTAACAACAAACACATAACATAATATCCGTATTAGTTATACAAGGGCCGATAGGTCTTCTTGTAAACATGGATAACATATATAGACAATACATTTTTGCTTCAAATAATTGTTTATACAAGTAAATTTAAGTAGGAAGCCAGAGGACAATTTTTAAAAATTCTTGAGACTAACGGGAATTGAACCAGTCCGTTCTACGGCACCAAGTCGCCTAGCAACAATTGCACACGCGTTTTTCAGTACTTGACTAACCGCATCTCCAAAAAAGATGCGATTTCATCAAGCCATTCAAATCGTGCACACAAAGTCACCCGAACGGACCACTCGAGACAAGGACTATTACAACAACAACAAACATCCCGTACAGGTATTGAAATATCCTCAGTAACAACAAACACATAACATAATATCCGTATTAGTATTTTTAAAAATTGTCCTCTGGCTTCCTACTTAAATTTACTTGTATAAACAATTATTTGAAGCAAAAATGTATTGTCTATATATGTTATCCATGTTTACAAGAAGACCTATCGGCCCTTGTATAACTAATACGGATATTATGTTATGTGTTTGTTGTTACTGAGGATATTTCAATACCTGTACGGGATGTTTGTTGTTGTTGTAATAGTCCTTGTCTCGATTGGTCCGTTCGGGTGACTTTGTGTACACGATTTGAATGGCTTGATGAAATCGCATCTTTTTTGGAGATGCGGTTAGTCAAGTACTGAAAAACGCGTGTGCAATTGTTGCTAGGCGACTTGGTGCCGTAGAACGGACTGGTTCAATTCCCGTTAGTCTCAAGAATTTTTAAAAATTGTCCTCTGGCTTCCTACTTAAATTTACTTGTAGTAAAGTATACCAAGTCCTAGGGTAAATGACTGCAATCTTCACAAACAAAAATGTAGATTTAAACACCAAAATAACACTATTCAAAATAATTATTATGCCAACCCTGTGCCACCAATACCAACCAATCGTTGTTCCTCTTTTGGACCTTGACAATACATGGGAGTCCTTGATTCATGCCTGCTTCACTATGAAGTTTTATATAATTGGCTATAACAGTTTTACAATATAAACTTTACAACTATAAACAGAAATCACTGGAGGACTCTGTGTGTGGATGCATCTAATGTGGTACCCCTATAACCCTGGTGGGTTTACGGGATTATAGATAGATAATTGGCTATTACTTGTAGAACCATCTTGTAGAATGTGTTGTTATATCATGTTGATTGTGATAACTTTTCACAAATGGAGTAAGAAATGTTATTTATTGACAGAATAAAAAAAGTGATTATTTAATATTAGTGTTTGATTTGAGTTTTTTTGTGTGTCGTGCATTAGAAAAATGTGGTTCTGTCCTGTTACAAAGGACATATAATACGTGTTTCTATGAGGCGTGCTGAAATGAAACCAGCCCATGCTGCGTCACCTATGCCAGCACACAAGGAGCGCGAAGACATCATCACTGATGCAATAAGTACACATCGGTGAACAAATGGTCACTTGGACATTCTCTTTGTATGCTTAGTGTCCTGTGCAAGCAGTCAACAACATGGCCAATGTGATAGCGAATCCATCCAGATTTGCCATTCTATAAAGAGTGGTTCTTGTCTGGAGTGTGTGACCAGTTGCTTATTGTAGGAAAAATTAATGTAAATATTATATCAATAATTAATTTAAATATTAATTTTTTAGATTAATAATAACCCAAAATAAATTTACATTTAAATTAACCTTTAGCACTTTTGTGTTTACAATTTGGGTGATACATTTAGCCCAAATTGTGTCATTTCTTGATTTCAGAAGGCAAAATACGCCGCCCAGTGAGTTAATCCCAAATCCAAACCAAAAAAGCCAGATTTGTAAATGTTGACCGTGTGTTGTATAGTTGACCATGTGTTGATGACATTGTAGTGTTGTATAGTTGATCGTGTGTTGTATAGTTGATTGTGTGTTGTTGTTGGAGTTTTCTCGGTATGAAATAAAACTCTGGAGAAAGTTCTCCATTGCACAAAAGGATACAAGAGCTCTATAACTTTTAATTCTTAATGAGCGAAAAAAAGAAGAGTATTTTATCATGCAGTATTTTATTGGTTTTTATATATTGAGAAAGATTGACAAAAACATGAACGACTAATTATACACATGACAAAAACTATTGGTTGCAGTGAAGACATTAGCACATATATATGTATATAAAATACCACAATAATACATACTAACCTAACCCTAGACCCAAATACAAACTTAAAAAAATCATATTGATTTTATTTTCTATAAATGTATCTTGTTGTAACCTGTATGACCACCTGTACAAGATCTCACTTATGACTAGTATGTTGCATTATTTAAAATATATTTATTATTATTATTATTGTATCTTTGTTTTGATCGTAATATCAACCATTTATTATTAAATTATATGATTATTTGACCTTATTTATTTTATTATCATTCTTTTTTTATTATGTTTTAACTAATGGTGGTATGTATTTGTAACACGTTTACTTATTATCAATTTAAACAAATTTTGTGTCAAGTATGCTGCAGAGATTATGCTGCTTACGTCTATGTTTACTTTACAAGTTTTTGTTACGTCAAGTATATTTCAGAGATGTCTATGTTTACTTTACAAGTTTTTGTTACGTCAAGTATATTTCAGAGATGTCTATGTTTACTTTACAAGTTTTTGTTACGTCAAGTATATTTCAGAGATGTCTATGTTTACTTTACAAGTTTTTGTTATGTCAAGTATATTTCAGAGATGTCTATGTTTACTTTACAAGTTTTTGTTACGTCAAGTATATTTCAGAGATGTCTATGTTTACTTTACAAGTTTTTGTTACGTCAAGTATATTTCAGAGATGTCTATGGTTACTTTACAAGTTTTTGTTACGTCAAGTATATTTCAGAGATGTCTATGCGGCTACCTATTATTCAATGTAAAATGTTCATTGTTGTGTAACATCAGCCACTTTATATGACCTCATTGTGTAACATATGTTACAGAAGTGTCTGCAGCTACTTTATAAAATCTCATTGTTGAGTAACATGTTACAGAGCTGTCTGCAGCCACTTATTGAACCCTCATTTTTGTGTAACATGTTACAGAGCTGTCTGCAGCCACTTATTGAACCCTCATTTTTGTGTAACATAGATAACTCAAGATTGTAGAACAATATTATTTTTTATCTCCCCAATTATTTTCTTTATGGCAGATTTTTGGTTGTCTCTGGGTCCTACAGTTTTTCTTATCTGTGCTTCAAATTCTTAGATCATCATTTCACAGGACATGTCATTGCAGTGCTCCGATCTTTCGAGTATTCCTGTAATTACACAACTGATAGTTCTAGTTCTCTATTGGTTACAACAGTCATTTTTCTAAGCCCACAATGTTGTTAATTTAATATCTAATTCTTGTGTTCTGATAACTATGATGGCATCTCCTAACTACCTTATCATATAATACTTGTATCTCCCTTATGCTGTAGATAGGATCCATGTTTGATCTTAACATAGGTCTGGTAAGCTATATAGTAAATATACTATTTATAATCTTTCTATTGTCTGCTTAGTGGTAGAGGGGTTAGTGGATCCAGCACATAAACTCGAAAAATAACCGGTTGGAACTTGTTTGGGGTTTGAAAGTCAACCATCCACATTGTATTCAAAATGTGATTGGATTGGCTGCTAAAAATAGAACAATAGTTATCTTCATGTTATTCATTTCCCATGATTAATTTCTATAGTTTAATGCTTTTGCAGTTTTTTGTAATTTCTATACATCAAACTTGGATGGGCTGCAAACAGTAAGTCATCCATTCTGAATATTCTTTCTCATCTGTGCTTTTGTTGTTTATGTATATAATACAAAATAATTGTCCTGTGCAGGAGATTGTTCTTTATTGTTACATTTTTAAATGACACTAATACATCCAATAACCTGCCATGATGATGATGCTCCTCCTCCGCAAGCGAAGATGAGTATGGCATTATTTAAAAAAAAATATCAAGTTAGATTTGATTGTTTGTGTGTCCTCAGATGTTTACTTCCGCCAAATATGGATGTGTCGGGCCATTGGTGCAAATAAAATGGCTACACGATGCATTTCCATTCTCTGGACTATATCCAGCTGGAAATCTAGTTGATCCATTGTCCTGCTGCAAGAGAGTTTGAGAATGAACGCTGAAGATGAAAATGATGTTTACTGATGAATCCGGATATCTGTTGCAGGAATGTAATAGATCTTGAGATGAAGGAAAACAATCTTGCCTCTCTTTTCAATCTGCCACTTTTTAATTGTCTACAATGTTCTGAGGAGTGCGGTAGCCTAGTGGATAGTGAGCTTGCTTACTATCATCTGGTTACAGCGTGCCAGGTTCAAAACCACGACCATTCCTCCAGTCGACTCAGCTGTAAATGAGTACCTGATGCATGAGTTAGGGACGGTAAAAAACAGCAAGGAAGGGAACTGGCCACCTCACCTAATAGTTGCTACGGCTTAGTACATGAAGAGTTATCTTCATCCCCAATGGCAGATGCCATGGGACCTACCGTATCCTTTTTTACAATGTTCTACTCTGTTCAAAACTTGTAATGCCTGCACTGCTCTGACCATTCTATGCTGGATAGTAAAATATTTGTCTAGCTTCCATTTGAGCACTTACTACATGCAGTTCACCATAAACAATCTCATTGGAAGATGCTCATCTGGTATGCAGATGACACGACAGACCCAGTGAAGTTGAGACCTGATCAATAATACGTGGATGCATTATATCTTAGACTTTTCGGCTATATCACAGACAATGTATGGACAAGAGGTTTTGAATCTCAGTCAATTTTGACTCAGTTGTGATTGTTAGACGCACTAACCACTCTACCGCAAATTTGACATTCTATGTATATATTAAATCAAAATTATTGCTAGGATTCCCCAATCAGACAGCAGTTTTGCTTCTAAGAAATACATGGAGAAAAAGAAATATAAACATTCATACTAAACTCAATATCTTAATGAAAATATGTGCTACAAGGATCAAAGATGTGGAAGATGACACAAATACATGATAAAATGTTCATGATAAAAGTAGTTCATTTGATAGAACAGCAGTAGAACTACTTCTAGATTAAAAGTAATATTAAAGATAAACATATCTGTAGCTTGTTGCTTAAGAAAGTTCATAAACATATAGGTTACAGGATAAGATTGTCAATATCCATTTGCTGCTGAATAGTTTTGCTCTTGGGCAGGATAGGATAGAAATGAAGAAGTGTACAAATATACAGACCAGGTTCTGGGTGTGAATTAGTTATACACTGAGAAAACTGGTAAACACTACAGCAGGAGTGACACAATGACATGGATTTCACAGGAAAGATTTATTAACACAGGAATAAGAAAGCACAGAGGTGAAGCTAGGTGATATGTTGAGAACTATGTAAAGACAGAAATAAATAGAAAATCTTTGTCTGTGATCAATAAGTACAAGGATATGAAAACATGGCAGTTCATACACTTTGCTGTGTGAATGTTGGCAGTGTACAGTAATATAAATTTATATATAAATCAGCTTGCAAACGTGAATGTGATAGCATGTGTTATATAGGTCTATATATATAATTACGAATAACATGTTTATAATCAGTAACTTTAAGTCTCATATGTATACGGATTAATATCAGATGCAGACATTCTGCACAAATACAATCTGGCTTGCAGTACAATATACAGTGAAATCCCTATATAGTGCATTCCTTTATATAACAAATTTCCCTATATAACAATACTTTTCAACATTGCCACTTATATTGTAGAAGACAGAATTGATGTCTGAGATGTGGATATATAGAAGAATAGGGAGAACATCATTAAAAGAGAAGAAAACAGACAAAGAGGTTCTTAAAAACACTTAATATGAAGAAAGAATTATTAAAGGAAATAAAGCTCAAGCAAATAAAATATTTTGGACATATTAAAAGACCTTATTGAAGACCTTAGTTGAGGGGAGCCTAGCAAGAGGTAGGCAGATACAAGTGGGAGAGTAACATTTTGAGATGGACATGTTACAGTCTAGCAGAGCGTACCACCAAGACAAGAGACAGGGGATGTTGGAAGTCTGTTGCAGCCAACCTTCTTTGCGATATAGCACTTGATGACGAGACGAAGATATTGTTATTACATACACATATTGTTGGTCTAGACGATTTGTTATAATGGGATTCCACTGTATATGATCTAAATTTGCAAACAATAATAGCATACATGAAATGTATGCCAGATACTAATTGCATACATGAAATCTGAATAATTTGATGAATGGTGATAGTCAGGTATGTTCCTTACAACTGCAGACGTTTGTCCAATTTGGATTTATCATTGTTGCCAACTAGTACAGATTTTCCATATTGATACAGATTTTCCATGATACAGATTACTGCCCAAAATCTCCACAATTATTTTTTTTTAAAAAAAGGTCATTTGGTGTTCATCTTCAGTAATTAATATTAATGCAGACATTTTGCATGTGCTGAACGTATTGATGCCCCCCCCCCCAGCAACCTCAAATTGGGGGAGGGATATTTGAGTTCTAAATACTCACGTTTTGTTATTGAAATACAGAAATAAATTTAATATTAAAAATATATAAAAATAATTTTAAAAAGAATATAAAGAGAGAGAGATTTATAGGTAAACATCCATTATAAATTATTGCTGATTATTTAATGAATGTTCTTCACCTTAGAAATAAGTCATCATTGGGCATCAGAAAGATATCAATCAAGAGGTTATTTAAAAAATAAGTCAGCATTGGGCATAGGAAAGATATCATTTGATGGTTATTTAGACTTGAAAAGTACAAAATTACACACATTTAGAAAAAATGAAATGTTAAACTGACAGCTTAAAAATATGTGTGCATTTAGGCAGTGTGACTCAGCACAAAATTAAGCTTCTAATCTCTAAAAACTAATTGCATACTCAAATATTAATTAAAGAGTTGATTTCAAATTCGAATAGTCTTGGATATAGTATCACCATTCTCTCAATATTTGATTACTGTGGAAGTTAATTTTCATTTGGCTTCATTTTCCTTTGTCCATTGATGTCAAAAATTTAAGACAAAATATATTTCTTAAATATAGAAATTAAAGATATTCTTCTGTTATTGAACAAATAGGCTAAAGATGTACAACCTTTATGCGCTGAATTTGGCATTCAGAGTTGCTTTCTCCTGAAAAATATGTCATAATAATGCATTAGTATTTGTTTTAGGTATTATGGAGACATGTTCAAGAAAGAATAGAGTGGATAATTGTAAAATTGTATACAGCAGAATTTCTTTATAGTGTATTCCAAATTATTTCATTTTGTCAAAATCCCAATTAATTTATTACTTAACTATGTATATCCATGTAAGAGTTTTCCTTCCATAATGTAGTTGAAGTAACAATACAAATTGAGTTTTAAGCGGCTTATTGGCAGAATGGGTCTGTTTGACTGTTTTAGCGACTTACTGAAGACAAGTTAATGTATATAATTGTGTACAGATAATTTTGTTTAGTATTGATAGATGCATATTTCGTTGATCTGAACGTCATTATAAAGGGATGCCACTGTAATAATATTAAGGGAATGGACTTGAATGTCTGTGCAGCAATGGGCTAGAATGAGGAGCACTGAATAGTAAACAGTCTTACTCTTCATGAGGTGCACATAGTAGTACACTGACCTAATCACCAGGAACACATAACATAACATACCTACTATTCTCAAGGAGCACGGCTTATACAGAAGAAATTAGGTCTGGGACCTAAGGACATATCATAAATAATGAAGACCTAAAACAAATTGCAATGAATCGTGAGACACGGAAATCTATGACATCCGCCTTATGTGCCCTTATGTGCTCTCTTTGGCCCTAGAGGAATAACTACCTAACTAACCCAGGGACATGGAGGTGGTAATGAAGTGGTCTTCCTACACGAAGAATAGTTGGCTGGTATGCACCTCATCAGAGGAAAGATACACAATGGGGGACCCAGGCAAACTATCAGCTGATCTTTTGACATATAACATGGCCATCTCCAATAAAGACCTTCCAACAGAATTAATTAGGACCCCATTCATTGCATCATTTAATTATTATTGGAATTTTGGTTGGTCACTATTTACATACAGGTACTTGGATTTGCATGCCAAAAATAGCCAATGTGACTCCAAGCGTATAGATGGTGACCAACCAAAAGCACACAAAAAATGTCATGAATGGGCATCCTAGTTAATTCTATTGGTAGATCTTCTATACCGCTGGCGGTCTCACAAATACCCTGAGTCGAAGGCTTCTTCAATAGGCATTGCAAAGTAAGCCAAAAGCTGAAGTCTTCTGGGTATGAATGAAAGCTCAGAGAGCCTCACTGCACACAGAAATTAAGATAACATTGCTCAAAATTCTGAGGGATAGCAAAGAAATAAAGAAACCTATTCATGAGCAGCACTGAACTGTAATCAGACCTATTCATGAGGAACACTGAACAGTAATCTGACCTACTATTCATGAACAGCACTCATGCTGAAATTGGATGTGCTAGGCCTACAAGGTGCATAACGGTGGCACAACGTAATCACACTCCCGGCGGAAATCACACGGATATTCGTGCTGGTTACAATGGAGCGAACGAAAGAATAAAAAAATGAACAGCACTGAACTGTAATCTGACCTACTAGTCATGAGCAGCACTGAACAGTAATCTGACTTATTCATGAGCAGCACTGAACAGTAATCTGACCTACTATTCATGAGCAGCACTGAACAGTAATCTGACCTACTATTCATGAGCAGCACTGAACAGTAATCTGACCTATTCATGAGCAGCACTGAACAGTAATCTGACCTACTATTCATGAGCAGCACTGAACAGTAATCTGACCTACTATTCATGAGCAGCACTGAACAGTAATCTGACCTATTCATGAGCAGCACTGAACAGTAATCTGACCTATTCATGAGCAGCACTGAACAGTAATCTGACCTATTCATGAGCAGCACTGAACAGTAATCTGACCTATTCATGAGCAGCACTGAACAGTAATCTGACTTATTCATGAGCAGCACTGAACAGTAATCTGACCTATTCATGAGCAGCACTGAACAGTAATCTGACTTATTCATGAGCAGCACTGAACAGTAATCTGACTTATTCATGAGCAGCACTGAACAGTAATCTGACCTATTCATGAGCAGCACTGAACAGTAATCTGACTTATTCATGAGCAGCACTGAACAGTAATCTGACTTATTCATGAGCAGCACTGAACAGTAATCTGACCTATTCATGAGCAGCACTGAACAGTAATCTGACTTATTCATGAGCAGCACTGAACAGTAATCTGACTTATTCATGAGCAGCACTGAACAGTAATCTGACTTATTCATGAGCAGCACTGAACAGTAATCTGACTTATTCATGAGCAGCACTGAACAGTAATCTGACCTACTAGTCATGAGCAGCACTGAACAGTAATCTGACCTACTAGTCATGAGCAGCACTGAACAGTAATCTGGCCTGATATTCATGAGCAGCACTGAACAGTAATCTGACCTACTAGTCATGAGCAGCACTGAACAGTAATCTGACCTATTCATGAGCAGCACTGAACAGTAATCTAACCTATTCATGAGCAGCACTTAACAGTAATCTGACGTACTAGTCATGAGCAGCACTGAACAGTAATCTGACGTACTAGTCATGAGCAGCACTGAACAGTAATCTGACCTATTCATGAGCAGCACTGAACAGTAATCTAACCTATTCATGAGCAGCACTGAACAGTAATCTGACCTACTATCCATGAGAAGCACTGAACAGTAATCTGACCTATTCATGAGCAGCACTGAACAGTAATCTGACCTACTATCCATGAGAAGCACTGAACAGTAATCTGATCTATTCATGAGCAGCACTGAACAGTAATCTGACCTATTCATGAGCAGCACTGAACAGTAATCTGACCTACTATCCATGAGCAGCACTGAACAGTAATCTGACCTATTCATGAGCAGTACTGAACAGTAATCTTACCTACTATCCATGAGAAGCACTGAACAGTAATCTGATCTATTCATGAGCAGCACTGAACAGTAATCTGACCTATTCATGAGCAGCACTGAACAGTAATCTGACCTATTAATGAGCAGCACTGAACACTAATCAGACCTACTATTCATGAGCAGCACTGAACAGTAATCTGACCTACTATTCATGAGCAGCACTGAACAGTAATCTGACCTATTCATGAGCAGCACTGAACAGTAATCTGACCTACTATCCATGAGAAGCACTGAACAGTAATCTGATCTATTCATGAGCAGCACTGAACAGTAATCTGACCTATTCATGAGCAGCACTGAACAGTAATCTGACCTACTATCCATGAGCAGCACTGAACAGTAATCTGACCTATTCATGAGCAGCACTGAACAGTAATCTGACCTACTATCCATGAGAAGCACTGAACAGTAATCTGACCTATTCATGAGCAGCACTGAACAGTAATCTGACCTATTCATGAGCAGCACTGAACAGTAATCTGACCTACTATTCATGAACAGCACTGAACAGTAATCTGACCTACTATCCATGAGCAGCACTGAACAGTAATTAGACCTACTATTCATGAGGAGCACTGAACAGTAATTAGACCTACTATTCATGAACAGCACTGAACAGTAATCTGACCTATTCATGAGCAGCACTGAACAGTAATCTGACCTACTATTCATGAACAGCACTGAACAGTAATCTGACCTACTATCCATGAGCAGCACTGAACAGTAATTAGACCTACTATTCATGAGGAGCACTGAACAGTAATTAGACCTACTATTCATGAGCAGCACTGAACAGTAATCTGACCTATTCATGAGCAGCACTGAACAGTAATCTGACCTACTATTCATGAACAGCACTGAACAGTAATCTGACCTACTATCCATGAGCAGCACTGAACAGTAATTAGACCTACTATTCATGAGGAGCACTGAACAGTAATCTGACCTACTATTCATGAACAGCACTGAACAGTAATCTGACCTACTATTCATGAACAGCACTGAACAGTAATCTGACCTACTATCCATGAGCAGCACTGAACAGTAATTAGACCTACTATTCATGAGGAGCACTGAACAGTAATTAGACCTACTATTCATGAGGAGCACTGAACAGATTAGGAGCACTGCTTAGTCTCCCTCAAAGATGTCAAAGTGTGTGCTTGCTGATGTCAGATGTGCTTAGTCACTCTCAACAGATGTCAAAGTCTGTGCTTGCTGATGATTCCAGTTACTTGCTAGTCAAACACACTTCTCATTTTTCCATACAGATGCTCAATCGTACTTGTGGCACACTGAAATACTTAATGGCACCCAATGCCTGATTATTTGCTGTGTTCACATCCAGTAAGATTGCACTATTCTGTACGTTTGTCCATATCTCAAGAATTGCAAGTGATTTGCTCTTACTTCTTATGTGCTGTTGAGTGGTTTCTCACAGCTTTCTTTTATATGCAAGAAACTTCAGCTTGCGGCTTAATGCAATTTATATTGAAGAAGATTTCTCCTTGGAAAGGGGGGGGGGTAATTCTGTATGTTTCCCTCATCCATTTTCATCTCATCTAACTATAGCTACATTTTATGTTAGTCTATGCTCTCTCAAATCTCATTACTGAAAATGTCAGCATGTTCATGTTAGTGGATCCATGTGATGCCCTGAAGGTTTGAAAGTTATCTTAGATTCCATCTATTCATATCAATACTGGACAATAGAGAGCAAACAATAAAAATAATATAGCAAATGGACAATACTAGATATTTAACCCTATAGGCCCCCCCCCCCCTTGACATGTGTCATTTTTGTTACAACAAACCAATTCGACATATATCTTTATCTTGGTCATTTTGTGTTCACAATTTTTAGCGTTGTTTCCCTGTAACAGCCAATGGTTTTTATGTATTTTCTAAGTTGATATATGATATATATTCTTGAGACTAACGGGAATTGAACCAGTCCATTCTACGGCACCAAATCGCCTAGCAACAATTGCACACGCGTTTTTCAGTACTTGACTAACCGAATCTCCAAAAAAAGATGCGATTTCATCAAGCCATTCAAATCGTGCACACAAAGTCACCCGAACGGACCAATCGAGACAAGGACTATTACAACAACAACAAACATCCCGTACAGGTATTGAAATATCCTCAGTAACAACAAACACATAACATAATATCCGTATTAGTTATACAAGGGCCGATAGGTCTTCTTGTAAACATGGATAACATATATAGACAATACAATTTTGCTTCAAATAATTGTTTATACAAGTAAATTTAAGTAGGAAGCCAGAGGACAATTTTAAAAATTCTTGAGACTAACGGGAATTGAACCAGTCCGTTCTACGGCACCAAATCGCCTAGCAACAATTGCACACGCGTTTTTCAGTACTTGACTAACCGCATCTCCAAAAAAAGATGCGATTTCATCAAGCCATTCAAATCGTGCACACAAAGTCACCCGAACGGACCAATCGAGATTCTGTATGAGTTCGATTTTTAAAAACATTTTGCTAAACAAATTGTGTCAATATACATTTTTGTTCCAATTTTTTTCAAGGTAGGCCTATATTTTTTATCTTAGTTTCACTTTAGTTCTTCCTCTTCTTCTTCTTTCTGTCCTCATGTACTTTCTGTGTTGAGAGGAGAGTGAGTGTGCAGCCTTTTGCCCCTCTATTTGTCTCTTCTGCTGTTATATTCACTAGTGTTCCTAATACACTATCTATCTTTTACGAGGGCGTCCAATGGGTCTACTGTTTTTGTATCATTTGTAAAGGGTTTCTTGGATATTACTATGCTCTTTCTGTCTGGTTATGTGTCCGAACCATTTAACTTGTTGTTTCTGAATATATTCTAATGAATATATTCAGAACGTGACATGATCCCTAATGGTTTTCTTAGTTCTTCATTCAAGATTTTCTCTCAAGCTAACTCCAATCATACGTCTTAGACATTTCATTTCAGTGGTGTTAATCTTGTGAATCACTTTAGTTAGTATAATTATGCATTCAGCTTTTTGCTAGATAAATTCTTTGAACTCCAAAGAGAAATGAGTAGTCCTACCACGCATATAGAAATATTAATTGTTTCCACCCAACGGATCTCATAGGAGATGCAAACTGCTATGACTTTTAACGATGGATTTCATATGTGACATTTATTTTGTTGTATTTAGAAATTTAGACTAACCTAGAGTAACTGATAGAGTAACAATTATTTTATAGCGGTGTTTACAATTCTTATAATGGCAAGCAATTTTGAAAATGAAGGTTTGTCAGCAACACGTCCTGTATGTATGATTGTTATTGAATTAATTTGTGAATAATGAGGAATCTATGAATCCAGTTAACATTTATGTTAGCTGTTAGACCTAGACCAATTGTATTGTGTTTTCAAAATTAGAATACTTATATGATAAAAGGAAAGGTTTTATAACAATTAGGACCTATTACTATGGCAGATTTGCGGTAAGTGAGATTTATTTTCTTATGATCATTAATTGTCATTTGTAATTTTTTTTTAGATATTTAAGTAATTTACTTAATAGTTAATAGTTTACATATCTAGAAACTAAAACCCATAGGCCTATACTTTCCTTTAAATTGACATTCAACAGATAATCATTAATTATATTTAATCCAAAAAAACAAATTATAGAGAAATGTGTACCACACCTACAGAAATACTAATATACAATTTTTCTAATTTTATTTGCATATTATTTTTTACCTTAAGCTAATACACTTGAAATATTCAGTAAATTTTTTTATTATTGAGAACCTTAAATTCATTCTGTTTTGTAAACTGTTAAGTATTGTTTTTCACATGATTTAGTTTGTTTTGTGAGTGCACGACTTATAACTTAGTGTTTTCAGAATACTTATTGGCAAACAGTTTGACTGTAGTTCTACATTTAAATTTAAACAGAAATAGGTATTGCCGTCATCAGGATAAAATCCAACAGATAAACATTACATAGAGACACATGGTATGATGATGATAGAAAGAAAAGAGCAAGAAAAGTGAGGAAGTGATGAATAAAGAAAGGTAGATGTCAAAATATGGTGTGGAATACATAAGATAGAAAATAGATGATAAGTAGGACAAGACAGAGGGGGGAGGGAAGACAAATCTCACTAGATTGAATGAGAAAAACAAAGAAAAGAGCAGAATAATAAATTCAGTAAACAATGGAGATTTATTTGTTTTATTCCAGTCCTACCAGTTATTATTTGAAGAATTTCTACTAGAAGACAAACTGTTCGTTTTTTGTTACTTTGTTAGTCATCAGATCATCATTATGCCACTCTGAACAATTCCATAGGTTTCCCCAATCTCATATTCAGTGTGTCCTTCAGTATACAGTAATTGACTGATCAGGTGCACTGGTTAATAAACCCTTCTTTTGATTCCTATATTCCGCTTGTTTCTTGCAACACCACATTTCGCTTCCAGGTCCTGCAATGAGCTATAGATACGGAAGAAGAAATACACCCCATATCTTCCAACTGATCCAACTTCATGATTGCATTCAAATATAAGCACGCCCCATATAACAGCCACTAGTCACTGTGGCCATGCAAGACAAACTGTATTAAAGGCAAATACACCTTGAAAAGAGCAAAGTAGAAAACTACTGCTGAACGTATCAGGAAAATGATAGATGACATTGGTAGTGATGATACAATTTTGTAAAAATTATGATAAATATCTTGTGATAACTCACATTGCCAGCTTCATCAACAAGTTTCCAAATGCAACTTCCAACACCAAAGGAAATGGCATCTGCTACTTGCTCATTTTCAGCTGTTGCTGAATCCTTAGCACCCTTTGCCCACAACTGTGCAGAAAAAAACATTTATATGATAAATATTTATGAATATTCACAAGTTACAGTGAAATCCCTCTATAGAGTACCCTTTTATAACAAATTTCTCTAAGTAACAACACCCCCATATTTTCAAAATCTCCAATTATATTGATTTTATATTGTTTATACTGTATAAGCTTATAGTGAATTTCTGTTATTACATGGCCAAGAGCTTTGGTCTCACATCTGTGAGGTTCAAGGTTCGACCCCTGGTAAAGACTTGGTTTTTTTCTGTTGGGGTGTAAATTAGAAAACTAACCCTGAACATTATGTGGCAACAACAAGGGTGTGTGGCCTTTATCATACAAGCCACTTGAAACCTCCCTGCTACTCCCTAATGGGAAAAATGCAGTATTAAGTTTTTTTGCATACATATATGTATAGAAATATTTATATGTATACCCATTTCATTGGTCCGGGCTTATCATCATCATGTGACATATTCTTTCCAGAACGTTGTCTTTGCAATTGATGTCCTGAACCCGACTCTATCCTGTGCCAATCTGTCTGCCTCTTCCAGTGATATCTTTGATGTCATCTGTCCATTTTCTTCTAGGTCTACCTCTTCTACTTCTGCTCCATAATATGAGTCTGTCCATGACATTGTGTCTTTTAATATGTCAGAAATATTTCAATTTTCTATGTAAAATGGTCCGGACTAAGTTGTTATAATAGGATTTGACTGTATCATTTTTACAATGAATGATGTTGAAATATCTGCCTCAGGTATTGCTGAAATATCTGTATTGGGTATTGCTGAAATATCTGCCTCAGGTATTGCTGAAATATCTGTATTGGGTATTGCTGAAATATCTGCCTCAGGTATTGCTGAAATATCTGCCTTTGGTATTGCTGAAATATCTGCCTCAGGTATTGCTGAAATATCTGCCTCAGGTATTGCTGAAATATCTGCCTCAGGTATTGCTGAAATATATGCCTTTGGTATTGCTAAAATATCTGCCTTGGGTATTTATGAAATATCTGCCTTGGGTATAGCTGAAATATTTATATTTATTATTTTCATATGAGCAACAACATCTGTAAAACTGAATATTGTTAATCCTGAACCCAGCTTAGATGAAGTTAGATGGACATTAAAAATAGAAGAATATGATAATGTGAAAATCATGTGTGCTGGGCTGGAAGGTGCAAATAACGCAGCTCACTTGTAAGCCAGAGTACAATGTATCTCACGCTCCTCAGTGAAAAACACAAAATAATTTCATACAGAAGAAGATTAAGATATTGAAATCTCCGGGATATGATAATATTCCTGCTGAACTGATCCAGGTAGAAAAAATTCACAGCCTGTATTTATTACATACACTGACATACCTGTCAATAAGCAAGATTTTGCCTTTCAGTGCAACATTTTCAGTCAAATTTGGCAATTTAACCCTTATGACAATCAATACAAGGTAACTGCGTGAAACGTAACAACAATTAGACTTACGTAAAACACAGGTTTATATATCGCTTCAATGAGACACGACAGACTATAACTAAAACTAGTAGGTAATGATGCGCACACAAGAAATCATACAAATTACAATACACAAATCACATTCAATTTCTTGTGTGCTCATCATTGCCCATCATTACCCACTAGTTTTAGATATAGTCTGTGGTGTCCCATTGAGACGATATATAAACCTGTGTTTTACATAAGTCCAATTTAACCCTTACACATCATTCGTTTAATTTCTGATTAAATTGCACTGTGGGTGTATTCTTACCTGATGTTAACGGGATGGGGAGGGGAGATCATGTGATCACAAAATGATCATAAGTCATGATGAAGTTGATTACGGAAGGATGGAAGATGCAGATAGCGCAGCCAAGATGTAAACCATGGCACAATCCATTCCGTTCTCTGGACAAAATCACGGTATTGCAAGAGTATAAGAATGAGCGCCGAAAAAAAAGAAGACAATGTACTCTAGGACAGGATCTACATACTCTGTTGTCAAGTTTGTAACAATGATAAGAATATTTCTAGACAAGTTTGTAATAAAGATAAGAAAATTTCTAGGAATGTAATACGGAGAATATCATGAGGTATTTAAGAAATGATCAATATCGATACAACTTTACGGAATCATAATAGTAGAGCATGAGATTCCAGAACTATTGATTTTTTGATGATTTAGTCTTACTATTACCAAAAAAGAAGGTTGTGAATATGTCTCATTTCAATAAAAGTCATGGAAAAAGACAAACTTATTTCTGAATGAAGATAAGGCCAACAATATGACAAGCTATGAAACCATAAACAAGTTCTCAATCTTGATTAGAGCAAGTCAGCACACATTCAGTGATATACTTACAGTGAATTTCTGACCTGCTTTCAGATCAAAATCCTTCAGTGCTGTGTTAATGGCATCTTTTCCATTAATGTACTTTATCAGGTGACAACCTTTCAAGCTTTGGTTCTGTTTGTAAACAAAATCATATCAGTAATGCATTTACTTGTTTCTTCTTTTTGTGTTCATTCTTAAATTCATGATAAGCAAGATATAGTCAGTAAAATTGAAGATGTTATGTCATAGTTTACAGCTTATCTGATTTATATGTATCTTTCTGAAACATCTGACTTCAAAATTGATTTTTTGGGTCACTTTGACCTTCTATAGGATGGAAAAGCCATGACTAACCCAAACCTTCTTATTTGACTCTTATGACATATATGGTAGGTTACAATGTTACCATTCTTTGCTTCCCTTTATGATCCCTGCAACATACAAGCATTTATTTGTATAAGACTGGTGCTGACTTATTCTTGTACAGAGCCACTGCCTGAATGCTATCTGAGAGGAGACATTGAATGGGATTAGAGAATGGTAACACTGTCACCTCACCCCTCCCTCCTTATATCTACAACACTGATCAAATGAAGAATATTAATACACAAGAGACATCACTGGTTTTGTAGATGAGGGCAAGTGATGAAGTGAAGATGTGAAGTTTTATTACATAACATGATACCTTTGATATTGTTTATTGAGAGTTATTATTACAATCAGTGGTCAGTTGTCCATATAAGCAATGTAAGTAGGCCTGGCCTGTTGCTTACAAAATATAATTATATTTCTTACAAAATGTAGTATACAATTCTATTAGTCTGCAGTCATTTTAAAAGTGTTGAAAAATTGGAAATATTTGAGTAATAACTCAAAATTATGTGCAAACCAAAAAGAAGAAAAAAAGTGTTTCTTTCTATGTCAAGTTATCATATTTTGTTAGCATCTTCTTCTGCTGTGTACAACTTCCCCATAATGCTATATATGGGTTTGAGATGTCTCTAATGTAGTAGAGTGGACACACTAATTTAAAGAGTTTTTGTAAGCAGTTGTGGTCAAGTTACTTACACTAGGGGGCACTCTGAATTAATTGTAGCCTTTGTACACAGTTGTCAAGTTACTTACACTAGGGGCACATGACACTCTGACTTATGGAGTCTTTGTGAACTGTTGTCAAGTTACTTACACTGGGGGGGGGGGGCACATGACACTTATGGAGTCTTTGTGAGCAGTTGTCAAGTTACTTATACTAGGAGCATATGACACTAAATTTGGAAGACTTTCACAGATGAATTGAGGTAATTCATTGATAAATTGTTGCATTTTTAATTAGGATAAGTGTGATAAATGACCATAAGGTTAGATCACTGGTTTCCATTGAGCTGAGTGGACCAGCATTCTATTCTGGTTATGGTATTGTCTGTGTGTGTTAAGGACAGTCTATAGAATGTGCATCACATATGTGTATGTGTACATAAAAGCTGCATGTGTGATAAAGCACAGACTTCTAGATATGCCTATATACAAATGTATATTTATATATCCAGATGTGAGTGGATAAAGTCAACATTGGTGTTTGGCTCCCTTATATTGCTTACGTAGGTTGGTGTTTGGCTCCCTATTATTGCTTACATAGGTTGGGTTTTGGCTCCCTATTGTTGCTTACATAGGCTGGTGTTTGGCTCCCTATTATTGCTTACATAGGCTGGTGTTTGGCTCCCTATTATTGATTACATAGGCTATCTGAGAAGGTCATAGGCTATCTGAGAAAGTCACTGATTACAATAGATAATGCAAAGAGTGGTGCCATATTGCTGTAGAGTCTGAGTTGCAGACATTGATCAGGGAGACTGTCAGGGAAAGTGATGAGATTATATACATGGATGGTGAGATGTGTTCATAATTCTTGGGCTTTCATAGTGATTGTAGGGAGGACAATCAAAGAGGAGAGTGGCACATGTTGCTGTGATTACCTGTATGCAGATTTATGATGTGACTACGGCCTTGAACTGGATGAGTACACTGAAGGCATTTCTGCATCCTCAGTGACTCGAAGACCATTATCAGAATAATACAAGAGGTCTGTGTTCATGATTCAAGCATTGGAAAAGTCTAAGTTGGAATGCATTACTTTCATTGTCAGCCTGATATGCAGGTGTTCAAGGCAATGAAAGAGCAGATTGGCAGAATGAATGAACAGGATGTGCTGCTTCTGTATCAGATGATAGAGCAATGGACTGGGATGATATATTTGAACTCCATATGAGAAACTGAATGGGCTAATGAAATTAATGATTCTTTTTTCATGCCCAGAATACAGAAACTGGGCTTAAATGTGTGGTGTTGCCAGATATTAGCACATAGAGCTGTGAGCTTAGAAGAATGTTTGTCAACCAACACAGAACTGGGACTGTCAGTCAATGTGAAATGACGTATACACTACTGTGTGAGCTTAGAAGAATGTGAGAACTTGGACTGTAAATATGAAATGGTGGATACACTTAAGTAGAGATTGGATCAACTATGGACATATCCAGAATGCATTGATTGTAAGATAATGACTAACTAACATACCTTTGCTCTTGCACCAGAAGTTGTATTCTCAATGATGATGTTTTCACCATTGTGTCCAATGCTGGATATTGCAAGAGCTCCTTTAGATGATCTCTGAATTGTCAGGCTTCCACTGCCCTCTTTCAAACCTGAAAGCAGATAACAAAGAAAAACAATATTACTTATTGAAACAAAATGCACATGAATGTTATAAATTTTTCACAATTTGAGAAGTTACAAGAAAACTAATTTAATATAATTTTTTATCATGATAAAATTTGACACCAAACAAGAAGTGAAAAGAAAACTAATTGAAACAATGCCATGATGTGATAACAATTTTGACACAATTAAAGAATCTTCAGACCCTATCCAGTCTCTGTTTCAGATGTTGAGAATCTCCACTTTTGGAATATGATGTTAAGATTTAAAGAGGGTCTGTGGAAACTGAAAAACACTTAAATATTGCACAATCAAGCTCTTGGACCTCAGAATGTTTACACACAATTGGATGCAAGGACCACATCCAAGGATTTTTTTTCAATCTCTATTCTTGGATATGTTCTTACCCTTATTCCATATGATTCCCATCTCTGTTAAGTCCTTGATGGTCTTTCTGCTCTGTGTCATTGATCAGATGTAATTTACAAGTAAGTATAACTGGAGAGGAGATGGTCACCACCAGCTAACCTTTCAACTACTGAAATATTTCAGATGTTGCAGACAAATTTCCTATATAGAGTTTATGACAAATGGTATGTAAGAAATAAATTAGAAATGTTTATAGGTTCACAAGAACATGGTTTCAGCATGATTCCTTATCAAAGATTTATTGTCTGGGAACGGTCAACAGTGGAAGAAGCAGAGGAGGACAAATAAAAGCATGGAAGACAACATTAAATACTGGATAAGACAGGATTTTTTCTCACTCATATGCATTATTGAAGAGAGAAAGATCGCTGGAGGATTCTGTGTGCTGAAGCATCCAATCTGGTACCCCTATGACCATGATGGATCATTATATAATAGGATGTCTTTTTTGTTTCATTTTTCTTTGCTTGCACCATGTTATTGTTTCATTTTCTCTTGCATGTGCCATGTTATTATTTAATATTTCTTGCATGTATCATTTGTTTGATTTTTATCACAAGATTGATTTTTCCTTGCATGTACCATGTTATTGTTTCATTTTTCCCTGCATGCACCATGTTATTGATCTTCTAGCAACATTTTTTACTTGTTTTCTCAGCGTGTGTCCAATTAATCTCCTTTTGTCTTCTTAATCTCAGTGTCCACCAGATCTTGGTTTGCTTGTCTCCATATCTCTTAATTTATTACTTGTCTTGTTACCTAATGTTTAGCATTTTTCTTAAGCAATTTTTCATAAATGTGTGTAGTTCATGAATTGTTTTAGTCATTTTCCAGTTTACCCATCCATATGCTAGTACTCTCAATACATTTTCCAGTTTACCCATCCATATGTTAGTACTCTCAATACATTTTCCAGTTTACCCATCCATATGTTAGTACTCTCTTCACATTTTCCAGTTTACCCATCCATATGTTAGTACTCTCTTCACATTTTCCAGTTTACCCATCCATATGTTAGTACTCTCTTCACATTTTCCAGTTTACCCATCCATATGTTAGTACTCTCTTCACATGTTTCAGTTTACCCATCCATATGTTAGTACTCTCTTCACATTTTCCAGTTTACCCATCCATATGTTAGTACTCTTTTCACATTTTCCAGTTTACCCATCCATATGTTAGTACTCTCTTCATATTTTCCAGTTTACCCATCCATATGTTAGTACTCTCTTCACATTTTCCAGTTTACCCATCCATATGTTAGTACTCTCTTCACATTTTCCAGTTTACCCATCCATATGTTAGCTTTTCACATTTGTATTAAAAAATCTGAGTTTGGTGTGTTGGTTTATACCATTCACTCTCCAAATATTTTATTAAAAGCACAAATGCTGTTCTGACTTTGGCCATCCTAACTTTTAAGTCCTTTTATGTTTCTCCTACTTTGACAACAATGCTAGCCAGGTAAGAATGCCTGTCAACTTTCAGAAAGATTATCTTGTATTTCAACCCAGAATGCCGCTAAAATTATGTAACAGGACACACAATTATGTCCTATTTGATATACCAGTAAATAGTATTTCATTCATTTATTCAGGTGACATTCTTTCCAAAGTTGAGTCTTCTGATGTATGTTCTGAACTTCTCATGATTCTGGGTTAGTTGACCTGCTTACAGCATGTCATGGGCATGTTTAAACAATGAGAGATGTCTCTTGTTTAATGTTATCTTGGGTGGCCCATTTTCTGTTAGGAGTAATCATGCCTCCGATTATTTGTTTTTCTTTGTTATTGTCTCTTTATATGAGCAAAGAATCTCAGCTTTCTTGTTATGATGTTGTTATAAACCGACTTCTAGTTCGTTATCTTTGCATATTCAATGTTCTTAACACTTCTTGATTAATCATTTTTTGCTGTCTATGATATTCTAAATATCCTTCTTTAGCATTTCATTTTCAAAGAAGCAATACTCTTTGTATAGTTTATCAAGTGTCCATGTGTCTGTTGTCTTTCCCCAGGTGATTTGTCATCCACTCTTGTTGTTAAGCGTAGGGGGTGATCAGAGCTCAAACTTGTGTTCCAAGGCCAAACATGTTGCCTCTGCTGTGCTATGACCATGTTTGTTCAAGATGTCCCTAACGTTTTCTAACCATCTTTTCCATGGCTTTGTACCCTGATCTAATGTACTATTATATGCCTTTAAGGGCAACTTGTCATGATGCATTCTCATAGTGTGGCCAAACCACTTGATTTGCTGTCTTTAACACATTTTGTGCAAGGTGTTATAGCTATTCTTTCACTGATGTCTTCATTTCATAATCTATCTATCAATGTTTCACAGGCATAAATAGTTGCAGAGATATACTTTCACTGATAAGATTTTGTAATTTAATTTTACACATGGTGTCTTGTCAAAGATTTGTGTGTTTTTGTTTGTATGGCACTGTTGAAATTCTTCTCTTATTTTTACAATTACTATTTAATGAGATTTGGTGGGTGGTGTTAGATTACAGATCCCATTGAGTTTTCATGGGTGGTGTTAGATTACAGATCCCATTGAGTTTTCATGGGTGGTGTTAGATTACAGATCCCATTGAGTTTTCATGGGTGGTGTTAGATTACAGATCCCATTGAGTTTTCATGGGTGGTGTTAGATTACAGATCCCATTGAGATTTGGTCAGTGAAGTTACTTTACAGATTCCACTAGATTAAGTGACCCAAAAGTCATGATGAAATTGGATTTGTCCAGTTGAATCGTGCAAAAATCCCAGCCAAGTTGTGAAGACATGTTATCTAGTCAAGTTGCATGATACCATGGTTGCTGGTGCACCTCACAGCCTGATATCTCTGACTTCAGCACCAGTACTTGCTTGGGCAGGACTGTGGTACTGTTCTATGTCAGGGATGGCCCACCCAATCTTAGTTTCCAGCCTTTGTTGGCTGGACTAAGCCATATCTCCACTTCAAGGAGTTGGCCTCAATGGGAAGCCAAGCTGTAAGTCATGGCACAACCACATTCTGTTCTCAGGATTACATCTGGATAACTAGCAAAAGTTTAAGAATAAGCACAAAAGAATAATATTCTTATATTTAGGAATCTACTTGTATATGTTTTACCTTTGATTATTTGCCCTTTCTGTGGAAAATCATTGGTAGGGGGGTAGAGATTATCACCCTTTTGGTTAAGTTCCTATGCCTCCCCCTACTAATCTACAGGCTTTGATAAAACCCCCAAGGAGTACAAGTTTGTTAATGTTGTTCTTGTGACAAGCAGTAGAGTTTTACTTCCTACTCAGGTCCGTAGATGACGGAGGGATTTGGGATGTTCAAACCCCCTCCATTAGCAAATCTGAACTTGAGTTTTAGCACTAGGAACTTAACCAAAAGCATAAAAACCCCTCATTTAGCGATTTTTCAGCAAAAGGTCTTCAAATTCTCCATCAAACAGTGATATTTACTTCACAAAAACTTCAAAAAATCTTTTACTGTAAAAAAAACCCCTCTTTTTAAAGCAATCATATCTATTTCCCTGTACTCTGGATTAGTGCTTCTCTGGCACTCCTATGACAATCAGCCAAGTTTGACTTCCCATCTAGTCTTTCCTCTGCATTTACTGTACGGCGTCGTAGAATTGAATGACAAGCAGTTTTCAAGCTACGTCACGGTTGGTCGCTTGATATGCAGTTAATATTTTGAGATCTCAGGATGTTGGTAACTCCTTCAATCCACCTTCTTCTTGGTCTTCCTCTATAATTACTGTTTCTATTTTCATATTGTATGTTCGTGCTGCTGGCAAATAAGGGTTTGATTTTCATTAATTGGCCAAACCATTTCAGTCTATGTTTTTCAATATATTTGACCACATAATGACACATTTTCCAACAGTTCTTGTAATCTCTTAATTTCTTATATTATCTCTTTTTTCTCATTTCAAATGTAGTAAGCTGTCTCTCTTGTTCTTTTTTTAGTGTCCATGTCTGACGTTGATAACACAATGTTGGTACAAAAATTGAATCTATTATTTGCCTTTTGCTTTTCATTGGGATAGATTTGTGTTTTAAAATTGGTCTAAGTTCATAATTTACGTAGTTGGCTTTTGATTTTTTTCTAATTTCTCTGTCCATTCTTCAGTAAAAATACTCCCATGATATTTAAATTCCTTCACTTGTTTCAGTAATTGATCATTTATCTTTATGTTGATTGTTCTGCCTATAGACATTACTTCATTACTTCAGTTTTTTTCTGTGTTGATCGTCATGTTGTATTTGAGGCAGCCTTCATTGATTAGGTTTATGTAGATTGCAGCTCTTCATTTGAACTGTAGAGTAGGCACTGATTGTCAGTAAAGAGTATCTCAGTTAGGTTATTTGGATGGTGGACATATTGTGGTGTTTTCACTGTCCATATAAATAATAAACAATAATGGTGGTAAGACACACCACTGTTTAACACATGATGTTACTGAAACCACTTTGTAAGCCCTTCACTTGCTCTAACTGCACTATAACTATCTTTGTACATGGCTTACACAGTCTAGTCCTTTTATTCTCTAATTTTTAGAACACTACAGAGAAGTTCTCTATTCATTAGGTCGAAAGCTTTCTCTTGATCTATACAAGTAAATTTAAGAAGGAAGCCAGAGGATAAATGAAAAATTCTTGAGTCTTGAGACCAATAGTCATTGTCTCTATTGATCCGTTCTCAGTGACTTGAGTGCACAGTTTGAATGTCTTGACAAAATCGCCTTTTTTTGGAGATGCGGTTAGTCAAGTATGGAAAATCTTGTGTGCGAGAGTTGTTAGGCGATTTGGTGCCGTTGAACGGACTGGTTCAATTTCCGTTAGACTCAAGAACTTTTGATCTATACAAGCAATATTCGTTTGGTTTTTATTTAATTTGTGCTGAGAAAATATTGTATATGTACACCTTCTTTCTTTTCTAAACCCTAACTTTCCTTGACTTGTCAATGGATCCATGATATGTCTTATCCATTTTTCAATAATCTTAGCGAACATTTTTCCAACATGGCTAAGGAGGGAGATACCTCTGCATGTGCCCCAATCTTACTTGCATCTTTTTTTCCCCCACATTTTACTAATCTGTAGGAGTTTGAGAATGAATGTAGCAGAAGAAGAAGAAGGTCCCATTACTATTCAACAAGTTGGGTAGGCGATGCTAGTCAGGAGGTTTCTGGTCAATGACTGACTAGGCAACTGAGGGAAAATTATGGAAAATTGTGTGGTATGATTGGCATTGATAACTTAGTTTACCTATATATTTAAAACACATGTGAAATAATAAATAATAACATAACTATTAAACAACATGAATAAAAAGTATGAAGCTTAAAGAAATGAATACAAAATTAGGTTTCACATAAAATTCAAACCTAAATACATCCATGATTGGATGATGTCTAATTTTTGTTTTCATTCTTTCTCAAACTTTCATGGATCTTATAGCAGGACAATACTCATAATAGATTTCCAGCAAGATGTCATCAAGAAAACTGAAACGCTTTGTGCTGTCATTTTATGTGCTGCAATTGCCTGGCACATCTGTCATTGACATTGGTGCCTCATTGAATTATCAGGTTAGAGTTGTTTATAACCTTATAATTTCTGTTTAATTGACTTGATTGATTAACTAAATCACCCTTATTATTAAAGGGAAGAAAAAAAATGCAACACTGTGACCAGCCATGCATGTTATAAGAGGAGACTGAGAAGGTTTTGGTGGTAGGGGGATTGGCTGTCCCATCTCATAAATAGTTACAGTAGCCCAAAAACCATGCTGTCAGATTAGCAGATGAGTCAGGCCAAAAGGTACAGCTAATGCAGCAAAGATGCAATCCATCACACAATATATTTGGTTCACTGGACTACTTCCTACTAACTAGCAGGAATTTGAGAATGAATGCAGAAGAAGAAATCACATGAGTATAAGTAATATTAATAAAGACAAGCTGTGAGAAATTATTGTGAAGATGAGAAGGTGGCAAGGAAGACTCAAACTAGTTCATCAAATTGGCAACTCTGTCTTGTTTTGAAAGAAAATGCATTTACAATAGTAAATGACAATAATACTCCACTATAAAATATATAATTTCAAATAAGCTCCTTCACTTTTGTAACTAGGAAATATAGACCATGTTAAAACATAGCAATACACTCATTGCACATTTGTAAATTCCTTGAGTAATACAAGCAGGAGAAAACATAATAACTATTATTACTAAATCACAGTGTAATAAGAAGGTGCCTACAAATGAAGAAATTTTTGGTCATAATTCCAACTGAATTTTCAAAAGTGGATGTAAAAATGGTCATCATCACTTGTGATGGACGAACACACACACAAATGAAGAATAAAGAGGAGTAGGCCTATACTGAATAGATGATCAGAGCAATATGGATGTGTCAAGAGTGCCATATTGAGGATCAGAGCAATATGGATGTGTCAAGAGTGCCGTATTGAGGATCAGAGCAATATGGATGTGTCAAGAGTGCCGTATTGAGGATCAGAGCAATATGGATGTGTCAAGAGTGCCATATTGAGGATCAGAAGACTAATTATGTACGTATCGGTGCGATGAAAAGCAATACAAGAGGAATGAAAATCAGCAGTGGAGCATAACACAGAGTCAGCAGTAGAATCTAACACAGAGTCAGAAGTAGAGTAACACAGAGCCAGCAGTGGAGTCTTAAGACAGAGTCAGCAGTGGAGTCTAACACATTCAGCAGTGGAGCATAACACAGAGTCAGCAGTGGAATCTAACACAGTCAGCAGTGGAGCATAACACAGAGTCAGCAGTAGAATCTAACACAGAGTCAGCAGTAGAGTCTAACACAGAGCCAGCAGTGGAGTCTTAAGACAGAGTCAGCAGTGGAGTCTAACACATTCAGCAGTGGTGCATAACACATTCAGCAGTGGAGCATAACACAGAGTCAGCAGTGGAATCTAACACAGAGTCAGCAGTAGAGTCTAACACAGAGCCAGCAGTAGAGTCTAACATAGAGTCAGCAGTGGAGTCTTAACACAGAGTCAGAAGTGGAGTCTTAACACACAGTCATTGAACATGAGCTTATCATGACCCAATTTTTCCTCAAATGTTAGACTTGAAAAATTTTGATAAATCAGCAGGACTAAAAAATTTTGCTAAATCAACAGGACTGAAAAATTTGGCTAAATCAGCAGGACTGAACAATTTTGTTATATCAGCGGGCCTGAAAAATTTTGCTATATCAGCAGGACTGAAAAATTTGGCTAAAACAGTAGGACCGAAAAATTTGGCTTAATCAGCAGAACTGAAAAATAAACCAACAGACTGAGTTCCAAAAATGCATGCTTAAAATAGAGGTTTCAGGCTAAAACAATATCGGTGTAATTTGCGAACACAATATAAACCTAATTTGCTGGAGGAACACAGAAGAAGATTTATTACAACATTAAAAGCAGTGATCAAGCAAACAAGTGGACAAACAAGTGGACAAACAAGTGGACAAACAAGTGGACATTGTTTATGAAGAGCAAAAGTTGTTTGTTGAGATGATCCCAAAGAATGTAACAAGAATTTTGTGCAATTTGACAATGCAAGAAGCAGAAATAATTTTTTTAAATGTCTTTGTTATCCTTCTCAAGCTATCTATTTTGACAGACTGACAGTGGTATTTAGACAGACTGACAGTGGTATTTAGACAATATCTGTTGATTTTTGGATCTGTCTTAGCTGTCTTGCCTTTCAGTGGATACCATCACACTGTGGAATCATGGGAAATGAGAAAACGGATGCTCTGTCAAAGGCAGGAAGCGAAATGGAGCAACACAGACACCCACTGTCTTACGGAGAAGCAAAAACAATAATCCGCAACACATACACAGCAAAGTGGAAGAAACAAATGGGAGGGGAATACGAACATGATGCAATACATCTCCTCCAAAGATATCAACAGACCATAATATTTCACCTTAGAACAGGCCCCTGCAGACTGTTGGGTCACCTTTACCGATTAAGGATCTCATACACAGATGAATGTCCATGTGGATCTGGAATCCAGACCCCGGAACACATACTTCAGGACTGCCCAACATACAAAGATCAGAGACAGCAGACCTGGCCAGAGGAAACAGACCTGAGGCAAAAGCTATGGGGCAGCCGCTCTGACCTGGAGAAGACAGTGGACCTTGTCTTGACGACAGGCCTGACGGTATAGCATGACCACAGATGCTGAGCGCAGAAGAAGAAGAAGTATTTAGACAGACTGACAGTGGTATTTAGACAGACTTACAGTACTGTTAAGCAGAAGAATCCTGAAATTTTTAGTAGCATTCCCTAGACTGTGGGAGATTGGAGAAAAATTTGAAACAACCCTGCAAGAGAAACATAGGCTTAATAGATAGGTCTATACAAAGTGATGAATAAATTAACTCCAAACTGGAACTGTGAGCCACTATTCTCAGATCAATCCAGAAAGAGATTGGAGCATGAACTTGTTAGGTCTGCACTGATGATTGATTTACAGAGAAAGAGGTCGGAGCATGAACTGATGATAACCTTCGCCATAACTCCATTGTTTTAATGACTGTTAAATATGTTACAGCAGGTCAGGGGAAACGCTTAAGATAAAGATAAAGAGTGAACAAAATAGTAAAAGCTGGAGATGTTATTAGAAACTAGTCAACAATCATAATATAAACAATGGAGAGGTTATTAGACATTATTCAACAATCATAATATAAACAATGGAGAGGTTATTATAAATTATTCAACAATCGTAATCTTAACAATGGAGATGAATAATGTTAATGAAAATGCAAATTTCTTCTTCAAATACAGAAAAAATGTATTGAAAAGCCATCACAAGTTTAAATAAGTTCAACTAGACTTTTGTTAACGTAAACTTATAACCAGATTTAAGTTAATAATCATGGGTGCAGTGTAGCTCCTACAGAAGAAAGGTAATTTGAAATAAGTCAAATGAACTAGAAGTATTCCTGCAAAAAAGGATGTAGGCCTATGTGTATGTGTGTGGGGGGGGGGGGGGAAGATCCAAACATTCTCAAAGAAGTATATAAACGCTCATGTCTTATTTAAAAGCAGTTTTTAGGATCAAAGTAGCGTTGTTGTTTTTTGAGCATTCATTCTCAAACTCCCACATGATCTCTCTTATAGCAGGAAATGGTTCTAGTAGATTTCCAGCAGAATATTGTTTAGAGAATGAAACATGTTCTGTCATCGTTTTATTTGTGTCAATGGCCTAACACATCCAACTTTGGCATTGGTAACTAATACAACAATGCTTTTACCACTTCCACTGTACAGTTAACATCTGTAACCATTTCTCTAGTATAATAGACCAGCCAATAGGAGAACTGATTCTTGTACTTCCACGCTGGTCACCAAGCTCAAAGCTAACATAATGCTTGACCTTTTTATCAACATAGCCAGATGCCCACAAACCCTTTTTGATGAGGTATCACTTTTAAGAGCAGTGGCTCTCAATGAGTAGTTTAATGCTGGGGGCCAAGAAAAAATAATGGACAAATGGGCTACAGATTTGTCTGAATAAGCCTTATGAATTGACTGAATTTATCTGCATAATAGGACTAGGCCCTATATAAAATAAAATATAATATATTGAAACAAGATTTCTCTCAATCTATCAGGGAAAAACAACTCTCAGCATGAGCAATGAAAAGTTGCACCAAATATTTATTAAATTATTCAGAGACAAAATAGCTCTAACTAATAACCTAGGAAAGGGTTACAAAGATAAATTTACCTTTAAAAAGCTGGAGATTGCCGCAAATAAAATAAGTAGAAAATAATGCTTTAATATAGGCCTACTTGTATTTTTAAATAGTGTGTTTAGGACATATAGCCGTTTAAATATTGAAAGCATGCAGCTCTCAATCATTTTGCACAGCATTAAAAAGAATTTTGCCCTGAGAAAACCAGACATTATATTTTAAATCAAATTATAAATATGTCTGTGCACTGAATTTTCATAATTGCATATTTATTATTCAATTAAATTATTATTAAAATCATATTACTGATTTTGGGCCCAAATTTTATTTATAATTTATTTTTTTCTTAGAAAGGTCATTTGGTGTTACACCTTCAGTAATTACTACAAATATGGAAATTTTTATCACACAAGCATATATTGATGGGCCAACCAAATATTTGGGGATTTTTGGGTGGGGGGGAATATGGAAATATTTATTGAAATACAGAAATAAATTGTTAAAAATATGGATTTATGTAAAAAATAAGTTGATAGCTTTGTATGTCTAATTGTAAATCAGTGGTCTGGAAAAAATTAATAAAGCTAAATTATTTTCATGTGAATGTTTACTTGAGATAAATTTTGGTTTCAACTGCCTTCTTAGTCTAAAGTTCTAAATATGAATTTGTCCATTTTTAATGTTGTTTTTATTGTTTATTTTCCATTTGACTTTTATTTCTGATTATAAAGACCTTTTTGTCAAAATGTCATTTCAATCTGTTGTGTAAACTGTTAGCTATATTTTTGTGTGTAATTTAGTCTGTGTTTTGTGAGCTGTAATGCATGTTATTTTGGGTTTTCCCTTTTCACTTTTTGCGTATTTATGGACAGTTATAGTTTTGCGGTAGATTTCAGCATTTAATGTTTTGCTCTAAAGAAGAAATTGCACACTCTTAATTTTTATTTCAGTCTGAACTACAAATAAAGCAAGTGACCATTGAAAGATGTAATTTCATACGTCATGTGCACTTTATAATGCAGTATGGTTGGCCAGATATTTTTATCATGCCGGATATTATATATATATAATATATATGTATATATATCTGTACAGAAGGTTTGAATATACACATAATATTTTGTGTTCTCATTCTATGTCACATCAATATGGCACTATGTTTTCTTATATAAAGAGCATCAAGGCAAGCAGCACTTTTGGCAGATCATACTAAAAAATGTATGGTATAGAAATGACATTAAATTACAGACTAAGCTGAAAGTTTACATATCAGTGGTACTTCCAGTGTTGCTATACGCTGGTGAAACATGGACTGTGTATAGATGACGTGAGAAACTGAATCACGTCTCAGAAAAGTTATGAACATCTGATGGCAAAACAAGATTCTGGATACTACTGTTTTTGACAGATCTGGTATCCCTGGCATTAACACTATTGTGATGCAGACAGATTCATATTGGGAAAGTCATCTGGTACATATACCTTATCATTGTCTGCAAAAGATATTTATCTATGTCAAGTTGCAGAATGGAATACAATCTTAAGTGGCTAAAAGAAGTGCTAGAAGGACCCATTAAAGACCTCACAGCATTTTAAATAGACCAATATACATGGGAAAGACTTGCACACAATAGAGCTAATGGCAATCTAGTTAAAAAAAAGGATCATAATTATATGTATATCATTTTGTGAAAAGAGGAGAAATGCAGCAGCTCAACAGTAGAGAGTAACTAGAAAAACATGGTAGATCAAAAGTAGAACAAAAACCATCTACAGTGGTCACCCAATGCCCAAACTGTCCAAGGGCATTTGTGGCCACAATAGGTCTTACATAATCTTAAAAATTCTTGAGACTAACGGAAACTTACCTATCGGCCCTTGTATAATTAGTACGGATATTATGTTATATGTTTGTTGTTACTGAGGATGTTTCAATGTTAATCTCAAGAATTTTTAAAAATTGTCCTCTGGCTTCCTACTTAAATTTACATAATCTTATATCTACGAACTCATAATCAAAGACATAACTATGAATTTCAAAAGTGAATGTAACAAATGCTTATCATCACTTGATGGACTAACAACAAAACATATGCGGAAGAATATCATTATAACAAATTGGTCTGGACCGATGAAATATTTAGGGTAGCCTGGGGTAAGGAGACGCACGGAGTAAAATGTCACTGCGGGTTTTTTCTGAATCTAAAGGTTCTTCCAATACCACACATTACTAGGTCAGATGTCAACATTCCAATCTTTAACGCTGCAAATTATGATAGGTCAAGGACGAGTCAGTTTTCAACAACGCAGAATAATAAGTTTTCACTTATGTTTTATCTATTTTTTTGCAACTTCTCACATTCTGTCTGCAGTTATGCAACTCCTTGCACTCTGTCTTTAGTTATCATTACTATTGTTTAAATGTTTCAACTGAAATATATGTTGTGTTGGTAAGTAATTAAGCACATTATCTTGTCAGGCATCTTTGTTTTTTCATTGGAATTTATGATAGTTGCTAACAATGTGATTTGGAGTAAATTATCGCACATTTATTGGGTCAAAGTGTCACATCCAAAATGTATGAAAAAAATGTTGATGCTATGAGAAAATTGCTGATGCTGATGTAAAGCTATAGGTAAGATCGATATATATCGTTATAATGATCATCCAATCTTTCAAAGACATTGTTAGCTTTAAAACAGGTCTTACAAGCTATTTTTGTTATCTGGATTTTTTTTTCTATTACAGTTACCAAACTAGGTCTATCTATTTATTCAATCTATTCTTAGCACACATTTACACACTCCTGGTATGCTTGAGCTGTCACAGTGGTGATCTCCCTCAATTTGATAATGGTTTGTATCACCTTTTTGTTTGTGACACTTTGCCCCCAAAAATGTAACAATGTGATTTTTTTACATATGTTCAAAAAATCGAATTCTACTGTTTACACGTAGCTGTGTGTTTTCAGTTACGTATTAGGTTTGTTGATTATCCTCTCCACACACTGGACACATCTATAGGTGCTCAGATCTCCACTTTAGTAAATCTCTCAGGGTATAATGGCTGATGGTTCTAGTTCTTTGTTGGTTCACTGCTCTTTTGAGCAATTTGTCAGGGGTTCTCTATGGGACATGTCCATCTTCTCCCAATTCCCACATTCTCGATATTGACTCATGCTCATTCAACTCAAAATCCTCAGATCGTGAGGACTCACGAAGAGCAATGAGTATGACTGTTCTGTACATATACTGACCATCTTTTATGGTGGTGAGGCTAGATATTTAGTCAGCCTGTTCATTTCCCTCCACGCCTGTGTGTCCGGGGACAAAGATAAGTGTGAGTTTTCGTAGTCTCGCCCATATTTTAGCTCTCTCTAATGACTCCACTTTTCAAACTTCACATGTTTTCAATATTCTCATTAATGTTAGATGGATTGATAAACTATACACTGATTGCAGTTTGGTCCTTCATAGTTAAGTCTAGTTATCAGAATACGCTAAAACGTGAAAAGTGTGACAATTGGTCCCCGGCTACCCTATGTAATAACCAACATTCGCTATATACAGTTATATAGATTAAAGATTAACCTAATTGGACATTTGGAAAACTGTAGTTAAATAATTTTGTTATAAAGGAATGCACTTTAAAGGAATTTCAATGTATTTATAAAAGGTTACATATTTTTACACAGTGATAATACTATCGCTAAATTTCTCTATAATAATTGAATGAATAAATGAGAGAATGTAATAAACCATTTACCATAGATAGATAACTCAAACATTTATAAAATTGATTAAATAGGGACCTACAATGCTTTGTTTGTTTGTCCCTATCATTTGGTCGAAACATTGATTTGTTCTTTGATATAGGCTCTCAGTAAAACATTTTATGATTGGAAAAAAATGTATCTAATAATAGTTGAAGTATATTCGGTGAAGGGCATAGCTTTTCAATAATTGTTGAATTTTTATCAACCATTCAATTGCATTCCCAGTACAATATGGCCGATCATCTTTCAAACCACAAGCAAGTTTGGCAGATATATTTGAACAAAGACAAGATAAATAAATCAATATAAGTGAAGAAACGCATCGAAACAATAGAATAAGCATAGGCCTAACGTAAGACAAATATTTTCACACAACACAATTTTTGTTTAGTTGTCTATGAATTTTATTGGTAAAGAAAGAAAACAAAATGATACTAATATTGAGGATGAGAAGAGAATGATTAAAATAGAAAAGAACATTATGGTATAGGAATTTGTACTGAAGCTTCAGTCTCTCCTGTTTAATTCTTTCATAGATATAGTACACATCAAAGAAGGAAATAAAAACAAAACATGATAAGTTTGTATATATGTTTATTATGTTAATATATGTAAATAACAGAAGCTAAGTCTAACTTGTGTAAAAATTTGTTTTATTTCTTTTAAGATAAATTATTAACTCTTAAAATATGAAATACCACTTGAAGTGGTTTTCAAATATCCAAATTATTCCTAAACATCACCAGAAGTGACTTTCCATTGTGGTTTCTGATATAATAATAATAAATTCTTAACCCTCAGGGTCATGGATGTGTCACAATGAGAGACATTTGGTGCAGAAAGATCTCCTCACATCTCTATCCTCTACCACCATGATGAGTTTGAAAACCTCACACCCTGTTCATTCTTTAATATTATCAAGCCATGTCTTCTTATGGCCACTTTGTCTTCTTACTCCCTCCACTGTGTCTTCAAGAACATCTTTTGTCATCGAGGCATGTCTAATCATGTTCCCGTACCATCAGAGTTTATGAAGTTTCACGATTGGCAACAGTGGTTCTTGTTCTCAGTGTGACAGTTCAATAGGCTTGTTTTAATAGAGTGGTGCCCAAATCCTCTCCAAAACTCCTACAATAAAATGACTGCAGAAAAACACAGTTGCTATGGCATGTCATTTTACCGGAAGTCTCTAATATAGCAGTGCATAAAAATGGTGGCTTTAGTCTGTGTAGACTAAGAGTTAATAATAAAGAAAGATGTATAATTGTTATAAAATGGTGTGAATATTTATAGAGGTTTGGTTGTTTGATTAAAATCTGATATTAAGGATGTATAAAAACAATTATAAATGAGGTTTGTACAAGAAATGCAGATGGAATGTTTTCTCATAAATATAAAACATGTTAGGAACAAAATTATCTGACACTTGTTGATCAACTAAATTTGTTTACTTTTGTCTATTATTACAGGAAATAAACATTCAAAAGAGGATTTGATTCTTTCAGATGATTATTTTGCATGTAATATTTGTTCTCATGTAACTTTTACAACCATTAGTCCCTATGAATTATTTAAGTCATTGTTAGGTTCAGACATATTTTTAATTTCTGCCAGTACAAATTAAAATTTCTAAATGTTTTAACATTATTTATCCTCTAACTTTTACTGAAAATTATGATGGCTATTACATTATGGTAATTTAATTAAAACACCATTTTTTCACAAGTTACAAAAACTTAGTCAATCTGAAACCCTTAAAAATATAAATGGAGAAATGCATACATATAGATTTGAGCAGTGAATAGAGACAGTCTACAGAAAAAATTTTAAAACGTTCCATAAATTGGATTAAAAATTGTTATTTATTTTTTAAATGGCTAAATGGAATATTTCATTAAAATTTGTCATGTTCAAATCTTCCACAGCGGAACAATTATTTATAACTTTTCTCATTGAGATTTTGCAACTTGCATTCATATTTCATACATTATACTATAGCGTTTCTAAGTATAGGCTATATTATATTTTAATTTGGAAGGTATATGTAATGTTGATATTTACTAAAGAAAAAGGAAAATTTTAGCACTCAGAGCTACCACACATTCATAATATATTGAAACTGTATATTCAGTATCTGTCTTCCATTTTATAAATTGAATATAAATCTAGACAATTTCGGCTAGCACTACATTTATACAAATATAGATTTTATTATTACAAGGGATTATAAACTAGACTTTGTATCACACTAATGTAAAAAGGCACTTGTTTAGTAAGGCATTTATAAAATTGTCAACATTATTTTCTTTATTTATTGCTTAACACTTCTGCAGCCACAGCCAACAGAACTGGTCAAAGCACATGCTCCCTTTCACATTTGCTGAAGACTTTTATTTTTCCTGAATACAAGTTTTTTCATTTAAGTGTGGGAATACCCGTTTATTACTAATGTAATTCCAAAGTTACAGAGCCAGCGATTGGATAAATTCAATGCTGATAATTGGAGATTGAATGATTTTATTGTGTATTTTCAATGAACACTTCAAAATGGATGATGTAATTGATGTTACCCAGTTCTAAGTGACTCTTATTCAGATTTTCTATTGAGTAATAGTGATAAAATGGCCTTGGAATCAGACACAGAATTGGACTTTATTCAAGTAATGATAGTCAAAGATTGATAGGAGATTGTCTTACATGAGCGAGTGCTGAACACTCATTTAAAAAAGGGAGCATGGCACTGCCATTGCTAGACAGAATTATTCATTATAAAAATATATATGAAAACTTATTTATTAACGCTTGAAATAAATGTTTTTGGGAAAACTTATGGAACAGTAATCGCAGAGTATACCCCTACTGCTTCCTGTTCACAGTTTTAAGAATTTTACATCTGTAAAAGTTTTTATGGTTTTGGAATTCAAGAGCACACGTCTCCCTCACCACTAAGGAGTAGGACATGTACTAGCATTATATTTGCTGTAAACTCTGGCCCTCCCCCTTCCCAGGGTCCTAAAATTTAGCAGTATCCTGCAGTTGTACTAAAGTTCTGCAAGTGACGTAATTTTGTAGACTGTGCAATCAAATGAAAACAATGCACAAACCATCATACACTACCAATGAACATGTGCATTGAATCTTGTTTTGTTCACATCCTACTATAATAACAAAATTTAGGGGGTATAGAACCAAACTTATTATTGTCTGCACATCTTTAGAAAATTTTATTATTGGTTGATTTTTGAACAATCGCTGGAAAAATTCATCATAACTAAAATGGTGTGGCAGTAGAAAAGATTTGGAAAATAAATGTGTTGCAGCGCAAGTGTTCATTACGCACAGTTATTGCCTTCAATAAAAATGTGTTGCAGCAGAAGTGTTAATTACGCACAGTTACTACTTTCAATCAAGTTTTGAAGTAACTTGATAAATGTTTCTAATATAGAAATGGTGACATGAACTAAGAAGTAATAATCTAAAAACCTGTATAGCGTTATTTACTATATTATTAGATTTAATATCCTGTAAAAATCAACGTCTATGACCCTAAAAAATTAGCTTCATTACTGTATAACAATCAGCTTTCATGACTGTATAAAAATCAGCCTTCCATTACTCTATACAAATTTGTAGAATCATTTTTTAAAATATTCAAAAGTGATGTGAACAATTTTTTTATGAAACCCACAATATATTGAACTGTCTGACCAAACAAAACATAATTTTGATATAAATACTTGTTGATTTCAAGTAAATACTAAATTTAGATCTTTACATAACACAAAAATGGAAAGATTTACAAATACAGGGAATTTATAGATGTACTTTGGATTTATGACTCTATCAAAGTACTTCTGTAATTTTCTTATTTAATTAAATTTTTAGTATCATTTTAAACATAAAGAATCCAATATAAAACAATATCTCATATTAAAAATCATGTGCACTGTGTAGGAAAATCATGTGCACTGTGAAGGAAAATTGTAGTGTTTTCTGTTTGCATTACAAAACTAAAAAATAAAATTGACGATTTCTACTATAAGCGTTCTATCTTTCTACAATAATGTAATTTACAATAAAGCTAATCACTTTTTTGTCTACTCTCTTTTTACTGTCTGACTACACACTTTCAACTCTCTTTCTCTCCATCATAAGCGAAAGAAAATGCTGCAGAGGGTGCACGAAATTGATTGGAGAAACAAAGAGACATCCTTTTCCACATTGGGCAATTCACTAGGCATCTATCCGCTGAATTTGGCAGTGAGAGTGGCCTTCTCCTGCAAGAAGACAATTATGTTAAGTAATTCATATCAACATTATAGTTGTAAATACATATTTCTATTGAATATTCAATCATAAAAGAAGGTTTATAATGCTGTTGTTGGAAGCATATCCTATTCATGATGTCGCAATTACTCCAGCATTTTTTTTATTGTAATAATTTTATAAGCAATATTTTTGGTCAGTAAGTTGCCATTATGTATGAATAATCCTTCTTCTGTGTTCTAAGTAGGTTTAGTGGTAGAGTTGGCTGTCCCATTCAAAGAGGGTCACATTGACCAGTAAACCATGCTGAAGTCGAATGTTTCACGACGTAATGAACGTTGTCTTCCCAATGAACTCCCTGAACCCCTCTCTATCTTGGGCGATGCGGCTTGCATTTTCCAGCGATGTATTCATGTTATCTTTAATGTCGTCAATCCATCATCTTCTTGTCTGCCCTTTCTCCTCTTCCCAGGTACTCTTCCCTCCATTATTTGTCTTTTCAAACAGTTGTGTCTCTTTATATGACCAAACAGGTGTAGTTTTCTTTTTTGTTATAGTATTTAGTAACCAACACTCTGGAATCTTCAATGTGTTTATAATATCTGAGTTTCTCTTTTGTTTCTTCCATGATATTCTAAGTATCTTTCTGTAGCATTTCATCTTGAAGATGTTGATCTTCTTTTCCACTGTTTTACTTAGAGTCCATGTTTCACAGCCGTATGTTGCAACCGGAAAAATAAAAGTTTGTAACATTAGCAATTTAGTTCTATTTTGTTGTTTTTCCATATGTTTTTCAACCGTGTTATTTTACAATATGCCATTGCCAATCTCTTCCTTATTATTTCTCCAGACTACATCCTGCTAATCTGTTCAAGTTTGAGAATGAATGCAGAAGTAGAAGACATACTCAACTTATAAGATACCATTATACATATAATGATAAGATTCATAATAACATCATTATTCATATTCTATTATCATTTTCACATTATGGCTGTATGAACACTTCTGAATGGCATGCAAAATGCCATCTAACTATCCTTGATTCATGATTAGGAACAAGTGTCACAGCACTGGGGCATTTCCATATATCATCTGCTTGCCATTCCATCAGCGTCACAGCACTGGGGCATTCCCATATATCATCTGCTTGCCGTTCCATCAGCCATCTAAAAGTGTATATGAGTGTCTCAGTCAGTTGCTGATTACACGTTTTTCTGATCTTTCCAGATAGGGAGCAGTCCAGTATATACACATGCACCTTCATTGCTCACTGCATTCTGTGCTGACCCATCTGTGTATACTCTGACCCATATGTCTTGTGGATATACCTCGTCCAGGCAACTGAGGGTGACTGCAGACTGTTCTGTTCATCCTTGCTTAGTAGACCATGTGGGTCTGAATGTATATTGGTATTCCATGCCTTTCACTCCAAGGGGTTTTTCTGGTACAGACCCAATCGAGGCCAGCACTGTGAAGTGGTGATGGGGCTTAGTTCAGTCATCAGGGGCTGGAAACTAAGACTGTTCAGGCAGTCCCACTCGAGCAGGACCACAGTTCTGCCCAAGTAAGCAATGTGCTCAAGACAGAGGCAACCAGCCAAAAGGTGCACAATTAATCAGGATGCCATGCACAAAACACAATGGGATAAAGTATTGTCAAAAGTATTAAAAGAAAGCCATGGCGACACACAGAAGTAGGCCTGCAGTATGCAGTGTTAATATTGAATGTGGAACAACTTAAATTAGACAACATCAAACAAAAAATGGAAAAGAATGAAAGTAAATATCCTAGAATGAGTGAAATGAGCTGAACTGGAAAGGAGAGATGCAATCAGATAAATTTAAAGTCATATACTCTGGAGGACAAAAACACGGGGGGGGGGGGGGGGCATATTATTAGATCCAAAACAGGAAAATGGTCAAAGGTTTCATGGCAATATCAGATCAGATAATATTAGTGAAACTAACAGGAAAACCATTGGATATCAGTATTGTACATGTTTATGCACCCACATCGAGCAGTTCAGAGGAGGACATTGAAAATTTCTATGGAGAACTAGAAATTGCAATGAAACAGTGTAAAAATCATGAAGTAACTAACTATAGTGATGGGGGACTTTAATGCACAAGTAGGGGATACAGAGATACAGGATGTGACTGGAAGATTTGGTTTAGGGGTTAAGAATGAAAGAGGTCGCCCATTGGGTGTGGATAGAGTGGGCACAAGAACATAATTTTTTTGAACATAATTTACTAATAGTGAATACATGGTTCAAGCAACATTCAAGAAAGCTGTGTACATGGATTAGTCGAGGAGATAGTATATGGAATTAAATTGATTACATTTTAGTCTCTAAAAGATATAGAAACAGCATTGGATCTATGAAAACAAGGCCAGGTGCTGACTGCAACAGTGATCATATACTACTGGTGGGAAATTTTATATAAGATTAAAGAAGATCAAGAGATCACCAAGAAATATGAAATTAGATTTAGCATTATTGAAATCAGATGCTGACATTAAAGAAAATACAACATAGTTTTACAGAATAGATATAATACCATTGCAAAGATTCAAAGTATTGAAGATCAATGGGACATGCTAAAACATTCAATAAACCAAATATCTAAAGAAATAATACCAAAAGTAAAACATACATCAAAATAGAAATGGATGACTGAAGAAATATTAGAATTGATGAGCACCAGAAGAAAAAATAAACACAAGATAGATGAATATCAAAAAATACATTAAGGAGATACTAGAGAAATGCAAAGTAGCAAAAGAAAGCTGGCTGAACAAGAAGTTCTCAGAAATTGAATCACATTACAATCAAGACAACATTACTACATAAATAAATTGATGTGATATCAGGGAAAATAATGCAAGCAGTTACAGGGTGTCTAAATTTTAGTCACAACAGACAAGATTGAGGGCAACAAAGACAGAGACAATGTGAGAAAATATTAGACAGTTTAACAGCTTGACACGGTAGAGAAACAATGATTCTAATACATAATACTGGAGACGGAGAGCTGTAGAGAGCAATGATCGCCGGAGCATGGCAACTGATAATGACAACACAGTTTTATTACAATCTACTATTCAGTTATACCAAACACATGAAGATAAGTACAAGATTCAATCATACCATACATTGTGTCATGTATGACACATGATTCAGTCATACCATACATTGTGTCATGTATGACACATGATTCAGTCATACCATACATTGTGTTATGTATGACACATGATTCAGTCATACCATACATTGTGTCATGTATGACACATGATTCAGTCATACCATACACATACCATACACATGAAGATAAGAACAAGATTTAGTCATACCATATACATGAAGATAAGTACAAGATTCAGTCATACCATACACATGAAGATAAGTGCACGATTTAGTCATACCATACACATGAAGATAAGTACAAGATTCATTCATACCATACACATGAAGATAAGTGCACGATTCAGTCATACCATACACATGAAGATAAGTACAAGATTCAGTCATACCATACACATGAAGATAAGTGCACGATTCAGTCATACCATACACATGAAGATAAGAACAAGATTTAGTCATACCATACACATGAAGATAAGTACAAGATTCAGTCATACCATACACATGAAGATAAGAACAAGATTTAGTCATACCATACACACACCATACACATGAAATTAAGCACAAGATTCAGTCATACCATACACATGAAGATAAGTACAAGATTCAGTCATACCATACACATGAAGATAAGTGCACGATTCAGTCATACCATACACATGAAGATAAGTACACGATTTAGTCATACCATATACATGAAGATAAGTACACGATTTAGTCATACCATATACATGAAGATAAGTACAAGATTCAGTCATACCATACACATGAAGATAAGTGCACGATTCAGTCATACCATACACATGAAGATAAGAACAAGATTTAGTCATACCATACACATGAAGATAAGTACAAGATTCAATCATACCATACACATGAAGATAAGTACAAGATTCAGTCATACCATACACATGAAGATAAGAACAAGATTCAGTCATACCATACACATGAAGATAAGTACAAGATTCAGTCATACCATACACATGAAGATAAGAACAAGATTCAGTCATACCATACACATGAAGATAAGTACAAGATTCAGTCATACCATACACATGAAGACAAGTGCACGATTTAGTCATACCATACACATGAAGATAAGTGCACGATTTAGTCATACCATACACATGAAGATAAGTGCACGATTTAGTCATACCATACACATGAAGATAAGTACAAGATTCATTCATACCATACACACACCATACACATGAAATTAAGCACAAGATTCAGTCATACCATACACATGAAGATAAGTACATAAGCAAATGAATAAAAAAGTCACTTATGAACTTACATTTCCAGCATCATCAATCAGATTCCAGACACAGGATCCAACACCGAAGGAGAAATTATTTTCAGCAACCTGCTCATATTCATTCACTGCCTTATCTCTAGCTCCCTTCGCCCACAACTGTTAGAGACATTTGATAGCATATATCACTCTATACAAATCTCTTAAAGTAAAATCTGTATTTTCTGTCACTATGGTTATCAGTTAATTGTCACATGTAATATTACAAAAATTTCTTATGTTAAAATGGGTCTAATGTGACAGAAAATTATTCTAAATGATTCAATTTGACAAAATGTCAAATGTTACAGTTGTCTTTATTTTTTATATAATATACTCAGGATTAATTGGAAACAGAAACAATGATGATGATGATAAAAATAATAAGATGATGACCTTTTGTAACTTTATAACTGATCTTGCAGCAATCCAGCTCAAATTGCATCCTCTTACATGACAGATTTTGACTATTTTCAATTTACTAGGTCGAGATCAGTATATACATAACAAATCTGTTTACAGGCCCAGATACCCTTAAGCTGTATTGCATGTCAAAATTCTCTCTCAGGGCCTCCTTGGACTATATGATGACTCGATGTAGTCCTATACTCCACGGTGTATGATCATTGGCCAGTTCTTCCCAAGAAATTTCATTGACTAGAAAATTATTTATACCTGATTTGTAGATGTCTTTATATTTAAGTTTGGTCTGACTCTTTGTTGCCCACTAGATGAGAGCTCATCCGTAACAATATGATTGTTTGACATTATTTTCCCATGGCTAAACAATCTTAAATATTAGTCATGTCTGAGAGTCCATTAGAAGGATAGTATATTAGTGTGCTGGAAGTCTTCCATGTTAGTAAACTTGTCCTACCATTTGATATTCAATATTTTGTGGGACCACACATATGAATAATGTTTGGTTTTGGTGAACTAAGTAAGATGTCCATGTTTCTGATCTATATAACAATGTGCTGATCATGCAGGACTGATAGATCATTATTTTGGTATTCAATATCACTTTTGAATTTTTCCACACTCTCTCTGTCAGGTTTCCAAATGTAAATGCTTTTCCTATATGTATACCGTACTTATTCCTGATCATGTGAAAGTTACTGTGGAACCAAGCTAATTGAAGCTTTGCACTGTTTTGAGTAGAGCATAAACAAAGTAATAATAGTAATAGAAAAAAGAGAAGGACAAGAGGTAGCAGTCATTTTTCATATTTTTGTATTCCCTTTAGTGTTAATTATGAGGTTCTGCTTTCCTAACAGGAGAGGGGAGAAAACAGTTGAAATGCTCTTCCCCTTACCTGTACCTGCAGGAGTCTGGATGACATTCTACTTCCTATATGGCTGGGTGACATGCTATTTCCTATATGGCTAGGTGACATGCTATTTCCTATATGGCTAGGTGACATGCTATTTCCTATATGGCTGGGTGACATGCTACTTCCTATATGGTTGAGTGACATGCTATTTCCTATATGGTTGGGCGACATGCTATTTCCTATATGGCTAGGTGACATGCTATTTCCTATATGGCTAGGTGACATGCTATTTCCTATATGGCTGGGTGACATGCTACTTCCTATATGGTTGGGTGACATGCTATTTCCTATATGGCTGGGTGACATGCTACTTCCTATATGGCTGGGTGACATGCTACTTCCTATATGGTTGGGTGATATGCTATTTCCTATATGGCTGGGTGACATGCTACTTCCTATATGGCTGGGTGACATGCTATTTCCTATATGGCTAGGTGACATGCTATTTCCTATATGGCTAGGTGACATGCTATTTCCTATATGGCTGGGTGACATGCTACTTCCTATATGGTTGGGTGACATGCTATTTCCTATATGGCTGGGTGACATGCTACTTCCTATATGGCTGGGTGACATGCTATTTCCTATATGGCTAGGTGACATTCTACTTCCTATATGGCTGGGTGACATGCTATTTCCTATATGGCTAGGTGACATGCTACTTCCTATATGGCTAGGTGACATGCTATTTCCTATATGGCTATTTCATCCCACTGTAATCAGGTTTTTATTAACTGCAATTTTATCTCATATTATGTTTCTTTTCTGTGCATATTAAAACCAATTTGCTGTGCATATTGATTTCTTCACTGAACTGTACTCTGTACCCATTCATGAAACATGACTGCAGAGCTTCACCACTCATGAGATATGGTGGAAGAGCTTCACCACTCATGATACATGGCTGCGGAGCTTCACCACTCATGAGGCATGGTTGAAGAGCTAAACCACTCATGATACATTTCTAATGACCAGAATTTCCTTTTTGTGATAATATACAGTGGGCAATCTGATAGAACATGTTCTATAGATTTGATACATTGTTGCCAGAGGTACATGTTGGCTCATATGCATATGTAGTTTAAGTCTACTTTGACATGTTCTCAGTCTGAAAATGATAGCTTGCTCTTTTCTTTTCAGTTTATGGAAGATTGTTGTTTTGGTTGTAAGTGTGAAATGAGTTTCCTTTCTAATGGAACTTTAGAACTTTATATCTAGAAACAATGCTGAATCATCAAATTGTTGACCTTGGCAGTTTCCAAGTTTTGGATGGTTGGTTGGTTGCTGATCCAACAGTACATTGGCTCGTGCTGCTTAATCCAATGCCATTGTATGATATATGCATGCAGGATTTGTGAGATGTTGTTTTGTTCAATATATGGTGTGCTATTTATCTGACAATGGAGGGAGGAGAACCATTTTCCTATTATCATCCAGGACTGAACTTTTAGAGGTGATGTCAATAGTTTCTTAAGAATTAGTGCACAGCAAACATCACTATGGAGTGTGTTGTGGTTGCATTCTGTCCAGGTGAATGTTTAGCTCTACATGTTTAGTGTAAAGTTGGAAGATAGTACTCTGGATGTTCCCTCTGCGGAGGCTGATGTTTTTAGGATCTGGGCTGGTCAGAACTTTTAGATTTCTCTTGCAGTGTTTTCCACACACTGCCCATCTGTTCAACCACATTTCTTTGTTAACAGATTTCAACATCTTTTTAATAGTGTCAATTTTTGCTAAGAGATCTACTTTATCCAGATTTTTTGAAGGACCCAGAATTCATTGAAACACTATCACATTTGCTTGGTGAAGGCTTGAAAACGAGTGATCATCAGAAATTTAGATAAAATGTAATTGGTTTCAAGAAGCTTTGTGAGGCAGATTTGTCAGCAGTCAATTTCATAACGTAGACTTTCTCCACATGGATTGATCCAAGCAACAAATTGTTGCTTTTTTCTTCTTCTTTTTCTTTCGTTCACTTGACATATGTCTATATCTGTAATTCTGTCTCCTGAATAAAACTCACTGTCTTTTGTAGTTCATACAGTAGCCCATACATTTTTGATTCCAGTGTTCTTTCCTCTGGCCAATATGTCTGCCTCAGCGTTTCCTGCTCAGAACACTCTTGAAGTAAATCTTTGGCACTCTGTGCTGTTTGTCCACATGTACACATGGCAGTGTTGCAAATCTTGAACTTTGTGTACATCTAACTGTGGAGCCGGTTGTGTCCTGTTCTGAGGCGTAGAATGACAATTTGTTCTGATCTGTTCAAAATGTGATAGTCATCTTGTGCTGGTGCCTGTGGCTTTTTTATTGACTTGATCATTTGTTGTTTCTGATGGTAAGTGATTGGTATATCTGGTTTGTCTTCGGCAGCACCTTCCTTAGCCAGTTGGTCTGCTTTTTCATTTCCTGGTATTCCACTTCATGGTTACCCTATACTGGTAAGACAATTCATTAAGTAGTTTTTGCAAGTCTGTTAGTTTCCCAGATTGGAGAGCTTGACGCACTGACATTGCATCTGTGAGGAATACCACAGGCTGTAGGCCAGAGTTGGAGTTCAGCAGTTTTTCAGTTGCCACACTAATTTCCTGGATTTCTGCATCATAATTATTGCAGAATTTCCCTGTTGGTGTTATGATCGTATCGCTAGACTTGTGTGCATATTCTATATATACAACTGCTTTTTAAACAGCTTCACTTTCAGTCTTTGAAGAATGTCCATTAGTGGTATCAATCGATGTGGTTTTCTTCAGCCTAACCATTGTATATTGATGCCTCTAATATCATTTCTCATTTCCTTCTTTGTTGATCCATCTGTATATATTCTGAGTTGATCTATATAACTGTGTTCCTTTAAATATGTGCGGAACAAATATGGTGCATATAGCAGAAACCACTGCTCTCCAGTTCGAGTGATGTCATGATATATTCTGGACCACCATCATCATCAGGTAGTGTATCCTGAACAGGATGTAGCATTCATCACAGCCTTTCGAAACGTCTGTCGATATTGAGCCAGTCTTCCTGCTTCTGTTACTGTCATGTTCAGGTGGTCTTTGATGTCTTGCGTCCATCTTCTTCTTGGTCTGCCTCTTGTGCATCTCCCTAGCATCATTCCTTCCATTATGGTCTTCACTAGGCTGCCATTGCATTTGTATGGCCAAAATATTGTAGTTTTCTGGAAAGAACCATGACAAAAGAAAAATAGTGACAACAGAAATGACATGTCTACGAAGAATACTCGGAGTGTCATTAAGAGATAGAATTAGAAACGATAACATCAGACAGATAACCAAAACAATACCAGTATTGGAACACATCAAAAGACAACAGATCAAGTGATTTTCATACGCTTCCAGACTACCAACAGATATCATGCCACAAATGGCCATGACACATAGACATAATGGTTATAAAGCCAGAGGCAGACCATGTAAAAGATGAATCACAGAAATCAAAGAAGCCACAGGAACAAGCTTACAAACAGCGCACAAGAAAGCTATCTCCAGAGAACTCTTCCACCCCTGATAACGCAAGGCAAACAAGGGCCACAGCATAAAGATAGATAGATAGAACCAAGCTGTTTAGCCAGATTTCTTTTACATTCATTTCTCTCAGGATGACTACATTGGTGATCTTTTTCATCCATGGTATTCTGATGATTTTTCTGTAATATTTTGCTTCAAATGCTGCTATTCTATTTTTCACTTTGTTGGTAATTATCCAGGATTCACACCCATATATTGCCACTGGGAATATGCAAGCTCTTAGGAATGTTAGTTTTTTTTGGTTTAATAGCAGCTCAGTCATATGTTTTCCATTTGTATCAGCTTCTTTGACGCGATAGCCAACCTCCTTATGACTTCTATTCTGGATATATGATCTAATTAATATTGAGAAATTTGTGAAAATGATGATGATTCAATCCCTTTCGCTGTGAGCAGGAAGCTTTTGACAGCCTATAGCCCTTCTGGCAAATGCACAGGTTTTCCTCAGTTGTGGTGCAGAGTTTGTTGTGTATAGCTGGAAGTGGTGGTAATAATTCTTGTCGGATGTCTGTTAGTTTTGGGCACTGCAGTAGTAGGTATTCAACAGTCTCGTCTTGTGCGTTGCAGTGTCTGCAATTTGGTTGGTGTAATGGGTTTATTCTGTTCAGCTGTTTATTAACGGGGCGTGGCCTGTTCTTAGTTGGAATGTGAGACTCTGGTTTGCTTGTTCGAGTTGTTTCAGAGTATCCATTGGGTTGGGTTTCTGTTGGTGTTCATATAGTGAGCATCCAGTCTTTAAGCTGACCACTGTTGTAACCATTCATGCCTGTAGTTGTTTTTTAGGATTTGTTTGCATGTTTGTAGGGAGATTTTTGGAGAAAACTGGGGGGTGGCAGCACCTCTCTTAGCTAATTTATCAGCCATTTTGTTTCCAAGGACTTTGGTATGGCCAGGTATGCATTGGAGGGTGACTTCTGCACCATATGATGTGGACAGCTGGTCAATTTGTCTGTTGATATTGCAACCAGAGGGTGTTTTTTTGGTCTCCAAGGCTTGGATTGCTGATTTTGAGTCGGAGAAGATGACTATGTCTTCAGGTGGAGTAGTTCCATTCTCAAAGTCCACAATAATTCGATTCAGAGCTTTCTCAATTGCTGTTATCTCTGCTGTATAGTTAGAGCAGATATCTCCACATGGAACAGATATCTCCACATGGAACAGATATCTCCACATGGAACAGATATCTCCACATGGAACAGATATCTCCACATGGAACAGATATCTCCACATGGGCCAAACAATTTTGGGTAGTCTTCTGTGTCTGTGTTCAGGTATTTCATCCCAGCTCCATATCCAGCATTTTTGGTAGCATTTTGTGCAGATCCATCTATGTATACATGGATTATTTCTGATGGGTATCTATGGATTGTTTTTGTGAAAATGATATAATTATAATATACAGACATATACTTACAGTGAATTTTTGGCCTGGTGGAAGGTTAATTCCAGATAGAGGAACGTCAGCTAAAACTTTGCTTCCAGCTCCAGTTGAAGTCTTCTGCAGGCGCCATCCAGTTAAGTTCTGAGTCTGTGAATTCAGTTAATTATTAAGACAATTAAAAAAGCTGTATAAACAGATTTAATGTTTACTTGACTGATTTACATAAAATGGTGTATAAATAGACTTTAATATTTATTTGACTGATTTACATAAAATGGTGTATAAATAGACTTTAATATTTACGTGACTGTTTACATAAAAAGGGTTCAAATGACGCAGAGTATTGACTTTATTGTGCACATGTTTCTCATTATGTGCTTCATCTCACTCATAGATGTGGCGCATCATCAGCCGAGAGTAGCATGCCTAATACATAACTCCCACTCCAAAAATGCACTTATTTTGCAAACAAGATGTCATAGTCCAGGATTGTATCAACAAGCTCTGAGAAATGACTTAATCCCAATGAAATTTAGTAGAAGTAATCAAACATCATCATGAAATGGTTGAGTGTTATGAGATGAATGAAATCTCATATTGCTAGATACAAGCTGTTCATGATGTCACTGCTTGGTTTTTTTTTCTTTCATTATTTGCTTTTTCAATTTCTTCTTTCTCTTCTGTAGTCATTCTCAAACTTCTGCTGATTATCTAGATGTTGCCTAGAGAACAAAATGCACTGTACACTGGTTTACAGCTTTGATGCAATATCTCTAGTATTTTGCCTTGACACATCTGATTTCAGCATTTTATTCTGACTCACATTCACCCTCTATTGGATGAACAGAAAACTCCACCAACAAAGCTCCTTAGTTGCCTCTTATGCCATACATTGCAGGTAATAAGGTACCTATTATTTGCTCTCATTTATGATATTAAAACACATGAACACCTTTCTCAATATAATTTGTCAGGTTTACTATAGGCGAATCTTGGAAAAGGATAACGCAGTTTTAATGTAATAATAAGACCCATAGCCCATCTAGGTGGTAGGGGTGCCACACTGGATACATCAGCACAACAAACTCTCTAAATCACTCTATCCTCAGCCATTCACGGGAGTGTAGAGAAATCACGCTCAAACTATTCAATGAAGTTTTACTAATCACAGGAAACATAGGCCTACATAACACGCAGGTTTCATCACAAACGGAGATCATAGGAAGGGGAGCCTCAGTCGGCTCTTAGCCTGTAATGTTACTGTTCTTTACTTCATTTTTATCGCATATGTTGTCAATGAGTGTAACATAAACATTTGGTTTGAGTATCGGCACGGTTCGGAGAGAACACCTAACAAAAATTTCTAAAGGAATATTTAACAGCAACAATATTTCTTGCTATGGTCATGTTCTGTATGCTAAGACCGGCCAGGGGTGGGCAAACTACGGCCCGCGGGATATTTTGCGGCCCTCAAACACAATTTAAATAAACGGGCAATCGTCAAAAATGATTTTTTCCCCATTAATATTACACAGAAATCCATTGGAATTTTAATTCGACTTTCTTATATATTATATATACAATATTTTTTCCCCAATTTAACATCATTTATATATATATATATATATATATATATATATATATATATATATATATATATTGCCAAATATACATAATATTATATGCGGCCCTCCAATAGCTTTACAATTTTCAATGCGGCCCTCTGCACAAAAAGTTTGCCCACCCCAAAGCTAAGACATAGGCCTCGGCCTGAACAACAGTCATAATCATGAACATCATAATAAAATATGAATGTTACATTTAGAAAAAAAAAGAAGAAAGAAATAGGCCTACGTGTAGGGATCAAGGCCTATCGTGCCATACTAACATACCTTACACTTACAGAGTAATCCCTATATTAGAAACTTTTCTAAAAACAATGTAATACCATTTTACACTATTTTTCTCTCCTCTACAAGTCTCTATGATTACCAGAAAAACTACAGGCCTATCGGATATTTTAAGAGCCACTGCTTCCTAAAGATCAAAAAGATAGAACACATTACCTTTGCACGTGCTCCTGAAGTAGTATTCTCAATGACGATATTTGCACCGCTCTGGTCTGCGCTTGCAATTGCAATGATTCCTTTTGAAGATCTCTGAATTGTCATACTTCCGCTGGAAGCTGAAAATACAGAACACTTTATGTTAGACCTACATATGGGGTCTATACAAACCGTTATATATCTTCAAATAAGTCATCTGTATAAACAATTTTTAATGAAGTTCTCAATTATTTTAAAAAAATAACGAACGCATTGTTATAAACACTTTTTAATGACTATCGTTTGGATGGAAAGAAAACTAAGTTAGATATTTAGAGATATGAAGTTAGCAAAACGTTAGTTCCCCTCCCGGTTACCCTATCTCCAAAAAAAAAATTAGTTCCCTTCCCTTAACCGTTACTCCATCTATAAAAAAATGTTGGTTTCCTTCCCCTACCGTTACCCGATCTCCCTAAAAAAATTGGTCACTCTCCCTTAACTGTCACTCCATCTCACATAAAGTTTGTTCCCTTCCCTTAACGGTTATCCCCATCTCCCCCAAAATTGTTAGGTCCCTTCCCTTAACCGTTACCCCATCTCCGCAAAAAAATTGATACCCCTCCATTAACTGTTACCCTATCTCACCCAAGGAGTTTGTTCCCTTAGCTTAACGCTTACTCCTATCTCCCCCCCCCCCAAAAAAAAGAAGACAGGTTATACGCTCTTATATTGCAACACCACCCTCCCGTCTTCTAGCAGTCATATCAACGGCCCTGTATGACTGTATATAGAGGTGTTGATTCACCAGTTCAGGCATGTCTTGAGCAGATTTCATCACATGAGATCATTGAGTGGAGTAATCAACCCATCACCAAATCTCCCTACTCGCCTCATACAACAAAAAAGGCCCAAATGAGTAGAAGATTGATTTAATTGTGATAGGGTTTGCCATATGTCAATCTTCCCTCTAAAAAAGCAGCACGCCTTTGTAGAGAGTAACACTCACAGCACGTAACATCTCATCTTCAAGTGATGATCTATCTATTCGCTGAAACCCTTTGTTGCCTTTCGGCGTCAGGGGTAAAAGAGTTTTCTGAAGACAGCCGTCTGTCTCCGGGAAACCCTCCATTTTCTACGATCGACTTGAGTTCTCACTGTCGGATTGCTAATCCTGTCGCAGTTTTGTATCGGGAAAACCTGACCTGGCTACTCCGTGATCTCTAATTAATACATACATTAATGAGGCCACCTATTCCAGATGAAGAATCTAGGGTCGCTGTGTGTGCATAATGAGAGAGAACACGAAGGAAGTGACAGAGATTGGAATCACGCAACTTTGGGAGGATGATAATCAAGCGATGATAATATCTAGAAATCTCCTAAAAATGCACTAGTAAACATTACGTTACAATCTGATATCGAAAACTGCGACTTGGTGAACACAAAACAAATTTCTTAACAACTATGTCTCAAATATCAATGGACAATGAAAGAATGGAATCCACAGGGACAAAGAACATAAATAAGGTCTAAGCATTTGGGAAAAGAAAGACCATGGAGGATTTGACTGAGGTTGGGATCACATAGAATGAGAGAGACCATGAAGAACTTGACAGAGATTGGAAGCACATAGGACTTGACAGAGATTTAAACCACACAGAAATAAATAAATAAGGTCTAAGCATATGAGAAAAGAAAGACCACGGAGGACTTGACAGAGGTTTGAATCACATAGAATGAGAGAGGCCATGAATGGATTTGACAGAGATTAGAATCACATAAAATAATAGAGAAAATGAAGTACTTGACATTGATTGTAATCACATGAAGGACTTGACATTGATTGGAATCACATAGAATCACATGAAGGACTTGACAGTGATTGAAATCACACATAACGACTTGACAGAGATTGGAATCACATAAAATGAAAGAGAACATTAAGTACAGGGATTTGAATAACATAGAATCACATGAATGACGTGACAGAGATTGGAATTACATAGAGTCACATGATTAACTTGACAGAGATTGGAATCACACAGAATGAGAGAGAACACGAAGGACATGACAGAGATTAGAATCATATAGACGACAGAAATTGGAATCACAGAATTGACAGCCAATGAAAATGAAGAGACTAATCGAATACGTCATAAAGAAGGCTGGATTTCCAATTAGCCAATATGCCTTATATCGTAGACAATAATATGCACCAGAGAATGTGTAAACATTCTAGAGACCTCAATTAACTGAACAGCAAGTCCGTGTTCTGGAGAGTGATACGAGAAAGCAACAACTGTGACACATGCAGTTGTTCAGAAACATTTATTTTCTTGAAACTGTGGTTAACATTAATACAGGAAGAGTTTCTTTATTTAAAGAGTGCCTGACAAGTAGTCATCTATTGAGTCAAAGGGCATGAAACCACCCGACCACTGGATCAGCAACCAACCATCATATAGGAGCATTATTACTAAGACACCGTGCTGCACAGCAATGTTATGGACATTGTCGAATTATACAGTATCACCCAGTTTTTTTGCTATTAATTATTGTTTCTATTGCTTTAATTAGTAATACTATTATTTTCATTACTAGCATGTTTTATTACAAACTACGAGCTGATGTAGTATATACTATAACATCAAGCTAAATGTACAGAGAGCGTCCATACAAGTCACAGCACACTAGTTTACATTGCTGGTGACACTACCTCACATGAAATGGTATTTAGTATGGGCCCATGTGACATTATTGACGCTATAACATTTATGATATATATACTACTGCTCATGCCAATCGTGTATTGGGTAAATTGGTTAGTAGCATAACAAAGCGATTTTCGTGTTCAGTGAATGCAAGTTAACTTTGCAGCTAACAGAGATCTGCTGAATCACGCTCTACACTGAAGCATGGAAATATTTCACTGTTAATAATGTCATATTGCGCCTTTATATTTCATATCACATTCAGTGCACAGCTATATGCAACCCATATACATTATATATATATACATAGTAGGCTTATATGCGTGTGTGCACACATACACATACTCACTGACTCAATATCATTTTATAACAAACACAAAAAACATCGTAAACAGCATTAAGTAAGACTTAGGTATTTGATGAATGATATACAAAATTTGTAATTATCGACATAATTTTACAACAACAAAAAAAAAAGAAGGATTTTTAAAGCAGGAACGACAAGACAACAATTTGGGCGTGGTGTGCACAGAAAAACATAATTTGGGTGTGGTGTGCACAGAAAAGCAAAATTTGGGCGTGGTGTGCACTGAAAAGCAAAATTTGGGCGTGGTGTGCACAGAAAAGCAAAATTCGGCCGTGGTGTGAAATAATTTACAAAAGAATACATTTAGATGTTGTGTTCAATGCAACTCTTTGCAGACACGACTACCAATTATGACTGATACTGAGTAGAGTTACAATATCTAATAAAGTGAACGAATCTAGACATCTAGATACACAGCGGGTATGATACGGAGTCACACAAACAGTCGACTGTCAATAAACGTTGCCAGAGTTTCTCGTCATCTAACCAATTCTCATGTATAGCTAGAAAATATATGGACCTCATATATACGAAGTCCTCCAGAAGAGCCCTATGTGCTGATCTAACTCAGTGTCTCTCATCTTGAACTATCTTACTGTTTCCGTAATTTGCATTAGCAGGCGACAAACAAATAGACCTATGTACAAATCGATTTATGATCGGTCGCATCAACCAAGACGAATGACGCTGTGTGGGATCAACACACATGGCTATTCTGTAAAATGTTTGTTGACAACCGACTGTTTTTGTGACGTCGTATCATGCCGTATGTATTTAGATGTCTGTGGTTGCTTCTGTTCCCTCCTCTCCTCGTGTATTTCAATATATAACAACTTCGATAATAAAACTAGTAATATAAACAATGTCACACTTAAATACAAAAATATAAATGAATAAAAGATAATAAAATAAATAAAAGTTGTATTTATATATTACATTAGACCAAAATTACATTGAACAGTCGCAAAATGCAAACACTCCACGACTGATTTACATTGTCCACTCCATCACCTGTTGATTTTTATTAGTACTTATCTACTTGACTATCTCAGAGTCCCAATCAAATATACTAACCCTATAATAACTGTATACCAACTCTCTAACTACTTGACTGTACCAGCTCTCTAACTACTTGACTGTACCAGCTCTCTAACTACTTGACTGTACCAGCTCTCTAACTACTTGACTTGACTGTACCAGCTCTTTAACCGCATGAATAAAACAGTTCTTTAACCGCATGAATAAAACAGTTCTTTAACCACATTACTATCATCAAGTGTCGTTTATGCAATGAAGGTTGGCTGCAGTAGACCTCCAACATCCAATGTCTCTTGTTTTGAAGGTGCACTCTACTAGACTGTAACTTGTCCATCTTGTGATGTTACTGTCCCACTCGTATCTCTGCCTACCTCTTCTTCCCTCGACTTGACCCTCAAGTACCCTCTTGTCTTCAACAAGGTATCATGTCTTTTAATGTGTCCAAAATATTTAATAAAACATTTTATGCTTGATCTTAAGTTCTTTTAATAATTCTTCTCTCACATTAAGTGTTGTTGCAACCTTTTTGTTTGTTTTATTCTCTTTCCATGATGTTCTCCCTATTCTTCTATATATCCACATCTCAAATGTATCAATTCTGCCTTCTAATTGGTTGTTTATAGTCCATGTTTCTGAAACATACAGTAATATAGAATAGATGTAGCATTTTATAATTTTCATTTTTATCTTGTTTGTAGTTTGTTTAGATGTTAATATTTTCCTCATAGGATTGAGTCATTCCTATTCTCCTTTTAACTTCTGTTTAACATCTGTCATTATTTGTGATTATGTGTCCAAGATATTGATAGTGTTCTACTTGTTGTAGTTTCTCTCCATCTATTTTTATGTTTAGCACCTGTTCTTCTGTGACTGTGCTGATTATCATGGTTTTTTGCATGGTTATATCCAATCCATATTCCTTACTTGATTTATCAACCTGAACAATTAGTCTTTGTAGTTCATGTTCACTTTCTACTTTCTGCTAAAAGAACAGTGTCATCTGCATATCTCAGGTTGTTTAATTATTTTCCCACTGATCTTGAGTACTGGCATTTCTTCTATATGTTTAAAGATATTCTCTGCGTAGATATTAAATATTTTGGGTGATAAATACATCATTGTCTTACCCCTCTTCTTATTTCTATGTATGGTGAGTAGCTGTTTTCACACTTTATTGGTGCAGTCTGTTCATGAATATGCCATCTCTTTAACCACATGACAATTCCAGCTCTTTAACCACATTGCTATGTCGGCTCGTTAACCGCGTGACTATGCCAACTCTTTAACCACTTGACGATACCAACTCTTTTATAACTTGAACATGCAAGCGCACTAACCACATGATCAAACCAATGCCCTAGTCACATAACAATCCGCGATATTGTTTTCTAACATCTGCTGGGTTAGAACATTTTTTTTGTCATGATTCTTTCTACCAAGTTGTCAAATTCTCCATTTAACTATATAATTGTTCTATTGAATTAAATGCTGTAAGTATAATTTAATTTAGCAACTTTTATAAATGGCAACGCAGAACAATGTCATTTGACTAATAAACACAAATAGGAAAAACAAAAACCTGTAATGATTTAGTTTTACAGCTTACAACCCCCCCCCCTCCCCCACTCCCAAAAACAACAACAACAAAAAACTAGACTGAATCAGTGCTTTATAAATAAACATAATACAAATTACTACTCACAAAATGAACTGTTAATGACAAAATAAACATGTTCATGAACAGTTAAATTTGTTTATCCGTCGTATGTTTTGGGTTTTTCTTGACAAATGCCTATTAGTCAAAACGTCTTTTTAATGCGATACATTATTATGCATCTAGTCTGATATTGCCCATATTTATTTTAGGTCTGTGTATGTTCCCCACAACTTGATTTGCAGATATAATTTGTTTGCGTTCGTTCTCAAACTTCTACTGAAGCTCTCTTTTAGCAGGACAGTGGTCATGCTACACTTTAAGCAGGAGGTATTCCAGAGAAAGGAAATGAATTGTGACGCTATTTTATTTGCATCACTGACCCAACAAATCGGATTTCAGAGGTGAGAACTATTTTTCAGTATTTTTACGACTTCCAATGAACGTCTGTAACCATATTACTAGTAGAGCAGTCTTACGGGAACAATAGTTCCTGTACTACACACCGGTCACTGAACTCAAAATTAAAAATTATCAAACATTCTTGACAATTATACCGCTGTCTGTGATGCTATCGACATAGACGCCCACCATTTTTTCAGATATGCTTTGGTGTGCCAAATTGTAGTTCTGTGAATATTGCAGTTGTTGTCCAAGCTGGTCTAAAAGCTGATTCTGTTTGCTTTTAAACTGTAAACCTGAATAATTTTTGTTATATATTGGAAGTTGTGCCTTTTTTTATATGAAGAAAATTCGATAGAAAATGTTTTGATGTTAAACGTGAAATTACAACGCGATAAGAAGATTTCAAATTGTCGAAGTACAATTGTTCTTGTTTTTATCGTTATTCTGAAGAATTGAACATCCTTGACTAACTTTAGTAGCATACTTCCGACGTCTTCTTTCATTTGTGACAATAATACATTCAAACAATCAGTGACTGTAGCAAAATATGCTTCCAAGGATGTAGATATAGTGATATGTGATGTTAGATTTAAACTCCTCTTAGGAAAAACAGATCATGACAGGATTGTAAAAAAGGGCAAAGAAAACAAACGGCAAACGTTTGTCTCCAGGGCTAGAAAGGGAGCAAAGAATAGCAGCACTTGATCCTGCCATGCGTGTCATAAGAGGCAACTAAGGAGGTTTCAAAAGGGTTGGATGTCGCACCCCATAGTGATTCAAAATACATAAGTATGTAGAATTTTCAGGCCGAAAGGGGCAGATATCGCAGCTAAGCCCTAAACCACGATCCAAAGCATTTCCTTCCTTGGACTACATGCCGTTAATCCACATGAGCCGTTTGAGAATGAACACAGAAAAGGAAGATGGCAAACATTTAAAACCATAGTTGTTTTCCTTAAAAATATAAATAACGAAGAAAAGCTTCTTAAAGGCGTCACCTCATTAGCAAAGTCCTTTTCACCGCCGCATAGGTCTATGATTCAGTGCTTGTCAATAAATATATGATAATGTTTTTTGCTTCATAATAACTACCAAGGACCATTTCAATGAAACTCTCATTCATTATTTAGTAGGTCTATCTTAATCTACGCAGCATTCATGTGGAAACCTCGCATTGCTTAGATTCGAGATATGTGCCTACTGTACTTTCAAAAAAATATGTTAGGCTTCTCAAACAGACATATAAGAACAATAAGTTTTATTAAAATAATTGCGGGAAAATACTATCTATATATACTATGTGAGAAATAAAAAAGGGGGTTACAACATAGCACATTGTAGAAAGTAACAACACTCAACACAAACACAAAAAGTAAAACAAAAGGTAACTCATCTTTTATTCAGTCTTGATATTATGCAATCCACAGGAAAGAAAGAAAAAAACAATTCCAATCATCAATGCCAACGGCACTACGCCAAAAGATTGCGACGCCGAGAAAAAATAAGTTCGTTAATTTGAAAAATTAGGAAAGGTCGAAATATGTAAATGAGTTTCGTAACCAACAGTCAATCGAAAACAGAACTCTCCAACAAAACAAAATGTTCATTACGGGAATCAGCGGCCATATCACGTGACCACAGTACAACTTTGTAATATTTACGTAATTGTATACAGCTTCCGTGACTGATAGTCATTTGATTTGTAAACAATCTACCCCAGTGGAATGCCGCGGTAGTGTAATGTTAAATCATTCGCACGCCGACCTGGATATCGAGTCCACTTGTTATTTCTGGTTTCAGATACAAATTACGTCCGTAGTTCACACATCCACCATCAAGTGGGTAGCAGTGATCACACTCTGGTAAGATCGAGGAATGGCACCATGGGCATTGCTACTGAGCAAGAAGGGTAAGCGATGCTAGCTAGGCAGTTTCTGATCAATAACCGACTAGGCAGCTGAGCATGTATGGGGAAACTGTAATATGACGCTGCTGCATAATTCAACTTACCTATACACTTATACCTTCCACCGAACATTCGTGTTTTACAACTGGACATACCGGTCACCTGACTTGTGATGGAGCCGTGTTGTTCAATAGTGGTGATATAAGCTATACGCACAGTGACCAAAGCAAAAAAAGTATACGCAAAACGGGATCAGCCAAGATAAATGACGTAGTCTGTTTTATATTAAGCAGACTGGATTTGTATTGTAACTCATAGAATTAAATGTGTTTCCCCGCCGAAGACGGATGTGTCGGGCCATTGGCGCAAATAAAACGGCGACACAACGCATTTCCATTTTCTGGACTACATCCTGCTGGAAATCTAGCAGGACCATGATCCAGCTAGATCCAGTTGGAGTTTGAGAATGAACGCAGAAGAAGAAGAAATGTGTTTAGGGTTTTATTTGAAATTGGAAGTAATACACTGCAATGTGTGTGTGTGTGTTTATTTGTTCACACTCATGTTTTGTGCTGTCACAATCAGTGTGTGTGTGTGTTTATTTGTTCACACTCATGTTTTGTGCTGTCACAATCAGTGTGTGTGTGTTTATTTGTTCACACTCATGTTTTGTGCTGTCACAATCAGTGTGTGTGTGTTTATTTGTTCACACTCATGTTTCGTGCTGTCACAATCAATGTTTGTGTACATTCCTTTCTTATGTCTTGCATGCATGTAATCGTTGAAGTTTCAGTAGAATATCCGGTTGTACATTGCTTCTGAATAGTCGTACGTGTCTACGTAAGTTAAGTGTTTGTAGTAAAATTCTGATATACGTTATACGCCGGTGAGCTCGTCTATTCTAGGCTAGGGCCGTAGATGCGTTTTCAAAATGTACGTAAGGAGGAGATTTTACCATCAGAAAAAGTTAATTCTCCCGTTTTGCTGTGTAATTTTGTGTAAAATCCTTCTTTATAAAAGAGATATGTAATGACCTATTTGCGAAAAACCGTTATGGGGTGGATTTTACCCACCTTTTCGCTACATTCTTAGGATTAAAAGGCATATTTTGATATAACCCCTCCCCAACTTATAACCCATCCTCTTACATACGGCATTGTTACATCTGCTTACATCTGGTTATCCGAATAGCGTTCTTGTTTAGCTACACAACTCTTGACATGATATTTATGGAGTCTTATTAATTTTGCTGATTCACAAATATTTCTTGCATCGGGTACTCGTTCTAAGCTCTCTAAGAGCATTCCGAACGCAAGCTCTGCCTATTGCTTGTTCGGTCCCCATAATCACCACGGCGTGCTTCAGCAGATTGCCGTTTTAGCTGCAGAGCTATGCCGCTTTAGCTGCAGAGCTAACTTTTATTAGCTGACCAATTAATAACTTTATTGTACTACGAGCCACTTAACTAAATACTCGATTGACATGAACAGTTATCCGCCACCCCATAAATGTTGTTGCGTCAATGATGTCAAACATCTACATTAAACACCCACAGCTCATGTGATGCTCTGTCACAGCAATATAATCAGTGCACATCGACTTCATACGCCCTGTATTATCTTTTCGAATTGAAATACAAAAATAATTATTGGTGGCAGTTTTTGCATCACAAGTTTGCAGTGTTAGTTGTGAATATCATGTTTTTTAAATGTGTGCCTTGCTAAGACATTAAATATAAACAGCAGAAAAATACAACTCTGGTTAATTCGATAAACCGACCTGGTTAGTTCGATAAACTGCCCTGGTTAATTCAATAAACCGACCTGGTTAGTTCGATAAACTGCCCTGGTTAATTCGATAAACCGACCTGGTTAGTTCGATAAACTGCCCTGGTTAATTCGAGATTTTTTTTCGTGTACTCTCTTCGCGGTCTTATTAAGCATACAGCAACATGTAGATGATAATTACTAGTAACTTTATGTAAAGTTCAACTCATGATGAAATTATATTTTCTGTTAGTCATACGTTGCATATCACACATTAATTATGCTTTAAAATCCCCGCATTCTTTGATAACTAAGTTTTCAACAGAGCAAATCACTTACGTATGTCTACTGTACTGCAAGAACAGCCTCACACGCTCTTACGAAGCAAAGAGGAATCACGGTTCAATATATGTGGGAAGATAGATAATTCTATATATTTTTTCCACATACCGGTTCACACGATCTTATTGGACATATACACTTGTAATAAATGTACTTGTATTTATTGAGGCACTGTTGTACATTGTTTATACAAGTAAATATAAGTAGGAAGCCAGAGGACAATTTTTAAAAATATATGTCTATATATGTTATCCATGTTTACAAGAAGACATATCGGCCCTTGTATAACTAATACGGATATTATGTTATATGTTTGTTGTTACTGAGGATATTTTAATACCCGTACGGGATGTTTGTTGTTGTTGTAATAGTCCTTGTCTCGATCGGTCAGTTCTGGTGACTTTCAGTGCACGGTTTGAAAGGTTTGCACATTTATACAAAGTTCAAGATTGGCAACACAGCCATGTGTACATGTGGACAGGCAGCACAGAGTGCCAAACATATACTTCAAGAGTGTTCTGAGCATGAAACGCTGAGGCAGACATATTGGCCAGAGGAAACAACACTGGAATCAAAACTCTATGGGACACTGTATGAACTACAAAAGACAGTGAGTTTTATTAAGGAGACAGAATTACAGATATAGACATGTTTCAAGTGAACGAAAGAAGAAGAAGAAGAAAGGCTTGATGAAATCGCATCTTTTTTGGAGATGCGGTTAGTCAAGTACGGAAGAACGCGTGTTCAATAGTTGCTAGGCGATTTGGTGCCGTTGAACGGACTGGTTCAATTCCCGTTAGACTCAAGAATTTTTACATTGTGTATAAAAGACTTACAGACGGAATGATGTGTATATAGGCTTAAAGCTGAAAATATGTGTCTTCTTCAATAAGATGTTTTTATGAAGTAAGAATATTAACGTGGAGGATAATGCATAGAAGGACATGACAAGAAATGAACATCTATGACACGGAAGATATATTTATATGACTTTGAACAAATAGAAAAAAATGGAAGGCAAGATCATAGAAATTTGAAGAAGAGAATTCATGATACGATACATGGGTGTATTATGTGCACTGTGGTTCACAAACTGGGTTATATCATCTCCATTGAAATCTACAGCGGATCTCACACTGGAGAGGTCGACTACTACAAATATGACAGAAGCTAGTCTAAAGAGAGGCGGGGGAGGGGAAGACGAAAACAGAAAGGTAACTGTTCGGACGATACCGAATAAAACGCAGAACACGTCAGGGTAGTACGGGTGCCAGCACAAAAAAGATATCCAAACAAATATATCCTCAGCCATTTAGAGAAGTAGAAAAATCACGCATAGTCTTGATTGATGTTATCAAACCAGTATTTTCTTTTCCACCTCTCCTCCTTCCACTATCGACTGTTCCTTGCAAAATAATTTTTGAAAGCAAGTGTGTCTTGTTACATGTCCAAATCAAACACGATTACGCCATTTTACCATTGGATTCACACCAAACATAGAAAACGAAAGAGAGGAATTTTTGAAGGATGTAAACAGATTAATAAATAACAGCAACAATGAAGATGACCTATATATTTTGGGAGATTTAATGCACATCGTGGCTCAAACAGAGAAGAAATAGATTAATATAAAGGACCTTTCGGTGACACAAGACACAAAATTAACGACAGCGGTTATAAACTAATAGATACATGCATCCAGCACAACCTCTTTATAACGAACACCTTCTTTAAAAAATAGACAGAGTCACAAGTGTATACATGGTATAAACCGAACAGCTTGGAATGCAAGAGCCAGATAGACTTTATACTCAAAATAAGAAACAATGGACGAAAAAGAACAGACGCACGAGTAATACCTAACATGTGTGCAGACACTAGCCATTAGGCAGTAATAATAACAGTCAAAACAAACAGAGCGAACAATAACATGCACAAGAAAAGCACAAAGCAACAAGGGCAACTAGATATACAGAAATTTGAAGAACTAAATATGCAAAAGTATATCCAGGAAAATAACGAAGAATTCGCAAAGCTACAAGAAAACACCCAGCACATAGAAGAAGCATGGAAATATTTCAAAAATGCCATCATACAAACAGCAGGAAACATATGCGGATGGCTTTAAACTTTAAAGGCACGAAGCCAAAAAAAAAACAGCTTGGTGCACAGAAAAGGTAAAGGACGCAACAAAATATATATATTTAAAAAAAAATACAAGAAATGGGCAACAAGCAAAACGCACGAAGATTACTTATTACACAAGACAGTAAAGATTAACACCAAGAAAATCAACAAATCTGCAAAAATTAAGACATGATAAGAATACAAAGAAATGCTTAACAAGGATAGACAAAACGCACCAAAGATGTTCTACAAGAAAGTACAAAACATGAGAAGTAAAAAAGACACGAACCAAGAGAAATAACCAACGAAGAACACGGCAATATACTAAATAGGCTTCAAGAAATCATGGGAAAATGGAAACATTATTCCATTGTTAAACTTGAAAGAAGAAGAAGTGATTACAACAATAAACATAATAAAAGAAGACTTAGAACCATACATCCGAAATTCGAAATTAAAGACGCAATTAAACATGCACCAAATAAAAAAGCACCAGGGATAGACGGTATACCTATGGAGTTAATAAAATACTAACAGTGACAGGTATAAAGGGGCTACACAATCTCTTCAGTGTGATATGGAAGACAAAAAAGACACCACAGAAGTGAAATACAACGGTGATTGTTCCCATCTGGAAGGGAAAAGGCAGTAAGAGGGACTGCACTAAGTATAGAGGCATATCGCTCTTAAGTCACATAAGAAAAATCTTTAGCAAGATACTAGAGAGAAGGATGCGCGCATATATATACTAATTCAAGCTTATTCATTTCTACATGAGATGTTATAGGCTATCAAATTCTATTCCATTTGATAGGAAATAGTGTCAGACTTGGAATTATGTATGGATTGGGAAGGGAAACAGAGTGAGATAGAAAAAGAGTAAGACCTTATACAAAAAATGATGGTCTAGTTGTATAGAATCCTAGCTACTTGCGTTTAATAATGTATGTTTTCGAGCCGGTATATTCTATATCACATGTCCAACTAGGACATTCTTCTTCTTTTTCTTCTTCTTTCTGTTCTCATGTACCTTTCGGTGTTGAGAAGAGAGTGTACGGTCTTTTGCCTTTCTATTTGCCTCTTATGCTGTTATATGTCCGAGTGTCTCTAATACACTATCTATTCCCCTTTTACGAGGGCGTCCAATAGGTCGACTGTTTTCGTATCGTTTGTTAAGGGTTTCTTGGGCAATACTTTGCTCTTTCTTTCTGGTTATGTAGGAGAACTATTTAACTTGTTGTTTCTGAATGTATTCTAATGTTGACCTAATTTTTTTTTTTAGTTCCTCATTCCTGATTTTGTCTCTCAAGCTAACTCCAATCATACGTTCTACACATTTCATTTCAGTGGTGTTAATCTTATGAATTGTTCTAGAATCTAATGTCCAGGTTTGACACTGATAACACAACGTTGGTAGAAAAATGGTGTTGAATATCGCTTTCTTTGTTTCTAGTGTAATATCTTTGTTTTGTAATAAAGGTGTTAGTTGACTGATGACATGACAGGCATTATTACATCTTGCATATATTTCTGCTTCTTGTTTGTTGTCATATCTCAATGTGCTGCCCAGATATTTGAATTCATCTACTTGTTTTGGTTGTTTGTTGTTTATCTAGATGTTGATGTTCTCCTATTCTCTTGCAATATTCATTACTTCTGTTTTGTCTATGTTGATTTTCATTCCAAATTGTTTGCCTGCTGTGTCTATTATGTTTAGGTGGTCTTGCAGATTTTTAATGCTGTTGTGGAATAAAACCTGGTCATCTGCAAAAAGCAATTCATTTGTTTCATTAGAATTAGCTGTTTTGTTTATATGTTCCATGTATGTAATAAAAAGTAGTGGGGATAATACACATCCCTGTTTAACTCCTGTGCTAATCACAAAGTCCTCTGTTGCTGTTCTTACAGTGCAGTTGCTATTGTTATAGAGACTTCTGCAAACGTTAATTAAATGTTGGTGTGCTCCATATATTTTTAATGTTTCCCATAGTTTTTCTGTTTACTCGGTCAAATGCTTTCTCATGATCTATGAAGGATATGTATAAGTTTTTGTTGTATTCTATTGACTTCTCTGCCAACTGTTTCAGAATAAATATTGCATGAGTACATCCTCTGTTTCTTCTAAAGCCCATTTGTGTATTACTAAGCTGTTGTTCTATTACGGGTCTTGGTATTTTCTCTATTATTTTTGCATATAATTTTCCTGTATGGCTTAACAAGGAAATGTCCCTGTACTGGTTACAGTCTCTTTTGTTGCCTTTCCTTTTCCATATTGGTAACATTAGGACATTGAATAAAGAATTGTGAAAAATAATCGAGAAAAAAACTAAAACAGATATGAGATGTAAATATGTAAAATGTGAACACAATCTCAGAAAATAAGGAAGCAATGTAACCAGTTATGCATCTGACTGAAACCAACAAGTTAAAATAGTGAAACCTGTGTGTGTGTTGAGGGAGCGCAATAGGGGGACAAAGAATGATGTGGTATTATCTGTCCCATCCCAAAACAGGTTAAAGTGACTAGAGGCTATACTAATCACGTATGTCAAGCCGAAATGCGCAGATATCGCAGCTAAATGGTAAACCATGGCACATCAAATTCTGTTCCCCGGATTATATCCTGCTAATGTGCAGGAGTTTGAGTATGAACGCAGAAGAAAATTGTAAAAAAAACAAAACCTGATGACCAATAATTGAGAACAAATTGGAACCTTTTGGGAGAAGTTAAATTACATTGTCTAAAATAGAGATCGATACAGATGATAGTTGCAGCTATATATTCCATGGGGAAGAAAACCATCTAATAGCAGTAGTTGTAATAGTAGGCCCTATGCATGATGGGACAGTCTGCGTCGCATACTTGTTCACAAATTAGATCGTTAGAATTTGGCAACTGAGGTTCATGTGGGGTTGACAGCTACAGGAGTGCATATGGGTTGACGGCTACATGGGTTCATGTGGGTTGACGGTTATTGGGTTTCATGTGGATTGATGGCTACTGGGGTTCATGTGGGGTTGACGACTACATGGGTTCATGTGGGGTTGATGACTACAGGAGTTCATGTGGGGTTGATGACTACAGGGGTTCATGAGGGGTTGACGGATACATGGGTTCATGTGGGGTTGACGAATACATGGGTTCATGTGGGGTTGACGGATACATGGGTTCATGTGGGGTTGACGAATACAGGGGCTCATGTGGGATTGACGGCTATAATTTCACTAAACTGTTAGTATACACTGCCTAAGGCTTTTTTTATGTGCTCAATCGAGATCGGCGGAAGTTATAGCTAACCTGTTCGCTAAATTAAGTTGGACCCCATTCGCTACGTGTTTTGATTAGTGTTTGGCTTCTGTTGGTTACTATTTATATTTTTTAAAAAGGTATGGGAAAGAAGGGGAATAACAACTACCACCAAACATAGTTTACCAGGCAATAGTAATATGATAATTCCTTAATGCTTGTAAAACATGGACAGTAGGCCTACGTCAGAAACGCAGGAAGACTCAACTACTTCCACCTAATCTGCCTTCATAAGATACTCAATATCCATTGGTGGGATAAAATACCCGACAGTTAAGTACTGATGAAATCTAAGTCTGTAAGCGTACATACAATGTTGATGAAGGCACAGACCCGTTGGGTAGAACTTATGGTTTTCATGAAAAATAATCGTCTATCAAAGAAGTTGTTACATGGAGAACTCCAGACTGGCTCCCGCAAGGAAGGATGACGTTTTAAAGACACTCTTAAGATATCACCGACTTACTTAAAAATAGACAAAACTTCATGGGAAAATCTTCTACAAGACAGATCCGACTGGAGTCGCAAAATCAAGAGTTGTGCACCAGCTGTAAAGAACCTCAGACACTATGATGCGCCGCAAAAACGCGCTAGAAGAAAGGTAAGAGCTGCTTAATGGCCCATAGACTTCTCCCACATATGCCCAGAGTGTGGTAGACAATTCTTTGCACGCATAGAACTCATTAGTCACAGTCAGGCACACCACATACATCATCATCATCATCATCGTCAAGCAATTATCCTCATCATACATGGAAACATTTTCTCCGGTTTGTCCCTTCCATATATTCCCTTTCCAGTTTTCCATCAAATAAAAATAGGAAATGAAAATTTTCCTCATCTCTCTTCTCAAAGTTGTTCTAGACATTCAACTTCTTATTTTCCCCCTTGGATTTCTGTGGAATTCTGTGATCATCATTATATGTTTTTATCATTATCAGAATTATTCAGAGTATGTCCAATCCACTCCATAAACATCATTTCTTATCAATAATACCACGTTGTACTCTGTTATGTTCAGAATACTGATGATTATATTTTGCTAACAAATGTTTTCCACAGTACAATGTCTGGTACACATATTGTTTTCAATATTTGTCATAATCTAATTTTATAATAAATTACCCCAGTGTTGTCAGTGATCGAAAGGAGAGCAAAGAATAGCAACAATTAGTCCTGCTATGCATGCCATTTGGAGCGACTAGGAAGAATTTGGTGGTAGGGGTTTGGCTAACCATTACAAAAAGAATCAAAGTGACCCCGAAGCCATACCGAAATAGGATGTATCAGGCGGAAAGGCGCAAATATTACAACCAAGCTGTAAACCGTGACGCAACACATTCCGCTCCGAATTAGATACGTTAATCTGCAGGAGATTGAGAACGTACGCGGAGGATATAGATAATAATTCAGCACATTGACATTTCTCCTAACATTGATATTGAGCACATTGACATTTCTCCTAACATTGACATTGAGCACATTGACACAGTGCGCTCCTAACATTTCTCTGCATATATAATTAACACTCATAGTGAATATTTGTGTGATTTCAATTTTTCTGTGCACAGAATATTGAATATTTGTGCGATTTAACTTCCTCTGTGCGCAGAATTCGTTCTCTGTTATCCACAACTATATCTTCTTGTGTAACTATTTAGACTTTTAACATTTTTTATTGTGCCATGTGAAGTATTTTCTCCAGAACGCTGTCTTCCCAATGACCCTTCTCTGTCTCGAACCATGCGGTTTGCATTTTCCAACGACATATTCATGTTATCTTTAATGTCGTCTGTCTATCGTCTTCTTGGTCTGCCCTTCTTCCTCCTCCTCTCATGTGATCTGCCCTCCATTATTTGTCTTTCTAAACTTATGTGTCTCTTAATATGACCAAACAATCTCCTATTGTACACAAGGGTAAAACTGAATCTCTATACTGGATTTTAGGTGGGTCCTTCATTCAGCTAATTCCTTCTCCAGATAAAGTCCTGCCAACTAGCTAGACACATTGTTACTCACATTTGCTGATCCGACTTTTTCAATGGCTGAAGATACAAAGTACTCGCAAAATGACCAATGAAAATCACGGATCTGTCGTATCAAACAAGATTAGTGATACTATCTGATTGCGGGAAATATATTGAAGAAGGATTTGATTCGTGAAACGACTATTTCTCGATTTCCTTCAGTTTTCCTTGTCACTCACGTCAGGGGGGTCCCAGCCAAGGTGATATCTGGTTATGTTGAATTGTTATTGCCAGAGCTCCTGTGTAGCCGTGGAGCAAAGTATAGCAACACTGTATACATTCCTCGCATGTTATAAGAGGCGACTAAGGAAGTTTTGGGGTGAACTTGGCTGTTCCATCCCTTGTATGGTAAAAGTGACTCAGAAGCAATGCTCAAGTCGCACGTATCAGGCCGAAAGGCTTAGATATCGCAGCTAAGCTGTAAACCATGACATATGAAATTCTCCGGATTACATCTGCCAATCTACAGGAGTGTGAGAACGAATGAAGACGAAAATGAAGAACTATTTTGCTGTCGTCAAGAATTGTTTTTTTCACTCATGATTTATATATATATATTGTCGCCACGAGTTTCATTATCATCATCATGTGCCGTGCACGTGGCATGAGTGATCATTCATCTCCGCAATATTCAATCTGCAGTTAGGTATGTGAATGTGACAGGTGGAAAGGCGCAGATATCGTAGCTAAGCTGTAAACCATGACATAATGCACTCGGTTCTTCAGACTATATCCTGCTAATCTACAGGAGTTTGAGAATGAACAAAGAAGAAGTTCTTACCAGAAGGTGTACCAACTCCACAGCAGCTCTTCATTAATTAACCTCCAACGAGTACTTGTTTCTACAGTGTCCTCATTACAATTGAATTTTTTCTTCTGATAACAGATATCATCTTTCCGTTGGTGTAACTCGAAAAGTAGTGCTTACATTTTCATGTTTAATAATTAATTTCCTTGCTTTTATGAGTCGACGGTGTAACAGAGGCAGTAAGTTTGATATCCTAACAACGTACAGTGTTCAATTCTCAGCAATACGATTCCATAATTTACCTAGTAAGAATTGGCTCTAGGAATGTCTGAACTGGGGATACATTTGGAACCGTCACCGGAGCTATCGGATAACCGTTCCCCAGCTGACACTCTGAGGTACCGCTCCTCAGCTGCCACTCTAAGCTACCTCTTCTCAGATGACACTGACATTCTCAGCTACCGCTCTTCAGCTGACTTTCTGAGCTAACTCAAAAGGACTAAAGTCTGTAGATAATGGGAGAGTGGTTTGGGGTGTTTTCACCCCACTTCTTAGTTAATTAGACAATGAATTTACTAGGAATTTTAGTACTAGGAATTTTAGTACTAGGAATTTATTCAAAATTGCTAGTAATACAACTCCTCAAATTTAACCCCTCCTTTTAACCATTCCCCCCCCCCCAAAAAAAAATGGTCACACATTATCTAATAAAAATGAAAAAAATTACGCACGAAAATGAATGACCTCTTTTAGGTAACACTTTTCCCCCTCCTACCCCCCCCCCCCCCCAAATAATCGATTTGAGGCAAGACATGTATAGGGCCTATTGCTCTAGAATAAATAACACAAGTAGTATACTGTTTTCTTATCAGAAAAAGATAGCTCGTCAAGATTCTAAAGCTCGTCTACGAGGGCATTATGGGAGCAGACAAATGTGGACCGATTTTGTCTGATTTATGTATCGAGAGCGAACTGCGTATATTGACTTGGGAGAAGATTTCTACACATCCCAGACGAATAACATTCCAGAACACCCCACGATGACTGATGCAGATCACGAATAACACTCCAGAACACCGGACCATGATTAATGCAGATCACGAATAACACTCCAGAACACCGGACCATGATTAATGCAGATCACGAATAACACTCCAGAACACCGGACCATGATTAATGCAGATCACGAATAACACTCCAGAACACCGGACCATGATTAATGCAGATCACGAATAACACTCCAGAACACCGGACCATGATTAATGCAGATCACGAATAACACTCCAGAACTACCCACCATGACTGATGCAGATCACAAATCTATCTTAGAGCTATATTCGGCTACCTATATACAGCTACCTATCTCGTGTGTGACTAACTGGTTCGATATGAAAAGTAGTTAAATTTAACCCAGTTCCAATTCTACTACTGTCAACTACTGATCACCTCCCCTTCTGCTTAATTTTATACGCTGTTAATTGGTAGCCCCATCTCCGTACATATCTTTGTGTGATCACTATTATGTACACATGTACATTGTTTTGTATGTTTGTATATATATATATATATATATATATATATATATATATATATATATATATATATATATATATATATATATATATATATATATATATATATATATATATATTGTGTGTGTGTGTGTGTGCGCGCGCGTGCGTGCGTGTGTGTGTGTGTGTGTGTGTACAGTTAGCATCAATGGTGTGAAGCACTTACTAAATCAGGTTTAACACGCATGGCTAGTTTTCTTGTAATCAAATCAATTTAGACTTCAAATCAAACGACATACTAAGAGAAGAGACACAACCAGAATTTGTGACAAACATCATCAGAAAACGCCGCTGGACATACATCGGCCACATACTTAAAATTAAGGAAGACATAATTCCACGACACGTCTTCATGTGGACACCAGACGGGTAAAGAAAACAGGGAAGACCGAAAACAACGCTCAGAAAAACATTTATGAATGAATTAAACTCAATAGGCATATAAATGCAAAAGACCTGCAATCCTTGTCAACTGACCGATAGGCATGGAGAACTATGACATCCGCCCTATGTGATAAACTTGGCAAAAGAGGAACTGACTGATTGACTGACTAGTTTTCTTGTAGTATTCTACTGAACTCGTTTGAGATTTGTCTATCGATGCTGTGTTCAATTCAAACGAGCCCAGCTGTTGCTTATAACTAAACATTTTTACGTTATTTTTCTTCAAATACAATGATACGCGGGTGTAAGAGCATCCCGTTGTATTGATCGTATTGTTTGTTTATTTCTAATTGTTTGTTGTTTCTGGATAAAGTTTACAAATTGGACCGAAACGTCATAAAAATCATTGTTCCTTTGTTTTTGTTATTTCCCATTGACATTATTTTACATTCGATATTTTTTAAATATTTATTTATTTATTGTAAATATCTCTGTTCCAACAATCAAACAGGTACCGTATCCGCATCGAAAGTTGGCAGCTACATACCGGCAACATCATTTGTCTCTTGCCTTGCTGGTGAACTATTCTAGACTTTCGTCCATGTTGTTGTGTTTATTTCTCACTTTCATCTTCTACCTATTGCTCCCTGCCCTTTAACTGTTCCTTCAAGTAATGTCTTAAGGTGTCAAAGCATTTTCTTTTTCATTACGATCTTTAGATCGTCCATACCCACGTGACCACTGTCCATCTTTTATAGTAGGTTTGATTTTATTAGAGTTTCCGTGATGCGGAGGTAAACACACGAGAAGCGTCTGACAACGCTAATTCTATCTTCGTGAAATGTAGTGAGAGATCATCCCACCCACACCCCAACCTTGTGTTCCTTGTGAGGGGAAGTTGGGCTCGTCAGTGCATTACGCACATATCATGGATGCTGCATTTTAAATAATGTATGATTTGTTTCGCTAAAAGCGTGGACGCATTAGAGCGTAATGTAATTATTTTTATATGTCAAAAATATTGTAGTTGTTTAGTTTAATTATTTTTAAACTCCCTTTTTCATTTTTAGTGTTGATAAAATTTGTTTTCTCTCTTTCCATGAAATTCGTCATATTCTTCTGTATATCCACTGCTTACAGGCATCAATTCCATCTTCCAGTAGTTAATAAATTATCCATGTTTCTGAGCCATACATGAGTATAGAGTAGATGTAACACTCGAAGACTCGTTTATTCTGTTCTATTCATTTAATCCTCATTCACCATAACCCTCAAGAATTGCAGTGGTGCCACTCTGGACACAACAGAAAAATCCCTTTATTCCTCTCTGTTCTCATTTCTTTAAGTGCGCAGAACCTTCCATATTATTAATCCAATAACTTCTTATGGTCCCTTCTTCTTCTTCTACCCTCAATTTTCTTCTGCAGGATAGTTTTGAAAAGGGAATCGTGTCTTATCCTAAAACCAAACCACATACAAGTTTTTGGTATTTCATCACCGCCAAGAAATGTTCATGTAGATCTTATCATCATCATCGAGTGCCGTCTCCGCAACGAAGGTTGGCTGCAATAGATCCCCAACATCCCCTGTCTCTTGTTTTGGTGGTGCACTCTGCTAGACTGTAACTTGCCCATCTTGTAATGTTACTCTCCCACTTGTATATCTGTCTACTTCATGCTCTCTCCCCTTTGACTGTACCCTCAAGTAAGGACTTCAATAAGGTGTCATGCCTTTTAATGTGTCCAAAATATTTTATTTAATGTAGATGTACAAGTGATTTTATGCAATATCTCACTATAGGCCCCAATGTTGGTTTTATATAATTGATGTGCAACTTTAGTTTGTAACATTTGTTTTCAAAAGCCCTATTCTCTCCTCCCTATTTTCACTGTAATTATCAAACTCTTACATTCGTAGAAAATAATAGGTAGTAATAGAGATTGATTGGCATATAGATTGATATACTGTGCTTAGTTTGTTCCATACAGGAATGTTAATCAAGAATAGGCCTACAGGCTATATTATACATGATGGCTCTATATTCACATTTATGTGTATTGTTTTCGTGTTTTCTTGAAGATGTTTTTATTGTTATTTCTGATCATTTGCCCTGAAACATAAATGGAGACATCTTTTGCTCAAATGAAAAAAAGTTCTGAATGATTCTGTTCATTCTAAGAACTGGAGAGTCGCATATGCCTATTACACATTTTATTATTTAAATTAAGCTAAAAACTAACTGCAGAATTCCACATTGAATTTAGATATTAGTAGCAAATACATTTGGAATTAGATGAGATCTAAATTCAGTGTCACAGTATCTGCGAATCTGTTTTGAAATGAGTGCATGGTGGTATAGCTGAGTGAGAAGAATTTTGAAATGAGTGCATGGTGAAACCTGAGTGAGAAGAATTTTGAAATGAGTGCATTGTGAAACCTGAGTGAGAAGAATTTTGAAATGAGTGCATGGTGAAACCTGAGTGAGAAGAATTTTATTATAGTTATTTTAAACACTTTTGTGGAATGTAAGTGTGTATTCAAATATGGCAGTATTTGCATCATTTATTAATGCATTTTTTTGATGATATTTGTTTCCTGAAGAAGCATTTCTATGAACCATTATTAATTGTTGCAACATTTTATTCTCATTTCCTTTGGCATCTCCACTTTCACATGATATCCTATAGGCCTATTGTTTCTTTCTACTGACGTTCCATTTAACATGTAGGTCTATTGTCCAGAAAGTCTTGTGACTTATATTCTAATATATAGCCCCCCCCCCCCTATAGATCAATATCATAATAAACTCAAAGAAAGATTGTGGGCACTAAGCATCCTTATGTTAGCCAAGTTTGATCTGTACTATGTATTCTTAGAATATGAAGTCCAGTACACAAAATTCAATCTGAATTGACTCCAAGCATATTGCTCTAACTCCACTGTGATTTTAAAATTTGGATGATAGAGCCTACCATCATTTCATTATGTGCCAACAGCCATGTGTAGTCAGATCGTGTGTAGATCAGATTATGTGCCAACAGCCATGTGTAGTCAGATCGTGTCTCTGTACATGATCTCAACAACAGTGTACAAACACTAAGGTAACACAGTTCTTTTATGTTTTTTGTGTATGCTTTTTTATAGTGTTTTAATTGTAAAAATAGTAAAATATTGTGTTGTTTAAATAATTGGAACTCTGAGCTTATAAAATGTTTTCTGTCGAACTGAACATTTGAGAGTACATTCTTTGGACAAAGAAGGGAGGGAAGGAAAAGTAAATCTTTTGGAAGGCCCTGAAGAGCATGCAATCAACACCTGACCAGGACTCTGAGTCTACATACACTGATATGGCTGCTGGAGCGGAGAGTGGAGCACTTATGGGAAAGCCCCACATACTGTGAAGCTAGTTTCTAATCAAGATGAAGAATTCTTTGGACAGAAGGCATTTCAAATTTGTTTTCAGAATTGTCTCAAAGATGAAAAACAACTCTTGAGTATTTGGTATGAAAAGCAGGAGCTGGCCCTCAGTGCCATACAACTTTCCTATCATTACAAATGAAAATATAATCGAATTATGAATCAGTATGAAAGAAAATGGTTTTATCCATGAGTGCTCAGTTGCTTAACAATTGCTTGATAAGACATCTCATGACTAGTGTCATCTTCAGAAATCCTTCATCATGGTATCATTCCTTGACTTTCCAAGAGCCATAATATTGTCATTTCTTGATTTTCCCAGAGTCATTATAGTACCAATGCTTGATCTTCCATTCAAGGTACCCATTTCCTGGTGACTTGGTGAGAGACAGGGGTTTCTTCAAATAAAATCATGAGTTGTGAATTCGCTTTAGTCAACAGGTGAGTGACTTTGCCATATCATAACTGCCCATTACAAAGTATAGGCGTAATATTATAAAATGGGAAGATATTCTCAATTATTTCTGCAAATTAAGTTAAGTCGCTCATGTATTGCAAGAGTTTGATATTACAGCAAAGAATAATACCAGCAACACTGGGACATGTATGTCATAAGAATAGACTAAAGAAGATTGGACAATGGGTTGTCTATTCCATCCCACAAAGAAATCAAAAGCTATAATTTGCAGAAAATAGATGTGCTGGGCAGAAAGACAGAAATTGCAGCATTGCTGTAAATTAGCAGAACAACTTATTTGTTGCTCAAATCATAAAATCTGGCTCTACTGGAGCAAAGGCAGAAGAAATGTTCTGTTTTAGCATTTTAATATAGGCCTATTTATAATACTATTCTTTACTATTCAAAAGTTGTTTCTGTGTTTATTCAAAAGTTGTTTCTGTGTTTGTGTTTATATTAACTTGTGTATATGTTATTTACAATCTGAGTTACCTTTTATTTGTTACTGTGAGTTATCATTTATTTATTACTAGCCTTATCAATTATTTGCTACATGATTACCTACTACTCTGAGTTACCTCTTTATTTGTTACTCCAAGTCATTCTTAATTTATTACTATATATATATATATTTAACTGCAAGTTATTTATTTATTACTGTGAGTTATCTTTTATGTAATACTCTGAGTTATCTCTTATTTACTACTAAGTTATCTATTGCTTACTACTGAGTTATTGCTTATTTATTATTACGAGCTACCTATTATTTGCAACATGAGTTATCACTTATTTCCTACTCTGATTCCTACTTATTTCCTTATTTTTTCTTATTTCCTACTCCTACCCCTAACTCAATTCTTCAGTGGTGGCACTAGTAACAGGCTGCATCAAAGCACTCTATAGAATTTATGTCAGTGCGTTCATCACTCTATTATTTTGTCATAAAAATTATCTCTTAACTTTTGTAAAAAAATCAGAATCCAGAACTTTGTGCATAGATAATGTGTAGAAAGTCCCATTAAATAATGTAGCATATCCGCATAATATCCCATGTAACCACAAAGTATGTTTTCAGTATCTTCAAATAATGACTCCCTTTTTCACGCTCTCAAACGTAATATCCAATAAACCCTACCCTCATAATTATCTACACATAATATCCCATAAACCCTACCCTCAATTATCTACACATAATATCCCATACACAAATTCTCATATTTTTATCTTTACTCAATATTCGAAAAAAATCAATCTTTAGATCTTGACATAAATGACACCATAAATCTTTTCTTGACAAAATATTCCATAGACCACACATTTCATTATTATCTTCCCATAATTATAAAAACATGCTCTATATTTTTTATTGTTCCTTAACATTCCAAAATCACAATTTAAATAGTCCACATAATAGATTACCCCACAAATCACACCATAATCTTATCTTTACATAATGCCCCCCCCCGCCCTCCCCATAGTGCACACTTTCATTCTTATCTTGATAGAATACTTCATAGGTTACACTTATGTATAAACCCCCCCCCCCATTACAAATTTTACCTCTAGACTTCAGTCCCCATGAAGCCTCACATGTTATTTTGTCCATCTTATTGCTGTAGCATGAGTCATTATTAAATAAATTTAAATATAGGCTAATCATTGAAAAACATGCCCACAGCTACAATGTGAGAATTGCCCCAAAATATTATTATTATTATGTCCATATGTAATATTCATTTAGATTCACTATTAATTTTATGTAATTTTCTTTCTTCAGAATTTGCAACATCTACATTAATCTTATAGGTCTATTATAATCCTATTTTTATATCTACTCTTAAAATATTTTCTAATTAAGCATAGGCCTAACTATAGCAATATTATTTATCAAACCTATTCACTAAAACTTATACCCATATCCATCTATAATACTATCACCAATGACAATGTAAAGAAATGAAAGAAAGCAGAGGAGCATAGAATGTTATACAGTCAGGATACACAGTGTGATCTATATTTGCAAAGCATGTGGATTTAGTACACAATAATCTCTCTCACAATGTTTGAGTTTGGAAGCTATTTTATGATGTTTTGTTGTTAGTGAACTTATTCATAAGGTAAACATTTTCTGAAATTGTTGCAGTGCTATAATATTAAGTGTTCTCAAATATTAATTAGTTATAACAGGTATACTCAGTTTTACAGTATTCCTTTATAGTCTATATTTCTGTAAAATATACAAACATAACATCTTTTGTTTCAGTTAATTAAGATTATGCTTTTGAATTAAGTTTTTGAGGGCAAAAAGTAATGAAGCAGTCATATTAATAATGTTGATGTAATTAAATAGCAATTAAAAGAAAATGCCAAACATTTTGTCAACAATCTTCAATTTCTGAAAATAGTTTTTTTGTTAAATTTGTTCTTATGTTTTGTTAATATTATTTTGTGTCATAGGTTCACACAACTGGTTACATTTTTTAAATTATGTTTGTATCGCAAGTGGAGTAAATTTGTGCAGAGATGGCTATTAATGTATTTCCCCAAGTCAGCAATGAATGTACAACATTGTTTAGTTGTCAAGTTGAATCGATCATGCTTCTTTATCAATCAAATCAATAATTTTCTTTCCTGTCAACTACAATGTTCTTGCATTCACACAGAAATGTGTTAGAAAGAAATGGCCAACATCTTTGTTCATAAGTATATCTTTTATTGTGTTCTCTACAACATAAGAAAAGTTGCTTCCAAATGAAAATAATTTGTAAATAAATAGGATTTTACTTAACAAGAAAAAAGTTGACAATGTGGAATACAGTTCTATCAGTCTACTAAGAAGCATATATGGCGTACATATATATATATAGGTTTTAAAAAAATTAGAAATTAATCTTTGCGAGTGTCATTTCTTCTGTGAGCAATATTTTTAAAAATCAGTTGGCAATTTAAAAAAATAGGGACTCGAAATTAATAAACATTGTTTTTGAAAACTAGAAAACATGTTTTGTGATTATATAAAAAAACATTGCCAATGGAGCAAGGCAAAGCCACGAAATTGATAATCCAGTTTAATAAGAAGTTGATTTATGGTTGTAAAAAATATTTCAAACAAATATAAACAACGTTCACATTAAAAGCTGACGTGCTATCAAAGGAAGAAAAACATTTGAGCAGAAAATGTCTCCATGGCTGGTTTTTGTTGTGTAAATGTACAGTAATGCAGATATGTAAAAAAAACTGGAGTGAATTTACACTTCAGTATAATCTCTTACAGTCCCATTTCTTTGGAATACATTTTTTTTTCCATCCATTATTTATGTCTTATATTATTACAAAAGTTCGTTGCAAAAGACACTTATGCAATTGTATAGCCATATTATAGTCAAAATGGTTTATTCACATTCTTGTTTAATTTGTTTTGATATTCAAAAGTTAAGCTGCAATGACAATGAGGCTTTAGCTCTTAAAGTACCATGCAGTACTTATTCGAAAACTGTCGAAAATTTGTTAGGATGCTGGAACATAAAGACTGGACATGTAAAGAACATTTAAAAAAGTTCATTTCTTTTTCTAATTTTACCCTTTTATATTAAAATTTAAAAATAAACTCTGTGTTTCAAATTATTTTTATAAAATTATCACAGAGTATAAAGAAGTAAAAACAAAATCATAGATTACTTGGAAAATCATAGATTACTTGGAAAATCATGAGAGAATTCAAGAGTTTTTAACCATAACTTCCACAAAATATAAATCGGCAATGTCAAATATTGAATGAAAGATGGTGTGGAATACTTACCAGGTAACTTGTGTCCATTATTCCATGAAAATCTCAGATTGGTTAGTAGAATGATGTAACACGGCAACTTGCATGATTAGTTGAACAAGTTTTAAAAATCACAACAAAAACGGAACAAAACGTGTTAATGAAATTCACCTCACCAGTATAGTTATGAAAAAAACTGTGATCTTGTTAGTGGTGTTGATTGAGTGTAAAAGTGATCTTTTGCTTCTTAGAATTTGTGCAATGATTTAAAGATTAAAAGTGTTGCTTCTATAAGTGAAAAACAGTTATTTATATTAGCTATCACATTTTTTAAAGAACAGCAGAAGAATCACAGCCTTTAAAAATAAACAATTTATAAAAAATTCAGAAATTATTTTACAGGGAAATTTTGATTTTATTTTGATTTTCCTTCCGTGGAAACATTTTCTGCTGAATTACTGAAAGATCAGAGGGTACAATATTTTCATACACAAATTAAAGATAATAGTAATGAAAATGTATGCGACCTCGATCAACTTTACGAATGAATTTTAAGCTGAGAGTATGCCCAAGCAATGCGGAGTAATTATGGCAAAAGAACACAGGTGGAGAACAGTTGTAACAGTAATTTGTGACGGTAAAACCAAGAGCCGAGCACACCAGCACCCATGATAGAAAAAAATCAGTAGAAAATGTATATAATTTTTCAACATTAGCCAAAATTCTAAAATTTATTCTTTATCAGGCAGCAGCAGTTGTTTAAAAAATATATTATATTATTGTGTCTTATATGGAAGTAACAGTATGACAGTCTGCTGTAACAATTTTATATAAGCTGACATATTCTGTCACTTAAAAAAAGTTAAAGCCTGTGCAATGAAACAATACTTTAAAAAGAATTACATTTGAAAATGAAAAATTAATATTTATCAGATTTAATTGCAGTAATAGATGTTTACATTATTTGATGTTTATCGAAAAAAAAACATCATCGGCAGAAGTAGCTGTATTTTCACAAAAACAGGACAGTTATTAAAATTTCTTAAAACTAGATTTTGATAAACTATGGAAGGCCGGAGGCTCAAAGTACGACTTGTGTGCCATACTAACTGGATTGCTGGATTGCTTCCTTCAGAGATGCAGATCCCTTTCCTTGTGTTCCAATGGCTTGTTCCACAAGAGTTCTTAGACCAACCCTGCAATAGAAAACAAACATGGATGTCAAAGAAAATCTGACAAATAGGTGTAGGCTGTGGTAACACTGTTAAATAGATAATATAAAAAAAAGAATGATAATAAACTGTTACAAATAAAAATTAATGGAATGGAATAATTACTAATATATTTTTCATTATTTTTTATTACCAAAACTTTATTACCTATCCTAGTTTATAAAAACGAAAAAAAATATGAACAAAAATTTATAGAAATTTATAATGAACAAGTGAATGTATATTGGTCAATGAGCCCATCTTACAAGCACAACTTGGCCAAACTTGCACATTGTACATGCGATTTAATCACATGTAACACTTGTGCATACAAAATTAAAAGTTTTTGAAAAAGAATGCTCTGCTTATATAGAATATGCTTTAATTGAACAAACAAGAATGTTTGAACATTATGACCATTATGCTAAGCATAATGTTGCTATTATTATAAAGCATTTCAAATTAATGACTTTATTAGTTAAGAATTTGATTAATTTTATCATTGTTTGCTTTGAGAAAGCACGAGTCATGCCACATTTTTTTTCTATACCAGGACATGGAGTTTATCTTTCTACTCCAGTTTGGTTTATTTCCTGCGAACTGCTTCTATTGTTGCAGTTTCAGAACTTTTTTAAAATCTCAGAGGCCTTTTCACATAGTATGGCTGTAGAGTGTAATGCCTTGATCTAGGCAGATTTATACTCTAGATCGTAGTTACTTGTAATGACTCTCTTGCAACCGTAAGAGATTCTGCAGTTGAAAGGTTGAATTCCTGCCAGTAGTCCATGGCTGGTTTCCATGAGACTTCACCATGGCAGAGATAATGCATATTATTACAATATCAGTAAAAGAAGTCTGTTGAAAGGTGCTGTACTCAAAGCAAGGTCTTGACTATTGTAAATACTGTTAATGTAATATTTTTACTAAAAAAAAATTTCAGGAACAGTGGCTGGATGAGGTGAAGAATTCCTGTATGTGTAAAGTGACTTTCATTTTTGTGCAGGGACATGCGGGAGTCCAGGGTAATGAGAGAGCAGATAGGTTGGCTGCACACGCTGCTACTATGGCTGTTGGTGGAGTGAAGGATCAAGCAGACATTTTGAACACTCTATGGGAAAACGCACGAGCAAATTACTGTATAAGTAACGATGACTCTTGTTTCATGACTAGAATAAAGGAATTTGGTTTGAAATGTGGTGTCGCTAGAAAGGAGTGGTTTCGTGGGCAAGAAAGAATGATGGTCAATCAACTGTGTACTGGGACCATCAGTCAACATGTAATGGTGGCTACACTCAAGGAGAGATCTGAGCACCTATGGACTTCTCCGGAGTGCAGTGATGATGATCCAAAGACTAACTAACTAACTAACTAACTAACTAGATAATCTAATTACCAAATAGTAAATCAAAATGACTGTCGTGTTTTCAGAGTCTAATGCATGAACTTCATACATCTTTGCACCAACAAGTAGGTGGTGATTGGGAATACATTTGAATGAGAAATAAAGTCTGTTAGTTCATGCTGTAATAAAGCAATGCACCAGATGTGTTCAAATGAAACTTATCTAAGTGAGTTTATTACAAGATTATGAAGTGTACATCAGCAGTTGGTATAATTAAGTGAAGCCATTATTAGGGACTCCTGGAGTCATCAGAAGAAGTCACCATAGACATGCAAACATGCGCCCCACTGTTTTAGTAGATGGTGGATTTCTTTCCAGAAGGACTTAGTTTCTCATTGAACCATTTGGTAGCCACTGTCATAACATTTACATCCGAGTGGAATTGTTATTTCTTTAAAGCTTTCTTTATGAGTCCAAGCAAATGGAAGTCATATGATGATAGGTCAGGACTATAAGCTGGATTTGGCAGAACTTCCCATCATTTTCATGCCAATGCTTCCTGCGCAACTGTCATGGCATGTTGGTGAGCATTGTCGTGCAACAGAATGACAACATGTGACAGCATGCTAGGTTGTTTATTCTTGATGGCTGTAAGCAGATATCTAAGTGTGTTTTTGTAGCAGAGAGCTTTGATGTTCACACTAGGCTCTTTAAAGTCCACCAACCAAGAGTCCTTCTTGGAAAAAAAAACATTAAGCATTACTTTCCTGCAGAAATTTGTGATTTTAAAATTTTGCTCTGTGTTGATCGAGGATGTTTCCAATGCATGCTGGCTGATTTGCTAAATGGCTCAAAGTGGTAACATCATGCTTTGTTGCCTGACAATATTTGCAACAGAAATACATCACCCTCCACATGGTAATGCTTCAGATGATTGCCACTCCACCGTACGTCCATATGATGTTCATGGCATCTACTGAAAACATTCAGATACTAAAGTTTCTTCTGAACAGTCATCTGAAATGTGTTGTTGACAAAACAGAGAATTCATTAGCTTATGAACGCAAACTCCAGCAATGGTCAAAACATATTGCTGCATCCATCTTGGTGATGGATTCTTTTGTCACAACATCACGTGGCTGATCCAGCCATCAGTTATCAGCTATTCTTTCTGAAACATTCTTGTCCTTCACTATTGTCATCGCAACACATTTTCCATTATTTTGTCCTGCATTCTTTGATGATGTTGATTGGTTGATATCCTTTGGCTGTAAGAAATTGAATCACTGCTTGTTTGTCAAATATGGATTTGTTATAACACTTACCATGTTGCCGGCTGCCTGTATAGGTTACTAAGCATATGAAGAAAGTGACCATGTGTTCATTAATGTGCACTTATGTGGTTAAGACATCAGTGATGATGTATTCATGTTACTTCTCATGTACTGGCATAGGTAACACAGTAAGGGTGGATTTCATTTGAACACACCTTGTATAAGGTTGCTCAAGAAGATTGTTTTATGAACGATTGTATTAAAACTGTCAAATAATGAGATGTGTCATACAGAAAAGCATAGATATCACAGCCAAACTGTTTGTTTTAGTCTTGAGGAATTACAAGCAATAATGCTCTTATTTACTATGGATTAGGTGAGGGCTGGATTCTCCAGGGAGCTCTCTATCACACCTGGAAGACTCTAACTCGCAGTAGAATGCAATGCTTTGAGAAGAAGCCAGAATCCTTCCACTCAGGCAGGATCTGTGTATGTGTGTAGAAAGTACGTTTCACAATTATGTGTACATACATCAAAGCCTGAAAACATTTGGAGCTATATTCACGTGTTTAAATGCAAGAGAAAATTACTAAACATAACAGAATATCAGAAAGTGACTGACCTGGATTCTTCACCCTCCAGAAGCTTCTTGTAGCAGGAGATCTCTAGTTCCATAGACATCTTGGCATCAATCAAGATTGTGAGTTGCTCCATCACAGATTGAAGCTCATTGTGAAGATCAGTAATGTCATGGTTGTACTTGAGTTTCAACTCTTCTAGTTCACGTTCCAGCTCGGACAAGATACGGTGATGCTCATCACGCTCAGCTTGTAGTTGGGCATACTGGGAAAAGAAAAATAACACTTAACATTTCTATTGTGACATTGCTGACAATATAAGTTAGCTATGTTTTATTCTAATATATTTAAAATAATTACTGATTGGGCCTAACTATCATAAGTTTTAATTTTGAATATATGTCACTAGGAAACTAATGAATGAAGGTAATTTGCATCCACTGCCACTATGCAGGTTGGATTTTATCATTGTGTCTTTGGGTAAAAGAAATCCAGATCATACTGAAATTCTGTTTGTTTTCTTCTGCATTTTTTTTCAGTTGGGGATCTCCTTGGCATAGTTATTAAGCAATTTGTTATGTTCTCAAGAGGACATCAGTTCAAATCCTGCTCGTGATGTCTTGTTTACAATTTTTTTTTTTGCTGGATCCATGGGTATTATTGCTTGAAGCTATAGAGTTGTGTGCTCTGAATGGTACTTTTGGCATGCAGAGTGCAGCTTTGTTGAGAGGGACAGAGTTAATATGGGGTAACATGAGTATTATGAAGTCAATCCTCCAGGAATTTTCAATCTTTCTCAAATTTCTTCAGATAATAGAATGTAATCCAGAGAACAGAATGTGTTGTTTCATGGTTTACAGATTGGTTGGTTAATGTAACAAATACAATCTCCAACTTCTATTCAAAAAATGTAAGTTACCTTGGCAGCAAGTTCGGCATAAGCACTGTTCTTATCAGTTAGTTGAGACTTGAGCTTTTTGACTTCATCTTGACTGTGCTGCAATTGCATGCCATCCTTGACATTTCCTGCACGTAGGGAGTTGATCTGCAGAGCATCAAATACAAATATTCAATTGAAAACTGTAAACAAACATATAACAAAACTGAATCTAATGCAGCAGAACATAGAATAACCTTTAGTGTGTGCCAGGTTATAACCTCATTTTTGTGCAGATGACAAATGGTACCATGTGCTGTTTAAAGGTTAATTATTCTTGTTGCTGGATATTGGTCCTACATATATATTATTTTATATTATATTTATATATTTATTGCCTTACAGTTCTGTTCTAAGAAATTTACATTTGGCTAATTGTACAGTTTTGTTTTTGTTATAATATAAGGTTTTTAACAGTTTTTGTTTTATATATTGATGCAATTTAGTAAGGTCTTTGCTGAGTTCTCAAAATGTTATAAACTATATTTATTTATGTATGTTGTGGGATGATAATATTGTGAACTCTTAATGATTTTTAATTAACTACACAGTATTTCTTGTGTAATTGACATTGCCCTCTACATTTTCTTTTGTATAAATAAATTCACTATGATATTTCTTTAATTGTATTGTTTTCCTTTCATATTGTATACTGTACATTTATGTGCCCATAGCCATAGATATGTGTGTGTAAGATACACATCCCTGTAAATATGTGCGTGTAAGATACACATCCCTGTAAATATGTGCATGTAAGATACACATCCCTGTAAATATGTGCGTGTAAGATACACATACCTGCAAATCTGTATCAATACGGAAAATCTGTACTAGCCGACACTTACATGTATTCATAATTTGCTATCTAGCCTATTATTTTAAGCTCACCTGTGCTGAATATTTGGCATCACAATCTTGCTGCATAATGTCAATCTTTTCGTCATAAGTGCTTTGGATCTCACGGATACACTTGGCCATCTCACATTTCCAGTAGTCAGCTAAGTCCACGCCCTTGATTTGAACAGGTTCTGGCTTCAGAAGCTCAAGCTGTATAATGAGGAACATCATAATATGTATAGTAGCAGAACAATAGAAACATCATAATATTTAGTAATCAAACCAATAACCCTTCAGGGTCATAGGGCTGCCACTTTGGAAATATCACCGCAATAATTTCGCCATGCCTATCTGTTATCAGTTCTTTGTTTAAGTATGGAGAATCTTAATCCTGTCCAGTCCTTAATATTATCAATCCATACTGTCCTCTGACCACCTCTTCTTTTCCACCCTCAACTGTCCCCTGCAAGATTCTTTTGCAAAGAAAATTGGCTCATCACTTGGCCAAACTACACAAGTTTGTAATTTAATAATAGAACAACAGGAATATCATAATATGTAGTGAAATGTCATGAAAAAATAACCAACATAGCAGTATTACCCCACACTCAGCTACCATGTGCCATGTGAACACTTAGTTGAATAAGATTGAGCTGGCTGGGATACGTTCACAGAATGCCAAACTGCAGCATTTCAAAACAAGTACTATTCTGAGAACTATGTGAGGGCCAACAGATCTGTGTAGACCATTGCTGAGGTATAAAGACATCTGTAAATCATTAATGAAAGATATCTCCATAGACCCCAACATCTGTAAAACATGTGCTATCTGGAGGCAAAATCTGTGTGAGTGCGTACGTGGGGGGGGGGGGGGTGCCTGCGACATTTGTTGGGAACATTAAGTTCCTTTAAAAAACTCCTACCCTCCAAAAAATGCATTACAGATGGGTAACACTCATGGAAACATTAATATACAACTTTCTCATAAATTTTAACACATATTATGCACACCTAACCTAATACATTTGAAATATTTAGTAAACAATATATTTGGTTTATTCAGAAAAAAGTGAAAAAACCCAACAAACAAATGTACTTATTTATGGCTTGAACGACTATATCACTAAGAGGTTTAGATGTTTACCTGATCGAGGAGATCCTTGTAGAATTCTGCTTCCTCTGACTTTGTCTGGGCCAGGCAGTCAGCTTCAATGTGGGCAGCTGTTTCTGTGTCAAGATCCTGTAAAAAGGGAAATAATTTAGAATGTCAGATATATCAGTTATTGCATTTTCATCATTACATGCCAACACCATCACTCATTATAACTGTAACCATCATTACTACCATCATATTTGTAATTATTGCAGAAGTCATCAATGGTGACAGATCTTGACACCGGGAACATTGTAGCAGCTAAGCATTGTAAACATTTATTGAGAAACATTAGCACATATAGCAATTAAAAAAAATCTTATGAGCATAACTTTTGTTACTTGGTGTTTTCATATATTAATGAGTGTAGTTTGGCTTTTAATAGGCAATATAAATGACATCTTCTTTTTCATAGCAATCACAACAATGTGTACAGAAAGAATTTTTTATTGAACCCCTGCAAGGCAAAATCATGGTGTAAGCATAGTTTCTTCACATCTTTCTGCCTGTTGTGTTCAGTTGATGAGATTTTCTTGCACTGCAGTGACAACTCATCCACAAATTTATATTTTTGTCTTCATCTCTCTCTTCTCCCATTAATTCGGTAGTTACTAAATGTTAAAGTTTTGCTCTTCTTATCCTAAAAATCTTGACTGTTTTCTTGTAATTTTTTCTATAATTTGTGGCTTACTCCATCATTTCTGAGGGCTTCTACATTCGTTTTCATGGCTGTCTATGGAATTTACCAAACATTACCACCATTTTTCTTTAAATGTTTATAAATATTACTTCTACCAAAATATGACATCACCAACATTACTACAAAAATCACAGTCACAAGTACATATAACACACACACAAAACACGATAATGTAACCACATCTGTTTTTTAACACAACCAATGCTAGTATCAACATAAAATCAAGAACACTAACCGCTCGGAGACGTCTGTTTTGCTCCTGTATTTTCTCCAAGAGTTCACGAATCTTTGCATTGTCATCCTCAAGCGATCCAACCCTCAGTCTAAGGGTATGAAGCTCTCCTTCATATTCTCCGATCTGGTTTCCTAGAGTTTCGATTTTCTTTCTGTAGTCCTTGGCCTGAGTTTCCAAAGTAGCAATGCTGCAAGAGATTTAAAATTAAAACATTATTATTATATGTTTGAATAACAGTATTGCCCGGCTCTGTGGCAGGCTGGCACATATCGCATCTATGATATCGAAGGTGCCAAGTTCGATCTCCGCCACAGGCAGCTGTGCATTGAGATCGTTCAGAAATTTTCAGAAACGTATTTATATTCCTAGAAAATCACTACAGCAAAAAAATGCTGGGTTGATGGCTACGTCCTGAATTGGATACACTACCAATAGTATTGGGTAAATATATTTTTTTTAAATGATATATTTATGTGCCTGGTGTAGATGCGCATTAAAGTCTTGTTCGTGATGTCTTGTTTATAGTGAATTAAGATACTTGTAAACTATTGCTTGAGTTACATAGTTAAATAATATAGTTACTCTTGGCCCTAATTATTCAAGGATGACCATGAAATTTAGAAACATAGATAACGGAAATAATTAGTCTGATTTGTACTGTACCGGAATCACGACCACTTGTAATCGTCTAGACCAGGGTTCCTCAACTTTTTTTTACCATGCTCCACCTAAATCTTTCTAAAATTATGATGCACCCCCCCCCCAATGTAATATATACATTTGTTTTTGTATTTAAAAAATTGAATTATTCCCTAAATGAAGCCTAATTACAACTTGTTCTCATTCTCCCCCCCCCCCGAAAAATCAAATTGCACCCTGTGGGGCATGGGCCCCACTTTGGGAAACACTGGTCTAGACCACAGTTTGAATCATGGAACACTTGTGTTATTTGGATGAGTTGTGTCTTCAATATCAAATTGATGTTGTAATCACACATATCATATGTATGTTTTCTCTTTCTTTGCTACACCATTTACATATATTTTCTTGGATTGGTTAGGAGATTCAGACTTTATTTGATTAGACATACATACTATTGGGCACATATGTGGACAGTCGTATCTCATTGGTAGTCAGCAGAATTTTCTCATGACTTCTGTGTTCTTCCGCTGACAACCGGTTCATTTTATATATAAAAACCTTATATACATAGGCCTATATTTTTTTATATATGTATGTATATATATATATATATATATATATATATATATATATATATATATATATATATATATATATATATATATATCCACGCTCTTGGTTTTTCTCTGCCTCCTGTTGTTTCCCTTTTCATGTATGCACTTGTCGCTGGTCAGTAATTATGGACCCATTCTTATTAAGTGGCCGAGCTATTTCAGTCTATTTTTCAATAAACTTTGACCACAGACGTTGTTCCAACAGTCCATGTAATCTCTTCATTCCTCACATGATATCTTCTTATTCTCTTTGCAGATTTTCTTAGACATCCAATTTTACATCGTGTAAGCTTTCTTTCCTGCTCTGTAGTTAGTGTCCATGTCTGATATTGATAACACAATATTGGTATGAAGATTTAATTTATACCTTGATTTTTGGTTACGATTTCGATATATGTGAAACGGTATGTGCAGCTAAATGCTGCACACTTTCATGTTGACGATATTTCCTCCACATAGGCTATACAAAGGTCTTGTTCTATCTAATATTTGTATATGCAACGAAAACAAATACAGTAGCGCATATGAAACCGTGGCAGCTCAGTGGTTCGTGCAATGCCTTCCTAGTTATGTAGTTCAAGATTTGATCCCTAGCCCATCAGGAAAACTTTATTAAGATCATCTACATCTCTCGGTTAAGTTAACATAACCTAAACAAATGGATTGTCTGGAAAAGTAAATTCTGCGCGGGTGATGCTGACCCATCATCCGTATGTATTTCTTTGGCCATGCAAATATAAGGGCCTAACATTATATCCCCCTCCTTTCCATGTCCTTAAAAATATAGGTCTATATTTTATTTTTATACTTTAACGGATTTACAAACAGCGGAAATAAGCAATGAATTATTATATTCATGTCGGCTGCATGTCAAAGGACAAAGCTATAATGAGAGGCAATTTGATACATATAAAGGGCTAGAGAAAGCTGTCGGGGACATGCAAAGTGTTCCTGATACAGTTTCATACTGTTAATATATTATCAGAGCATCCGTCGTATATTTACTATTCATCACTGACGACCTTTCATTTAATGTGCTGATATTTGTTTCGTATCTATGCAATCTATTTTGTGTTTAGTTTGAATGTCATTTACATTTTTATATAGCAGGCTTTTTTATAAATAATGCACTTCCTTCTTCAAGCAAGTCTTCCACGCTTATCCCAAACATATTGCTTATCTTGGCTAATCCGACTTTTTGCACGTTTTTCATTGGCTTGATTCGCAAAATATACTTAAAGTGATAAATGATCATTAATATAAGTGACACTGATCGGCCGAGAGGATACTGGAGAAGAATGTGAAATAATATAACTAGGATTGAACTGTAAACGAAACAAATGGTAGCATATGTATACGATTATGCAACTTACTGTTGTTATTCATATAATATGTGCCATGAACATGAGATGGATTACACATATGCTACTGGGAACAGCGGGAATCCAATGATTCTCACACTAGTTTTCTAGTTGGGCGGTTCAAAGTTCGATTTCCGGAACTTAAATCGACATGCCCTGTTCCATGTGAAGGCGTATACCTTTCAGTGAAAGTGAAGCTGGTACTGACCAGATACTGACTACACCATCCCTAGATCGAACCTTGGACCAGTGTACTAATCACTGAGCTACAACGGTTTAAAATCCCTTCACTACTCAACGAAAAGTATACTTGACAACGCCTGGATCATCTGGACGAGGGACATATTTTTAAAAAACTACATCTCAGTTAGTAGTGAGGGCTAAATATGCACACAAAAAACACTTTGTGGTTCGGTCATAATTTACGTTCAGCAAAAACATAACTTTCAAATGTGAACGACTTGATCGCATTTTCTTATTGTCTCCGAGTAATTTCGAATTTTTTCCCCGTCAATATATCAAATGTTTAGGCTTATAGTCTCATTCGCCCCCCCCCCTCCCCAACAATTGTCCCCTTGGGAGAATTCCCTACGGTTGAGAACCACAAGTGTAAGTGATCTAATGCTGAAGGTGCACTGAAATGGATTGAACATTTATGATACATAGAAATGGACTCTTTTCCGTTTAAAAAAAATAAAAAAATAAAAACCTAACATACGGGTACAGGTCTGTTTGATGCGCGCCAGGTGATGCGCATGTGTTAGCTGTATTCAGTATTAAGCAGAATGAGACATGACTCGGTCGGGATCAGCCATAGAACATACAGAGAATACATTATGTGTGTGTGTGTGTGTTGAACAAGTGTCAGATGACTCAGGCTAAAAATAGAACCTTAGGCATCGCACAGGTAGAAGGGATCAATAACCACAACAATATATAGTAAACATTGAAAATACGAACCGGTGTTTTTATTATTGCATTTTGTAATAAGCTTATGTTTGTTTCATTTATTATTATACTGATGAAATGTTTTATTAAGAAAATAAATAAAAGAAAACATGGCAAAGACAAATAAAGTTTACACCACATAGTAGTCTTCGGTCAACTATGTTATTTCATTCCGTTTATTCCTATCTTGATAAATATCTTGTGATCGAAACGTAAATTCCGTGTAGGCCTGATAGACTAGCGAACTCATTTAATCTTTTTTAATAAAGTGTATTTATTTGCGCAAATACATAAGTTTTACGGTAACTTGTGATGAGTAATAGTAATGGTGTGTTTTCTGAACTAGTGTACAGTACGGTAGATGTTATCACTGGGTTTAAAATTGCACCATATGCAATATGATATATATTTGTAGCTATGAAATTGTTGGCGAAGAGCATATTTGAATTGCGACTCAACAGAAAATAACGAATGATGAGCAGTGTTACGTTTATGATGAGTAGTATTACTGTACCATACGCACAAGTAGCCAATCAGATGTTGAGGAATAAATATTAATTTATGTATAATCTTTATTCTAATGTGTTGCCGTATAATTTTAACAACAATATGACCCAGACAATTTTTATTGCTCGATGTAGAGTGTATAATGAAATGCATCCTTAATATGAGAATTGTAAAAAATATATGGTTAAAAATGCCTATAGAAGGTCAGTAGAATAGGGGGGGGGGGTCATATGAGGAATGACATATTGATGAGGACAAGCTGAGACAATTAAGATAGTCGTAGATACAGTAAAAAATGAGGAAGATGAGTCAAGAAGAAAAAATGTGTAGGTTAGAAATGTGAATGGCTAGGAGAGAAGGTAACATATCATGCATAGAAACTCATTAAAATTGGGAGACCAAATATCAACGTTAACGAAACAAAACTCAGGTGCGAAATCTGGCAGCATTCATGAGCAAAATTGATGAGAAGATCCAAGCGTTTTAGTAATTTCATTGCGTGGGCAGTTTGGTTGATAAAACTGAAGCAACAGAACAAGACATACAAGTGTGCTTGAGCAATGCCAGAACATTGATTGTATTTTTCTCATCAATATTAGCGTCTTTTCACCCGACACATCCGGCTTCAGCATGATATTTTGGTTAATTTGACCATATGTGGGATTTAATAGCTAGCAAGTCCCCAAACATGTGCAAATACAAATATTTCGAGAGTAAAGAATAGAAACCTCTACAGTATCTTTAATACAAATATAAACTACAAACATTGCTGAATAAATTACTAGAAGAATGCAGAACATATGGTGGCAGGACATGATAAGACATGAGGAATTATGGACGAACAGACCAAGATCTTGTGGACACCAAGATCAAGTGACAGAGCCGCAGGACAGGATTAAGGAGAGAAAAGTGGAGTCTGTATCTATGTCAATAGCGATGCAAGAAAGCAGCAAAAAAAACCAGTCAAGCATACAGGACCACAGCTAGCCGTGAGCTCGGTGACCAGCGTATAAGTACAAGAATCAGTTGTCTCGTACGGCTGACCCAATATAAAAACCATATCATTGTTACAAACTCCACCGCTTAGTGGAAGTACAAGATCATTGTTACAAACTCCACGGTTTAGTGGAAGTACAAGAGCATTGTTACAAACTCCACCGTTTAGTGGAAGTACAAGATCATTGTTACAAACTCCACCGCTTAGTGGAAGTACAAGATCATTGTTACAAACTCCACGGTTTAGTGGAAGTACAAGATCATTGTTACAAACTCCACCGTTTAGTGAAAGTACAAGATCATTGTTACAAACTCCACCGTTTAGTGGAAGTACAATATCATTGTTACAAACTCCACCGCTTAGTGGAAGTACAAGATCATTGTTACAAACTCCACCGTTTGGTGGAAATGTCATAAACTCTTAACTTAATAGTTATCAACCCCAAAGTCATTAGGCCTTGTTCTATAATACAATGGGTAGCAACAACTCATACGTCACAAGTATCAATCCGTCATCAAACAACAAAACAAATACAGGTAAGATATTGTATCACGGTGGTCAGTATTTTTTTGTAGTTTTTTAATATGAATAGTTAGCTGCGCATTGTCGAGGTCAAAAAGGAGAGCAAAATGCAGCCTGTCATGTATATTTAAAAGACGATTAAGATAGCGTGGGGGCTTGCTAGCAATTAAATCTCACATAAGGTCAAAGTAACCAAAAGGTTATGCTGAAACCGGATGTGTCGGACCAAAAGACACTAATATCGATGAGAAGCTGTGAACTATTACACAACATTGACCAGCAGAAGTTTCAGAGCGAAGGAAAAAGACGAAAAAAAAATGAACCTTTCTTGTTTCGGAATAAATAGGGAAAGAAATCTAGAATCATGTCTGTACTGGCAACATGAAAAATCAATACAGACAGAGGCAATATGAACTCAGACACAAGATGAATCCTATACTTTTATGTTTTGCTAGTAGAGTTGGGTTATCTCTGTCACTGTTAGAAATTGTCTTACATATTTCACATACTTCTGAAGCAATAATAATTCACTAAAATTTCCAGGACAAAAGAAAATTGTCTTTCTTTAAATAGGTAAAACCCCATCTCCATGTACTCTGAATAGTTATAATCGATGTTTTTGTACTATTATACTTTGAAATTTTGTTTACATTTATAACGAATTACATTATAATTTATGGCACGTTATTTTCTAATTTTCAACTCACTACTTTTAATTTATTGACACTTTACTTTTTAAATTTGCAACCTGTATAATTTTGATTATCAATTTTATGTAAAAAAAAAATCTCTTAAATTTGTCTATGCACTGTGGCAGTCTCGCCAACATTGAACTGCGATAATTTCTAGGAAAAACCAATATTTTAAGTGAAGGAATTTCTTTATATTGAAAGATTAAACATTGCAAGACATACGACATTCATTTATCTTGAAAATATGGGGGGAAAAACTAGCAAGAATATATGCTACAATAACATATAAATTTGAACAAGAATGTATGCTACAATAACATGAATTTGAACAAGAATGTACAATGTGGGTCTGACAGTGCGCAAATGTGTATGAGAATGTTATAATGTTACTAGATTTAATAACGTTTCTCATTTCGGCTTTAAAAAATATGAACTTGTTTGGTATCCCAACCTTTGCTCTTCCAACTTTTGTATAAATAAAAAAGAAATGCAAATTGACCACTTGGAATAAATTACAAAACAAATAACGCACTTCCTAACCGTAGATGCTTAGAGTGAACGCATGCTATTCATGCTTAGCAATGTGCTTGGGATGTTAGGTCGATGTGACATCTAGTGACAAGCTTTATCACTGTAATTTGTCTAGCGACGTCATATGTCGATTTTCCTAACTCACTTCAAGAGCTCGTGACAGGCATAATGGATCACAGACAGGCTGAGAGAATGTTGCGTCTATAAAAAAAAGTGCGGATAGCTGGATTGAAAATTGAGAAAATGCATAAACGCACACAAGCATCAAATATACATGACTCCTAATCTTCTTCTTCTTGTTCACAGTTTGGCATGTCTACACAGCAAGTCCTAATAAAGTTAAAGAAGATTGGGGTGCAGCCTCTGGTTTGATGGTACCGGTTCTGATTTAGTTAGATAAAAGAGACTGCAAGTGTATAAAGCAATTTTATTTAAAAAAATTCACACATGAAAGAAAATTTCTACGCAATATTCTCTTCAGCCATCTCCACTTGTGGCCATCTCCAGGCAAAACATTTCTTTTATTAATATTTCTTATACGTATCTCCTCTTCTACTACCTCCACTTCTATCAATTTCCAACCCAACTTATCTATTTATCTCCACTTTTTAACCATGGCTACTTGAAGCCATCTCCATTTCTAGACATCTCCACATCTCTACCACATCTCTCCACATATCTACATTTTCACACATCTTATCTAACGATCGCAAATCTACCCATGGCAGAATGGCGGAGTGTTCAGAGAAGCCATAAGGAAAACCACGTTCTGGAAAGAATATGTCACATGATGGTGATCTCTTTTCTTACTTCCCATCTCACTACTGCTCATCTCTTTTCCTGCACATGTCCATATCTACTCATCTCTACTTTTATCTCTCTATCGTCACTGAACCTGACTACAGGCATGCATACACGTGACCTAGGCTATGTTTCTGGATGTCGGCTTACAACAACGTTGTCTATCAGTCCGTACACTGTTTAATCGGATAATTATTTCCTTGTGGAGTAGCAGACGGTCGTGTGACGCATAATTATATCTTTATCGATTACTTCGTGCCTGTATTTGTCTGCATTTATTTATATGCAGGTATATATGTATGTATGTATGCATATATGTGGGTATATGCCCTTGCATTATGTGTCAAGAAACAGTTCAGGGAAAATAACATAGTTACTATGTTATCATTGTACTCAGTATGGTACAATGACAAGTGCTAGGCTGTTCCCTACTCAGTATGGTACAATGACAAGTGCTAGGCTGTTCTCTACTCAGTATGGTACAATGACAAGTGCTAGGCTGTTCCCTACTCAGTATGGTACAATGACAAGTGCTAGGCTGTTCTCTACTCAGTATGGTACAATGACAAGTGCTAGGCTGTTCTCTACTCAGTATGTTACAATGATAAGTGCTATGCTGTACTCAGTATGGTATAATGGCAAGTGTTGGGCAGTTCTCTACAGATAATGCGACATTGCTTCACTCAAACTTCAATTAAACGGGGGGGGGGGGGATATCAAGTGGCAGGTGTGTAGATGTACATATCAAGTTGCAGGTGTGTAGATGTACATATGTAATATAATTCTTCCAGTGCACTTACGCATTCTGTCATTTAAGACCTGCCATAAAGTTTGTTCTAAGTAGATGTTAGCAAGTTTGTTCTAAGTAGATGTTAGCAAGTATGTTAATAAATTTATTATGTAATACTGTCATGCTCCTAATTTTCTAATTCTTCTATGTTTGTTCTCAAGCTGCTACAGATATGCAGACAGCAGTAAAGAGAGTTTAATGTATTGTGTCGATACAGCAGTAAAGAGAGTTTAATGTATTGTGTCGATACAGCAGTAAAGAGAGTTTAATGTATTGTGTCGATACAGCAGTAAAGAGAGTTTAATGTATTGTGTCGATACAGCAGTAAAGAGAGTTTAATGTATTGTGTCGATACAGCAGTAAAGAGAGCTGAATGTATTGTGTCGTGACAGCAGTAAAGAGAGCTGAATGTATTGTGTCGTGACAGCAGTAAAGAGAGCTGAATGTATTGTGTCGTGACAACAGTAAAGAGAGCTGAAATGTATTGTGTCGTGACAGCAGTAAAGAGAGCTGAATGTCTTGCATTGTGGCAGCAGTAAAGAGAGCTGAAATGTATTGTGTCGTGACAGCAGTAAAGAGAGCTGAATGTCTTGCATTGTGGCAGCAGTAAAGAGAGCTGAAATGTATTGTGTCGTGACAGCAGTAAAGAAAGTCTTGTATTGTGGCAGCAGTACACACATCTATGTACTTGCTCTCCCATCGACAAAATGGAACGATACTTTCTATGCGCTTACTATGTACTTCTATGTTCTAAAAAAAGGGAAAAGAAATAACCATTCATTACCATATATCGATTTGTTGTTGACTCGCCGCAGAATTGCAAACCTAAATATAGCTAGCTATATGTTACACCGTGTTATTGATGGTGGTGTGTCTGGGAGAGAATCTGGTCAGTATATTTGTTATAGATGGATGTGTATATATTCTATTGATGGATGTGTGTATAGGACTTTATACTTCTCTATAGTGAACTCGAGAGGGGTACACGATCTCAAGATATTCGAATCAGGCGATATAAGGATTCGTTAAAGACTTCACCGAAAGCCTTTGAAATAGACCAAGGTATGTGGGAAGAACTTGCAAAAAATAGATCTACATGACGCTCTACAATAAAAAAAAGCACATCATCTTTAAGAAAAACGAGAAATGCAGCAGAGAGTAGCTAGAAAGTCTCAGGTATAACAAAATCCTTCCACTGTGGTCATTCTATGCCTGAACTTCCAGGGATGTTTACAGCTCGAATAGGACTTATTAGCCATTTATGAATTCATAATCAAGGACATAATTCTAGCTGAATGTTCAAAAGTTGGTGCAACATATGGTCAACATCACTTGTGATGGACGAACACACAAATATGACTTTACGAAAGACGGACAAAGATGAAGGGTGTTCTCCATATGAAAATTGCTTTTCACTTCCTTTCAGAAGCTTTCGTTTTGGAAATTAATAGTGTTTTCTTCTTCTTCTTCTGCGTTCGTTCTCAAACTCCAGGAGATTAGCAGGATGTAGTCCGGAGAACGGAATGCGCTGTGCCATAGTTTACAGCATTGCTGCGATATCTGAGTTCAAATCTCGTCTGTTAAATGGGTAGATGTGTTTCCGTATTTGTCTCAAGTTTTTGTGTCAATCGATGTTAGTTCTGATATTCTATTTATCTAAAATTAAGAAAGGCCAGAGTAGTTGAAACCCTTCAAAATGTCCCCTTTTACCGGATATTTACAACCTTGGATAGAGTTGAAAATTATAAAATATTTGAAGAGGTAAATATTTGTTTCTCCAACTAGATCTCTCTTGTAGCAAGATAGTTTTTGCACTATATTTCAAGCAAGATATAGTTCAGAGAACAGGTATGTATTATGTCACCGTTTTATTTGCACAAATGGGCCGACACATTCTATATTCAGCGGTGGTCATTTTTTAAGAAAACGTTCAAAAATAAGTCTCTCACGCTATGCTACGACACAATCTACCGGCATGTGTATCTCTGTGTAATCGCGACACCTGCAGACCGTGTATTCTCGATCAATACACAATCTGAACTATAAATATACCGAATTCTTGGTTTGACACTATATTGAACAGCATATAGAGTCTCATAATGTCTGTACAAATACAAACTTAATGAACATTGATAATATAATTATCTTCAGATCACGGAATCAGACATTTCTTCATATGCAATTATTTGCACGTCTAGCTTCTCATGCGCCACTCAAGCTGACATTGAACAACCGAAGGTCTCAATATTGATTTCATGTCACCCTTGCCGGCTTTCTGCCAACCTTCTCTCTATTATTTATTTTTACAGAGATACTGTGGATGTGTTTGTCTTCTCCTTATAGAAACAGCTCGTTTCACCACATTCCATTGATTTTTTGGTTTCGTAGTTGTCTGTGTCTTCAGGGTCGACTTAGCCTTAAGATATGGGTGCCAGAACAAATCTGGGAAGGTTGATATGATTTACTTCATACTGACAACAATACTCTTACAGTGCTTTTAGCAAGTCCGTATATGGGGTGGGGAGTGGGGGGGGGGGGGGTGGGGGTGGGCGGGTTCACTTCCCTCCCGAGGTAAATAGAACATGACATTTACCACTATCAAACTAATAAAGAGGATGGTTAACTCCCCTCTCCTTAGTGGCTTCCTCACACTAAATTTATGCCAGGAATAATCCATATGTTGAGGTGGACAGAAAACGGCATGGCTGGATAATATCCAGGACTGGACAGAGTGTAAACTCATCAGGATTATAAAGGGTATCGATGCGTGGACATTTCTCTGCACCAAATGTCTGAATGTGACATCCCTACTACTCTAACGGGTTATGGGTTTTATTATTATGGTGAAATCAGATGTGTTAGGTCTACATGGCGCAAGTCAATCTGTAACACTACACGATATTCAGCTAAAATCAAACAGTAGAACCACGATATTCAGCTGAAATAAAACAGTAGAACTTCACGATTTTCGGCTGAAATCAAACAGTAAAAATTCACGATATTCGACGGAAATCAAACTGAAATTCGTTTTGGTTGTCAGAGAGCGAAGAATCCTCCAGATAAGGACTTTGAGGGATTCATGCGCACCCTCCCCCTCTAGCAACGTCAAGCAGAACATCCTATACTAACAAACATATGGTAATTGAACTCCCCTCCCTCTTTTTTACTGGTAGTAGCAAAAAAAGATCATCACAATTCCTATAAAAACGAGGTGGTAATTTTGTTATAAACCCTCCCCATCCACCTTACCGGCAACGTACCCTCTCATCCCCCTTACGGACAACGTATCTACGATCATAACTGTTTTAGTCACGTACACAAATATGGGCCTAACATTATGTTTCCCTTACGCTCTAGTGGTGTCAATAAAACGATCTTCCACTGGTGTATTTCTTCTATTTACAGCTGTAATTTTTGTTCTATGATACAAAAATGTTCTATTATTTTGTTCTATTATACTATTATGTTTGTTCAAATTATGTTTGTATAGTATGTATATATCCACCTGTGTGTGTGCATGTGTGGATGTTCTTGTATTATTGATACATAGACCGCCTGGTGTGTGTGGTGCTGGAGCTATCGAGCATAAAAGTAATGTGGTAAATTAATGTGGTTAATTAATTTCGTGTTTGTTAAATTAGAAGTAAGTTATGATGCCATGTTTGTTAAATTAGATGTAAGTTATGATGTCATGTTTGTTAAATTATATGTAAGTTATGATGTCAGGTTCTCTCATGTCCCTCGTGTAATTCTTTCCATATACTAATGATTTGTTATAAAGATTATATAACAAATGAATATGGCAGAAATAAAATAGACATATACGCAGGATTTCAAGAATTATATTAAGTTCAACGAAGAAAGATTATGTGATTCGGGCAACTCACACGACAGGATACGATCCATTGTCTGAACGAATTGTGCAGGAAACAGTGGAGAATGAAAGAAGCAATTCGGTACATATACAGTCGTGGATTTACAACATTAATGTATGGGCAGAACTTACATTCTACACACTCATCCGCACCGAAGACCAAAAAAGTAACGCAGATTTTTATGTGCATTGATGCAACCTCTGTCACACACCGAAGATACTAACGATTTAGGGATATTTTCGCGACTATTTTGTGATCTTTAGAAAACGACAATCTTAATAATTTATTTTGCCATGTTATAAGACAAGGAGGTTTGGGAACAAAGTTATAACAGGCAAGATTGAAGACAAGAGAGACAGAGGACGACAACGTGAGAAAATAAACAGTCTAGCAACCTGGCACGGCAGGGAAACAACAACGATCTTAATATATAATACTGGAGATATAGAGCTGTGTCGACCGATGATCGTCTACAGTCTACGCCAGCAGGCATGGCACCTGATGATGAAGGGAAATATTGCCATTACCGTAAAACGTTACAGCTTTTGGGTTTAATGTGAAGGGGACACAATCGAACAACCTGCTTCTTAAACTGCTGAAACTTGTGTGTTCACCTTCTCTTAGATTGAATCAAATAGTACAAAATAAGCACAATCCAAGAAAATCAAATACTGGTCTCTTCTGGTTCTATGCTGGAATATGGGCCAAAGTTTTCGTCTCAGTAACGTCTGTATGTGCTTAGACAAGATTATTTAGTGTTCATAGTTCACTTTATACAGTTACACTACTTCTTCCTTTACTACTATAAGTCTTCATTCTTCCAGTGCATCGCTCTTTACCAGGGCAATGATCCCACATCATTTCCAGTAGGATATAGTTCAGATAAAAGATATGCCTCCGCCGAAGACGGATGTGTTGGGCCATTGGCGCAAATAAAACGGCGACACAACGCATTTCCGTTCTCTGGACTACATCCTGCTGGAAATCTAGTAGGACCATGGTCCTGCTACAAGAAAATTCAGCAGGAGTTTGAGAATGAACGCTGAAGAAGAAGAAAAGAGATGCCAATAGTCTGACACATCCGACGTCTACATGTGTTAGGGTCAACGAAATAGGTACCAATGCCTCTTTCTAGCTTACTCTGCTAATCCAAGTAAACGAAACAGTTGCCCATATTTCTTGCTTGCTTCTTCTTGCGTGTAAACCCTCTCAAGAATAAAGATCAATACAAAAAAAAGGAAAGATATTGCGTAAATAATCTTCGCATGAGCTATTGAGTGTGTGTACTGATGAGCACAGACTTTCTTGTGTAATAAAGAGACTAGGAAAACACTGTATTATTATCTGAAGTAAGATGATGATGTCACAAACACTCTTGTGCGTGTACACGTTTCATAAGATCATATTGAGATCATATGAACTTTTCCTTATATTCGTATTAATCTTCCATTTAAGTGAGTTTAAAGAGCAAATATGAAGATCATATTTGTGAAAGTACGCCAAAGTTGAACAATATCCAAAGAGGCATAACCTAAACTTTGATCATTGATATCATGATATTGTAGATATCAAGTTGCCAGGTACGAGTCTGAAACAAGATAAGACATGCTAAATCAGCACAAAAGCAATGGGGTCAGCTATTAATCTGTGATCGTCAAGTCTAAGCAAGTTGAATGGGAAATCTGAAACGGTATGTGGGTTGGTACCATTAAACCCGCCTGCTACATGACCGAGTTATGAAAAGAAAGTGCTAGCTTGCCACTCCTAAAACTTATTCAATATAATAAATTATGTTTACAATTATTGTTTGGCCATTTAGAAAATGTTCTAAGAGGTATGTTTTTTTCTTTTTCACTGTGTTTCATTGCTTCTTTTTTCCATCAGTAAACATGTCAACTTATTTTCATTGTACAAAATGTTAAGGTGGCATAGTGCAGTACAGGAGGGGGGGGGGGGTTTCTAATGTAATAAATTTCGTCGTATGATGGTGGAGCTTGGAATTGGAGAAAAGAATAGCCGGCCGGTTACCTGTCATGCATGTCGCAGGAGGCGACTATGGAGTTTATGTGGTAGAGTTGCCTGTCCCAACCCATAGAGTGTCAAAGTGACTCAGATGCCATGCTGAAGTCAGATGTGTCAGGCCGAAAGGTCACAGCTGATCTTGTAAACTATCAGTGAATTATGTTCTCTGAGCTGCATCCGGTGTTGATCTGCAGCAGTTTGAGAACATACGGTGTTGATCTTTAGCGGTTTGAGAACATCCGGTGTTGATATGTAGCGGTTTGAGAACATCCGGTGTTGATATGTAGCGGTTTGAGAACAAACACAGAAGAATCGCTAAATTTCATGTTTTACTTTCTTTAAAAAAAATAGTTGCGGGGGGGGGGGGTAATTCTACAGGTTCTTTCCGTCCACAAGCTCATTCAGTCTAGCTCAAGTCTCGCTTAAGTCTCGAGACTAGTTCTGCTTGCAGATCTTAAAAAGATCTTTCTGGAAAACTATGTGCACATTCTCACAAATTTTAAAATTGAAAAAAATGTTATTATCTGAAATTGTGGTGAGACACTAATTATTCATGCGAAACCTGCTGAGTCACGTCATAATGTAACTGGTTATGCGGGCGTGGGTAATAGCAAAAGGAGAAACACCTTTCTCACTGATGCGTGCACATCACACATTTTGATAGACCTTGCAGTATTTTCTTGAATGTTGCCGCAGACGCATAATACGATAGATTCAAAGGACTTGAGCAGCCAAGCGTAACTTGTTTACCGATTTTGAGAAAAGAGACGAGCTCGCTTGGCTGATTCTTTAGAAGCTTTGAATTGAGGGGAGAAAATGGTGTTTGGAGCATTTTAAATAAGAATCACCTATGTTCTATATTTTCTGTATCCTTAGGGCGTGGCTTGTTAGGGCAAGGTCTGATTGGTGGGAGCAGAAATGCATCATATCCGCTAAAAATTAGGGGGAAGGAAGACTAAGTTTATATACGCTAAAAATGAGTTCTCATTATTTCTATGTGAAATGACACTGGACCGGCGCCTGTGACAGAGATCAAGACAGCAACATTGACAGACTGAATGACTTTCGGTCACACAACAAACAAGAAATACACAGATCATCATAGCAGCGCTCGAAATGGAGAGCACTAATGTCTGTCTTATGCGCCACTGCCACAATCCATGCAAGAAGTACACACACACGCACGCACCATTTTCATCGATTCCAGGAAATGTTTTCGACGTTCAAATTTCATCTGTGGGGTGGGGGTGAGAAGGAGGGGGATGGGTTGTTGTATTTAGAAATTCTTTCATTAGACAGAAGACGATTCAAACTCCATTAGATTGTCAGAACTTGACATATGGTCTTTTCCATAAAGTTAACTAAAATTCCACATAATAAGCAGAAATAGCTAACGAATACGGAGAATTGACCCTCTACTAGTCCAAAAAGCAAATAAGAGAAGACACCAAACAACAAATAAAAAGTAAATAAGAGAAACAAACAACACCAATAAGAAGAAAACGGTGGACAAATCGAACACGTACTTATGTAAAGGAAAAAAGACCGCCACTACAAACATTAAACTGGGTACCAGATGGCAAAGTAAAAGAGGAATAACAAGAGATACTCTTTGCACAACAACCATTTAAGAGTCTTTACAACATGCAGAAATTTCGCAAAGCAACATCACAATAATAAAACCGTAGATCATTGGTTTCTCGACTTTACATCGTATTCGACTTCGCATCGTATTCGACTGTGCATCATATTCGACTTTGCATCGTATTCGACGTTAAAGGAACATAGATATAGCTAAGAAGCATATGCGGACCTGCGATCTGATAAAAAACATGCGGGATCGGGTTGAAAAGGATTAAAAATATGTTCACTCACAGACTCATGCCTATGACTATTTGAGTTCGAGACAGCGAACTTATATCGATACAGCGAAGATATATCGATATATCTAAGATAGATCTATAGAGACAGAGATCGATACAGCGAATATAGATCACTAAAGAGGTAGGAAGAGATATAAACATGAGAATCCTGTCATACATGCTACCTTAGAGATATAAACTACTAGAGGTATCACAGTACTAGAATTCAATAGTAGGAAGTCATCTGGTCAGTTTTCTAACTCACTGTTTATCTTGAATCATTGAGAAAAATAAACACGTTTCAAATTGCACACACACAAAAATGGAATATTTTTTCTAGTATCTTGTATACATTATTTTTGTCATTATAAAAAGAGATGCACCAACATCTACATTAGTCATTGATAAGTTACAACTAGAAAATGTCCGCAACTTTGAATATCTCAGGCCAATGATCAATACCACAGGAGATTGTTCAGCGAAGGTATAATAGGGATTAGCAATGTCCCTACATAAACCATTACAGATGAAAATAATAAAAATAATATAGCAAAGGGCAACAGAAAAATGAAGTAACAACTATTAAGAAGTTATATTTTTGCTAGTAGCAACACATGTGTGAGACTTGGGCAATGACATCCGCAATGGAGAAGAAAATAGCGGCATTCGAAATGAAATGTTACAGAAAGGTACTAAGAATATCATGAACAGAACGACAAACCAACGAATTCGCAAAAAACCGAACACTGAAGAAGACTGGCTCTTCAAAACTATAAAAAACACAAGCTAACACATTTCGGACAGATAAAGAGACACAATGGTTTAGAAAGAGTAATCATGGAGGGAAACGTTCAAGGAGAGAGAAACAGAAATAAACAAAACTGCGATGGGCACAGGATATCGAAAACCTTCCGAACATGAAACTAGAAGATGATTGACAGCTTGCACAGCACCGACAGGTTTACATGTCGTCCAGGAAATGGCAGTGAAGGCAACGTTATGTAAAGAACATGTTACTTAGATAGATATGCCTTGTATACACTGAGTGTAAACAAAGTGGGCAGTATAAATCATTGTCACTTGTTAGTCAATACACTCTTATATCTAGTACTGGGTCGGTGTGGTCTTTGTCGTTATTCTTTTTGTTCCGTCATTTACAATCTTTTTGTTCGTTTCGTTTCCACATATATTTACGTTTTTTATCTACTTCCTGACATTCTGGCATCTCATTTCCATATTTCCGTTGGATACGTTTGTTTGTTGTGATAATTTTTCCATTCCTCGTCTTTTGATGTTTCGTGTGTATCTTGATAAAGACCTTTTGATTGAAACGTTGAATATGATTTGTGTATTGTAATTTGTATGTTTTCTTGTGTGCAAATCATTACCCACTAGTTTTAGTTGTAGTCTGTCGTATCTGATTGAAGCGATTATATAAACCTGTGTTTTACGTAAGTACATATTGTCACTTGTTAGATATTGTTACTACATATATCAACAGTTTCAAGGAATCAATAAATCAATAATCTGAAATGAATGACCTAAGGGGAATAGATATTGGTGAGCACGTGAAGACATTTACTAAGATAAGATCATCTAGTGTGTTTGAATATGGACACGTAAGGAACAGACAATTATTTTCAACAAGGAGGACACGATTTGAACTACATGGACTCTGGCCAGAAATAGACACACATTAGAAAACATATACTAGGTCACAAACCATCCTTTCCAACAAACAACAAGTTTTGTCTAAGAAATCCATTCGATTTTTTCTAAGAAATCAATTCGGTTTTAAATTTGAAATCGAATTTGGTGACACAAAATATCTCAGTTCTCTGGACTACATCCTACTGGAAATCTAATAGAACAATTGCCCTGGTGCAAGAGATATCCAATGGGATTTTGAGAATGTCAGCTTACATTATTGGTTTCTAAGACATTAGTCTTTTATTACTTTTATGTTAACAATGATGTCTCTTCATTATTCTGATACACGTTTAAACATAGATTTGCTCAGTCGCTAGTGCATTGACTTATCATCTTAAATATTGTGGGTTACACTATCAGAGTTGCCACTATTCATTCTAAGAAATTGTACAAACATGTAACCCGTTCTCAAAGTTGGGCAATTGTTAAAAACAACAAGGACGTGCCGCTAGGGTAAACAAATCGAGGTTCTTTATTAGAATGTAGAATATACACCACGAACAATTACTGCGCGATGCATTATGGGCGCTTACTAACTTTATACAGTTAGTTTAGACGTGTGTGTGGTGTGTGTGATATTGAGCTAGCAATGAGACCACCTGTGAACATCTACATACTGGTAGCGGTAACAAAAATGACACAGTCGTGTGTTTAAGGTTGGAACATGAAAAACTACATAAGACTTAAGTGTACTTTGGAACACATAAAACGATGACGATTTCAGCGGAGAACTGCATAACTGAAAGACATATAATTAGGGGCGGCAACTGCGCGACAAATGTCTTTGAAAAGGTACACAATGCACGGCTCAACCCTCCTTCTACCCCTTTTTGTTTATTTAACACTATCCCCTATTTCTGGGATAGAGACAAACAAAACGTCATAATATAGACATGAATGACTCTTGTCTATGGTAAAGCGGAATGGAGACTCTCAATATAGGTATATAGCTTATCTTTAGCTAACAAAGTCTAAAGCTTAAGCAAGTGTTGTCGTTGTCATGGCAACTCACGCATATTTTAAAATGCTGAACGACCGCGCCATTTTGTTTATCGACGTCATAACTGGGGGGGGGGGGGCGTTACCTATTGTTAAATTTATTAAATGACTTTCAGCTATGACCTTCAGAACCGAGCAGTCAATTATTCTGTTCTATTTAGACACTAGTTTGCTGTATTTCTGATATCATCTAGTGCATATGACATTAGTTTGAGCCTGGTTAGACACATACAAGGATTGGTAGTCTTTTGTAAGTCTATTGCCATTTTAATTATGTTTTGAATGAAATGACCTTGTAGTGAAATTATAATTATTTGCCGTGTGCTGCCAGGCTCCGGAAAGTGAGTTAGAAATAGCAATACTGTGTTATTCTATGCATGTCGTAAGAGGCGACTAATGGGGTTATGGGGTGGCCTTGACTGTCACATCACATATAGGATCAAAGTGACCCAGAAGCTATGCTGATGTCCGATGTATCGGACCGAAAGCCGCATATATCACAGCTAAGCTGTAAAGCATGTCATAACGCATTCTGTCCTCCGGACTCCTATCCTACTAATTTTAGAAATTTGGGAACGAACTTAAATTAAATTTAGAAGAAGAAAATTGTTTTAAACATAACAACCTATGTGTCATGTGACGTGTGTGTCACGTGATGTATGTGTGTGTCATGTGACGTATTCTTTCCAGAAATTAGTCTTCCTTATGCATCTCCTGAAATCCCCGCGGTTTCTGTCAAGTTGTCCCACTTCCTCTAGCGACATGTGCATGCATTCCTGAATGTATCTTGTCCAACGACGTCTTCGTTGGCCTCTGCCCCTACTGCCTTCTATTACCTCTTCCAGCAACACTCTTTTCATGCTATCATGTCTTTTCACATGGTTGAAAAAAAAACCTAACGTCCTTCTTAATATGGTGTTTAAAATCCAGCCTTCATGAACGTTGATTTTTCTTAACATGTTGGTCTCTCTTGCTGTCCATGGTATTCTCAGGACTCTTTGATAGCACTTCGTTTCGAAAGCCTCTGTTCTCTTGGCTGTAGTTTTATTTATTGTCCAACAACCTAATGCAATTAAAATGTTCTTGTCAACATAATAACGTACCGTAATTTAAATTACGCTTAAAATGTGACTCATAAACATTTTGACAGCAGAGAAGAATGTAGAGCAAATTTCATTACGATACTGAACATCAGAAGTCTTAGTTTACAAACCAAAAAGTATTGACCATGTTATCCAAATATGAAAATAAAAGTGTCGACAGCAACCGTCAGAAATAAGAACTGATAATACTGTACACATTTCAGATAAGGAAAACGGTAGAACAAAATTTCAGATAAAAACAAACAGATATTCAACTTACATGTCTCTGTCAGAAGCAATCTGATCCTGCAAACTGGCTAACTTGGCTTCAGCCACACCCTTGGTAGAACTCAGCTCATCGATGACCTTACGTGCTTGTGCCAATTCGTTCTCGTATGCGTCCCTGATTGGTTGAAGATCTTCCATTTTTCGGTTTCGCAAGGCTTCATTTTCAGCTTCCAATTTCTTGACCTGAGCGTCTAGGAAATGCACCCTCTCAATGTAACTGGCCAGACGCTCATTCAGACCTTGCAGCTCACGTTTTTCCTTCTCGCGGTTGCCTCTGAAGTCGGTAATGCCAGAGCTAGACAGCTGTTGGTACACTCCTGGGGAGATTGAACTACGGACATTGGCGCTGGATCTACTATAGTTGAATGATTGACCCTTTGTAGGTGCAGAGCGCATAATCGTGAAAGTTCTTTGCTGGATTGTACTTTGTCGGCCAACCTCCTGGTCACTTTTGGTACCTTGTTTAGCAGACATTGTTGCTGTTGTTGAAATTTGCTCAAATAAAAAATCTGGTAGAGGTGATGAATGACCTTTTCTCCTTCAAGCAAGAAGTAATGATTTCAGATGAAATATCACACGTCCTAAATTCAACAGAGATTGCACGTTAATATCAGAAACAACGTCTTGTTGTTAATGAAGAAAACAACAATTGGATGAAATGCAGAAAATAAATTGGAAGAGAATTTTGTGAACAGTCGATTCTCTAACCAGCCGGCCGGCAAGGTAGTGAATGATCCTGATCGGTTGACAAGAAGGGAAGCTCGCTCTCTGACGATCTAACGTGGAGTGCGACGGTCGCTTGCCGGCGCGATCTTTTTACTTGTCCAGGATGACGCCTCCCAAATCACGTGAAGTCACGTTGAATCTCGTAGCCGTTGGTTGATTGCAGGACACGTATCGGAAACTCGTAGAACAAGTTTTCTTTAATAGAAACATATCTAGAAAAGGGCTTTAGAATATTGCAAAAAGCTTTTAGTAGAGGTATGATGTGGGCGTAAAATAAACCATGCAACCGGATCTAATTTTGCAAAACTGCTGTTGATGTGACTATTTGTGCAGAGGCGTGCTACACTGCACTGGTTTGATTCTTTGAAGAGACACACCTCATCATCTGTAGTTTTCTTGCAGCATGCACATTTAGTTTGTAGCTTGTTTTTGTGTGCAGCAACATCAGAGGTTTATAGTTTGTGTGTAACAACCACTGGGGTTTATAGTTTATTTATAACACTTACAGGTTTATAATTTTTTTGGTAACAATTACAGGGGTGTATATTATGTCTGCAACAACTACACGAGTTTACAGTTTGTAGGAAATACATGGGGTTAATAGTTTATTTATAACAATTACAGGGATTATAGTTTATTTATAACAATTAGTTAGTTAGTTTGTTCCTTTCGTGCCGCAAGCGACACATAGGGCAGAGGTTTTGGTTCTCCATTTTATAACAATTGCAGGGGTTTATAGTTTATGTATAGCGATTACATGGGGTTTATAGTTTATTTATATCAATTACATGGGGTTTATAGTTTGTTTATATCAATTACATGGGGTTTATAGTTTGTTTATATCAATTACATGGGGTTTATAGTTTGTTTATATCAATTTCATGGGTTATAGTTTATTTTGTAACAAGAACAAAGACGTATATTCTGTGTGTAGCAACTACATCAGTTTATAGTATGTATGCAGCAATTACATGAGTTTATATTATGTTTGAAACTCCTATATGGATTTATAGAGTGTGTTTTTAACAACTACAGAGATTCATAGTTTATCTGTAACACCTATATAAATTTATAGTTTGTTTGTAGCTACTACAGGGACTTATATTTTATTTGTTACAAATACAATGGTTTATAGTTGTTTTTTTTTGTAATAACTACATGAGTTTATATTGTGTTTTGTAACAAATACTGAAGTTTATAGTATATTTTGTAAGAACTAAATGGGTTTATAGTGTGATTGTAGCAATGCCATACAGTTTGTTATTAAAGCTGGATGGTTTATGTACACTTGTAAACAGAAATCCCGTAGACAAGGAGGTGGGAATTGATTGCGGGTGTTTAGTTCTCCTCCCCATCCCCGTAGTAAATCAGAACATAACTTTTAATACTTGTGATTTAGCCAAAAGGTGGATAAACCCTTATCCATATTTTCCAGAAGTAGGTCATCAAATATTTATAAAGAAGATGGAATTACACACGAATATAGAATATACCATTTGTAATGTAAACACCCACCCGCTTCTTTTAGTGAAGATGTATCAATAATCCTGGTACCCAAGAAATGAATTTCCAAGGAATTGGTTAGATATCTTAGGCCTACACGATCCTATTAAAATGTTGTATCCAGTGTTAGGTGAATATGACATGTGGATTTTTACCACTACTTCCCTATGAGTATTTCACAAACATCATTACTGCGATCTTTGCACATCGATCGATAATCTATTAATTATGGGTGTTCGTTCTCAAATTCCCATTTGATCTCTCTTACAGTAGGGAATTTGTACTTGATCTTCAGCAGGATGTAGTGCAGATAACGGTTCTGCCTTCAGCAGGATGTAGTGCAGACAACGGTTCTGCCTTCAGCAGGATGTAGTGCAGACAACGGTTCTGCCTTCAGCAGGATGTAGTGCAGACAACGGTTCTGCCTTCAGCAGGATGTAGTGCAGACAACGGTTCTGCCTTCAGCAGGATGTAGTGCAGACAACGGTTCTGCCTTCAGCAGGATGTAGTGCAGACAACGGTTCTGCCTTCAGCAGGATGTAGTGCAGACAACGGTTCTGCCTTCAGCAGGATGTAGTGCAGACAACGGTTCTGCCTTCAGCAGGATGTAGTGCAGACAACGGTTCTGCCTTCAGCAGGATATAGTGCAGACAACGGTTCTGCCTTCAGCAGGATGTAGTGCAGACAACGGTTCTGCCTTCAGCAGGATGTAGTGCAGACAACGGTTCTGCCTTCAGCAGGATGTAGTGCAGACAACGGTTCTGCCTTCAGCAGGATGTAGTGCAGACAACGGTTCTGCCTTCAGCAGGATGTAGTGCAGACAACGGTTCTGCCTTCAGCAGGATGTAGTGAGCTTTTGTAAGAACAATTTCTTGTGATCAGCGTGTTCACTTTCACATACTTCAGCATTACCTGTACGATTCTTCGTAAATATCTAGGACTTCCATATATTTCTAAGCCATCTGCTTTAGACCTTCCGAAGTATGAACTGAGAGCCGGCCGCAAGACATACCGTGTTCATTGTGATTTCCAAAAGGCATCGTAAAGACTGCCATAACTGCCACCTCCATTCTTATGCTGGAGGTAACTGTTATATAAGATCCGCGCTGTTCGGCTATGATCCTCCCTCTTACTCCAACAGAGATCCTCCATCTTTACTCCAGCTGATATTCTCCTTCTTACTCCAGCTGAGAAGCCACATTCGACTATACCTTGTTTGGCTTGTTCACTAGATCTACCAACTTCTGTATGACTATATTATTGTTCCAATCTCATGTCTCAAGGATAACTTCGAAATTCTCAAGAAAGATTCCTTCACTAAGATTCCAACCACCTGTGATGAAATGACTCGTCAGCTGGAAAGCACATTGATCACCACAACGACAGAGATGATGTCCATTTTATCTTCGCTCGTGATCTGCTACTTTGACAACCACACAAATAGAAGGTTGCTCAACGTTTCGACTAATATGATTATCGGCTCTGACTTTAATGGCCTCTGAAAATAACTACACGGAAAAAGTGAATTGAAAAGTAACAAGATCAGTCAATGGACGGATGAATACAAATAAATGGCATTAGCTGAGCCTACTAGGTTCAAATCTCGCCTGTTATCTTGTGATTTGTCCGGTAACGTTCTACAGGAGATGAAGAGATAATGGCACTGTCGTTGGGTCAAATATGGAATAACGAAACAGTAACGATATGACTTACAACATATGTCGTAAGATGGGATTAAGGTGGGTTAGTAATTAGTTTGACTACCATTCCATTAATCATTGGTATTGTTTGTTTCAATTCTGAGAAATTACGAGCGATAAAGCTCTTATTACCTATGTGAAATGTGCGCTCGCCTATGCGGCAACTGATGTCTGAACGTATAGTACAGGTAGCAAAGAATGTATGTTTCCATGGATGTGTAGGAGGCGACTGAGGAAAGTTAGGGGATAGGCTGATAACCTGTCACATGTGAAAAAATCATTGACACATCTTGTCTCAATTTCTTATCCTTTATCGAGAATTCACGAGGATGTATGGAAGATATGCAGGCTAGCGGACATTGTACCTTTGTCATTTTGTGACAGGCTGTTAGATGTCGGGGAGTGTTAGATGTGTTAGGTGATGGTGGGTGCTAGATGTGTTAGGTGCCTGGGAGTGCTAGATGTGTTAGATGACGGGGAGTGCTAGATGTGTTAGATGACGGGGAGTGCTAGATGTGTTAGGTGACGGGGAGTGCTAGATGTGTTAGGTGACGGGGAGTGCTAGATGTGTTAGGTGACGGGGAGTGCTAGATGTGTTAGGTGACGGGGAGTGCTAGATGTGTTAGGTGACGGGGAGTGCTAGATGTGTTAGATGACGGGGAGTGCTAGATGTGTTAGGTGACGGGGAGTGCTAGATGTGTTAGGTGATGGTGGGTGCTAGATGTGTTAGGTGACTGGGAGTGCTAGATGTGTTAGATGACGAGGAGTGCTAGATGTGTTAGGTGACGGGGAGTGCTAGATGTGTTAGTTGACGAGGAGTGCTAGATGTGTTAAGTGACGGGGAGTGCTAGATGTGTTAGTTGACGAGGAGTGCTAGATGTGTTAAGTGACGGGGAGTGCTAGATGTGTTAGATAACGGGGAGTATTAGATGTGTTAGGTGCCTGGGAGTGCTAGATGTGTTGGATGACGGGGAGTGCTAGATGTTTTAGGTGCCTGGGAGTGCTAGATGTGTTAGGTGATGGTGTGTGTTAGATGTGTTAGGTGCCTGGGAGTGCTAGATGTGTTAGGTGCCTGAGAGTGCTAGATGTGTTAGATGACGGGGAGTGCTAGATGTGTTAGGTGACGGGGAGTGCTAGATGTGTTCGATGACGTGGAGTGCTAGATGTGTTAGGTTACGGGGAGTGATAGATGTGTTAGGTGATGGTGTGTGCTAGATGTGTTAGGTGATGGTGTGTGCTAGATGTGTTAGGTGATGGTGTGTGCTAGATGTGTTAGGTGACGGGGAGTGCTAGATGTGTTCGATGACGGGGAGTGCTAGATGTGTTAGGTGGCGGGGAGTGCTAGATGTGTTCGGTGACGTGGAGTGCTCGTTGTGCCATCACTGTCAATGGATCAACAAATCTGACAGAAGAATAATGAAATAGTTCATTCAGAAATGTGTTCTGTGTTCATGGCAGGACCTGGTAATCCTGGGATACTGGCATACTGGAATGCCTCCATTCGGGGACTAAGCATGCATCCATAATGGTCCGTGGTCCAGATGTTCCACCCCACCCTGATTTAGCTGTATCAATGTTGACAGACATTGACCACATAGCTAATATATCTGCTTAGCTTCAAATCTGCACTGAATTGATGTACCTAGGTAGAAAGGATCACTTATTGCAGTTTGTGCTTAGTTTCTGGGTGCCACAATAACTCTAGTTAGTGCACTACCTTTCAAGTATGGTGGTCAAGTCTGCCCTTTCATTGTACTCAGTATAAAATCTATTCGTCTCTCGCCATGCATCTACCTTTTCGTGCACATTTCATTGGCCGCCACTCCAATGATCGGACTGGACTGAATAGCATCACTGTGTTGACAGTGCCGCTGCGTGTGTTTTTAACTGGTGGTATCGGAGATATTGTCTGCCTCTTATGCAGTCAAATCTCTTTCCATCTGCTACCTCAACATTCTGGGACACGTTCCCCAAATGAATTAGCCAGAATCAGTACAGGCCGCTGTAGTTATATTTCAAGGGTGCACCGCAAGGAGGTACATTTGGGATCTTGATTATCTGCTTACCCTGGTCCACCGGTACCCTTTGCACCCCACAAAACTATCATGTTTAGACATGATTTCTTGTCAAAAACTATACTAGATGTGCGGTTGTGGAAGAAGTAGATGACAACAAAGAAAATCATGGACAGGCAACATCACGGACTGGACAGGTCGGGATTCCTCACTCATACGCATCGCTGGAGATAGAAATCGCCGACGGACTCCTTGTGTTGATGAATCCAATATGCTACCCACAGGACGCTAACGGGTTATAGGTATATGGTATGGCGTACAATATTCCGGAACACCCCTTTTACACTCTCTGCGTATAGCAGCTGTTAGCGCAGTGGTTTAGCATATGAGGGGTCCTGGGTTAATTCCCCAGTTGAGGTGGAAATGTTATTTCCCGGGTCGACCGAGCTTTAATTTGTTACCGAATTCATCCGGGAAGTAAAGACTTGTGACACGTAAACGTAAACTTATGACAGCTGAAATGGCATGCTTATGCAGAATCCTAGAAATATCGCTAAGAGAGAGAGAGAGTGAGAAATGAGGACATTAGACAAAGAACCTGCACCGTCCCAATCTTGGAATATATTAAGAGCCAACAGATCAAATGGTTTGCACACATCAGCAGACTAGAATCAACAGGGGCGTCTTCAAGTGCTATAGCCCTAAACTCTACCGCCTTCAACTATTCTTCTATCTAGCCTTCACGAGTGGAGCATAATCGCTGTCAGCATGCAACAGCAACCACATCTCTGAAACCGCTTCGGCGTGTTAAATCAGTGAAGGCGGCAAATGGGATCTGTCACCATAGCCTCTGATGTATGGCCCATGTCCGCCTAGCATGTAAAGTCTGGATGCGGCGTACTGCGCAAAGGAGCTCAACTAACATGGTCCACTGGGCAGAAAGGCGTCATTCAGCTAGCGTCGTAGAGCGTCAAAGAGTACAGTGAGACAGTAAGGCATCCTGGTCATCTACTGCACCCCGACACACACTCAGTCGTCTTGACTCGTCTTGCCGACAGTGCGCAACTCTCCCTCACATAAATAAAATTTTTCATAGCGGCAGTCATGGCTTTCATTATCATCTCATTAATTATCAAAAAAGTCCTGCAGCGATGGGCGAGTGGCAAAGTGGTAGGTGTGGATACACTGGCAGCCATAGTCACAAACCTGCACGTAGGCGGCTCAGGCCATGTGGTCGTTCTCCAGAGACATTGAGGCACCTCTGGAGTCCGAGAGCAGTCTGGGCGACTGAGCAGCCCTTTTCAGGAAAGCACTGCTCACCTCCTTAGCCAGAGGAAGGGGCTAGAAAAGGTGCCCTAAACATTGCCTGCCTCACCATGACCCAGGCCAGCATACCGCGGCTGGCGGGGATCCATATTCAGCGGTAGAAATATCAAGAAAACAAGAAAAACGAAGGTGAGTCCACTCACAATTGGCGCATGGAATGTGCGCACCCTACTGGACCGTGTGGAGGTCGCACGGCCAGAAAGACGTACCGCACTTGTAGCAAAAGAGCTAGCAAGGTACAAAATTGACATCGCTGCCCTCAGCGAGACACGACTGTCTGAGGAGGGTGAAATTGTAGAACAGGGCGCTGGTTATTCCTTCTTCTGGATTGGCAGAAATAAAGAAGTGAAACGCGAAGCTGGAGTTGGCTTTGCAATTAAATCCAGCCTAGCCAGAAAGTTGGCTGTACCGCCAAAGAGCATTAGTGACCGGCTGATGACTGCTCGCCTTCCACTTTCTAAAAAGCGGCATGCAACATTTGTTAGCGTATATGCCCCGACTATGACGAACCCCGATGAACAGAAAGAAAAGTTCTATGATGACCTGAAAAGAATCATACAGGAGACCCCCAAAATCCGACAAACTCATCATCCTTGGTGACTTCAACGCACGAGTGGGTTCGGACTGGGCGTCCTGGGATGGTGTTCTGGGGAGGCATGGCATTGGCAAATGCAATAGCAATGGACAGCTACTGCTCGAAACATGCGCATCATTCAACCTACTCATCTCCAACACTGTCTTTCAACTACCTCACCGTAATAAGACTACATGGATGCACCCATGATCAAAACAGTGGCATCAAATTGATTATATCATCGTGAGACAAGGCGATAAGCAGGATGTGAGAGTCACCAAATCCATGTGTGGTGCCAACTGCTGGACGGACCACAGATTGCTAGTCTCCAAAATGAACCTCCATACATTGCATCTACGGCGACCTCAAAATAGCAAACAATCAAAACGTCTCGACATCTCAAAACTGAAAGATCCACTTTATAAACAGCTTCTGCGCAGCTCAATGGAAACCAAAATTGCACCATTGACAATCGATCCCATATACATTCAAAAAAGCTAGGAAAATATCCGTGACACTATCTACCGAACTACAGAAGAAGTAGTGGGCGTTTCTGTTCGCAAACATCAAGACTGGTTTGACCAAAACGATGTACAGATCAAAGCTCTCATGGACAACAAGCACAAACAGTACAAAGCTTATTTAAACGACCCCACATCAATCAGCAAAAAGTCTCTGTACGAAAACTCACAGAAAAACGCGCAAAAAGAACTAAGGAGGATGCACGACTCTTGGTTTAGCACCAAAGCCAAAGAGATTCAACATTATGTTGACAGCAATAATATGCAGAAATTTTATTCAGCGTTAAAGGCAATTTATGGCCCTCAATCTTCAGGAACGTCTCCTCTTCTAAGCGCAGATGGAAAGCATACCATCACTGACAGAGAGGAAATTCTCAAACGCTGGGCTGAACATTTTGAAAATGTCCTAAACTGCCCCTCCATCATCAACGAGGAAGAGATTGCGCGCATTACACAAATACCAATCAATAACTCATTATCGGATCCCCCTTGCATTGAGGAAGTGAAGAAAGCAATCTCAAATTTGTCCGTAGGAAAAGCGCCAGGCTCAGACTCCATTCCAGCCGAAGTTTACGCTGTTAGTGGCCCTGTCATGTCTGCCAAACTTACAGAGCTCTTCCAGGCAATGTGGAACCTGGAATCGATACCACAAGACTTTAAGGATGCTTCCATCATACATCTATACAAGAGAAAAGGAAATCGCCTAGCTTGCGACTTCGAGGCATATCCTTGCTCTCTATAGCAGGCAAGATTCCGGCTAGGGTCCTGTTAAACAGACTACAAGCCCATCTTGAGACAGGTCTCCTTCCAGAGAGCCAATGTGGCTTCCGACAGGGCAGAGGTACTGTTGATATGATTTTCACTGCCAGACAACTACAGGAAAAGTGTCGTGAACAGAACATTGGTCTCTACACCACATTTGTCAACCTAACTAAGGCATTCGACACTGCAAATCGCGAAGGACTATGGAAGATCATGGCCAAATTTGGATGTCCCGAAAAATTTACCAACATGGTTCGCCAGTTCCATGATGGTATGACAGCATGTGTGCAAGATGACGGCGCACACTCAAACCATTTCCAGTGATCAACGGCGTCAAACAGGGTTGCTTCCTTGCTCCGACACTCTTCAGCATGGTGTTCTCTGCCATGTTAAATGATGCCTTCCGGAATAACAGTGCAGGAATTTGTTTTCGCTATCGAGCTGACGGAGGACTATTCAATCTTAGTAGATAGAAGACCAAGACCAAAACTAAGACGGACATTGTTCGCGACCTCTTGTTCGCCGACGATTGTGCATTAAATGCTACCAGTCTGAAAGACATGCAAGACAGCATGGACCTCTTTTCTTTGGCCTGTGATGCGTTCGGTCTCACCATCAGCACCGCGAAGACTTTAGTAATGTATCAACCAGCGCCAGGTGTCCCCTACACAGAGTCATTGATCACAGTAAAGGGACAAAAACTTAATACTGCCAATAAGTTTGTATATCTCGGCAGCACACTATCACAAACTGCGACAATTGATGAGGATGTTGCCCTGCGTATTGCTCGTGCCAGTGCAGCATTCGGGAGCCTTCGTGCCAACGTCTGGATCAGGCGTGGTCTCACTCTGACAACTAAGTTGGACGTGTACCGTGCAGTGGTTCTACCAACACTGCTTTATGCTGCGTCATCCTGGACTGTCTATGCGAGACACGCTCGACAGGTTAACTCTTGTCATCTTCGGTGCCTACAAAACATCATAGGAGTACGTTGGCAGGATCGTGTACCAGATACGGAAATTCTTCAGAAGTCCCGTATGCAAGCAACCATGCAATGCTGACTAGGTCCCAACTCCGCTGGACTGGCCACATCGTCCGTATGCCAGACAAGCGCCTTCCAAAGAGATTATTCTATGGGGAATTGTGCGAAGGTAAACGTTCAAGTGGAGGGCAGAAAAAGCGCTTCAAGGATCACCTAAAAAGCTCTCTCAAGAACTGCAGTATCGATCCTAGCTCCTGTGAAACTACAGCACTTGATCGCTCAGCCTGGCACACTCAGATCACTGCTGGCATTACGAAATTTGAAAAAGAAAGAACACTGCGGGCAATCCGCAAGAAGCGGAAGGACAAATTCGTAAATTCTCCTACCCCGAACCTTCAGCACTCCTGCATGCACTGCAATAGAACTTTCCGTGCACGAATCGGACTCATCGGGCATCTACGAACTCACAAACTAAATTAGTTAATTACCAATTTTAATTATTATATATATATTTTTTTTTCATCGCATTTAATGTTTTTTCATGCCATGCTCATCTTCGCTCGCGAAGGAGGAACAACATCACCATCAGACAGCATACCACAGCAAGTTATGCTGCACAGATCTTCTTCTTCTTCTTCTTCTCGTTCGCAGTTTGACATGTTTTCACAGCAAGTTCTGTTTTCTTAATAAATGCTGCTGTATTTGAAAGCTCCTCAGTGATCCCATGCATCTTTCTGTGGATATCCATCTCTGTGGGCTAGAGTCCCACCAAGAAAACTATGGACCACCGAAATAAAAGAGGCGACTGTCAATACTGCATTTTCTCCTTTACGGAGTTGCAGGGAGGGGATTGAATAGCTGTGTGATAAAGGCCGAATGCTCTTGCTGTCGCCACGTCATGTTCAGGGTGAGATTTTTAAATTTACCCTCCGACAGAAAAAACCCAGTCTTTATCTGGGATCCTTACCAGTATTTACCCCTTACCTGGGATCGAACTCTAGACCTCACTAGTGTGAGCCAACGTTCTAACCTCTCGACCATGCGCCACACAAAGAGGCGACAAATTCCACAATATACTCAGCACACACGAGGGCCATCTCCAGACAACTCTTCTATCCCGGACGCTGGAAGACAATAAAGGGTTTAGCGAATAGATAGAATATATAGATAGTAAAAACTGCGAGGGAGTGGAGATGGCTGCCGCCCTCATATGGCAGAGTCAACTGAAATGTCAGATCTCTAACATCACACACCCATACGGCATTAATAAATACTAGGGGTTAACTCTTTTTTTAAAACTATCTACATCCAGACATAGATCTTTGTCTGAAAATGAGGTTTTTTTCTCAAATTATTGCACACCACTGAGAGTTGAACTTGTCTGCGCATGACAGAAAAAATATGAAGGCATCTTCCATACATAGAAAACTAGTGCTTCATCTGTAATAATTTCAGCAAATCGATATAATCAAACACAAAAGCTGGTTCCATCACCTCTGTATCCATGTCGACAGGAAGCACAGACCACTGAACATATCCTGCAAGACTGCAATACACTAAACCAGTTAAGGGAAGAACACTGGCCCACAGAAATGGATATCCACAGAAAGATGTATGGGAGCACTGAGGAGCTTTCAAATACAACAGCATTTATTAAGAAAACCAGACTTGCTGTGTAGACATGTGAAACTGCGAACGAGAAGATCAAACATAATTCAATGAGGCACCGACCACTTGCAGTGTGCTTCTTGGACGTATCCACTTCGAGTGTAGCTTCTGCCGTATTCACCGCGTTATAATCACAAGCGGTAGCATCGTAACCAAAATCTATCACCATTTTGTATTCACCGCATTATAATCACCAGCGGTAACACCGTAACCAAAATCTATCACCATTCTCCTCTCAGTGTCCCCATCAATATCCTCACCACTACTATAATAAGTATCACTCCAACCACCACTATCAACACCACCACCAGTACCTAATACAAATTGTACTATTTAACAACACAACGTCTGTTTAACATCTACCTAGATCAAGTCGGATGTATCGGGCAGAAGATCGCAGATATTGAAGACACAGGGCATTCAATTCTTCCAACAAAATCTTGCTACTTTGCAAAGCGTTAGAACGAAAGGAAAATAAAAGAAAGATTACAACCGTAATCCCAGTACTACAGCGAGGTACGGTAGGCAATTACCGTAGAGAAAATCTGACAGCTTTGTCGCCGAATACATGGAATATTTTCTGTAACAAAAGATGACATTTTCTAATAAGATGTCGTGTTATTTTAATGTACTAAACATAGAACTTGTTATTTTTAGTCAGACAACAATGCCTTATGGTAGTCGTCTTATTTTCAATTATCTTACCTTCCGCCTATTTTCTTTCATTCTTTTCCTGATAATATTATCTTTAGGCCTATGTTCATTTTTTTAATGAAAATCGGCCGGTTGAGCAAATGATATTTTCCTTCAAGTTTTCATTATTTCTATCGATTGAAGCATATACTTTCCATCAAGATTTCATACTTATATCGACTGAATCGTACATTTTCATTCGAGATTTCATACTTCTATCGACTGAAACATATATTTTCCTTCGAGATTTCATAATTGTGTCGACTGAAACATATACTTTTCTTCACGTTTACATACTTCTGTCGACTGAAACATATACTTTTCTTCACGTTTACATACTTGTGTCGACTTAAACATATACTTTTCTTCACGTTTACATACTTCTGTCGACTGAAACATATACTTTTCTTCACGTTTACATACTTCTGTCGACTGAAACATATACTTTTCTTCACGTTTACATACTTCTGTCGACTGAAACATATACTTTTCTTCACGTTTACATACTTGTGTCGACTGAAGCACATATATGTTTTCAATTTCTTATACTAATATCGACTAAACCATATATGGGATTTGATACTTCGATTTCATACGTCTGTCGAGTGAAACATATATTTTCCTTCAAAATTTTATACTTCTGCCGTCTGAAGCATATATTTCTCTTCACGTTGTCGTACTACTGTCGGATGAAGCATACATCTTTCTCGGTAACATATCAGTCGATATATTTTTCTTCAAGTTTTCATACTTCTGTCGACTAAAGCATATATTTTTCGTAGATTTAATACTTCTGGGAGGGGATTGGGTTTGGAAAGGGGGGATATATAATTTTGTATACTAACTTTGGCTTACACTCTGTATCTGTCTATGTCTATAATTTTTGTATTTTAAATAAACTTCACCATCTTGTGTAGCTCAAACGTTGGTTCATAGAGATTGAATTGTAGTATTGTTACTATGGACAAGTATATTTATCTCAGGGTTCTAATCTGTTCATAATTTGATGGTTATCTTGTGTTAGTGTTTGTGGCTTTCTGATTGATTTTATCATTTTCATCATTAATTTTCTTTTGATGGTAAGTGATTAGTAAATCTGGTTGGTCGTCGATAGCACCATCTTTAGCTAGTTGATCTGCTCTTATGCCCTGGTCTTCCACGGTGAGATGATATGCAGCTTATGCTGGTTACACAGATCAGTCATTTGTGTTTCTAGCTCTGACAGTTTTGTTCAAACTGGAGCCCATAAAGTACTTGAAACGAATGCAAAATTTGAAGTTTGATCGGATCGATCAAAGGAGGAACATAAAGATAACACTATTTTGTTAATATATAGACAAGATATGTAATCAGCCTTGAAGAAAGATATTATTGTTTTGTAAATATCTAGACAAGATATATAATCAGCCTGGAAGAAAGATAGCACTTTTGTGTTAATATCTAGACAAGATATCTAAACAGCCTGCAAGAGAGATAACACTTTTGTGTTAATATCTAGACAAGATATCTAAACAACCTTGAGAAAAGAATACGGGTTTTTTTTTTCGTTTTTGCGCACTCGTTCTCACAACACTTCAAGAGAGATGATTAATTTAGATCAGCACAATGTAGTACTTAAACCGCCATGTCATGGTTTACAGCCTAAAGGCGATAACTGAGACTTTTGGCCGAGCACATCCGACTTCAGTATTGACTCTGGGTTACTGAACCCTCAATGGCATGTGCTAGCCAACTCAACCCTAAATCCTTCTCTAGTGACATGTATGGCAAGTAACAGTGTCACTATTGCTTGCTCCTCTCTCGGGTCCTCCAAGAACTGATTTTTTTAAAATGGTGTATAATACATTTTTACTTATTTGTCCTTTAAAAAAAAATCACCACCTTCCCTCTCCAGTAAATCGAATTTAAAATATTTGTAAAGCATACTTTAGTTCCCATATAACGAAGCTATACCTACAGCTCTGTTGTAAATAAACAAATCAATCATTAATCAATAGTAATAATTCTGTGCTGTCCAGTAGCTTAAAATCATATTTGCTGACAATGTATATTTTAATGAGATTAAAATAATGCATGTACATTTGAAGTGATTATTTTATACCGAAAAACAACAGATACGTCAACACACAACAAATGTAATTCAGCCTTACAGAAACATCACAACACACAACAAATGTAATTCAGCCTTACAGAAACGTCACAACACACAACAAATGTAATTCAGCCTTACAGAAACGTCACAACACACAACAAATGTAATTTAGCCTTACAGAAACGTCACAACACACAACAAATGTAATTCAATCTTCACTTTCCTTAGACTAGACACCTGTAAACAGCGGTGGTGGAGAGACTATGGGGGAAAACCCAGACACATAACAATTCCATATTGCAGACGATGGAATGTGCCAGCTAGGACAGAGAAAGGAGTATAAATCGATTGTTGGGCAGTTATTTTAAACACAGGGAAACGTACCAGGTCGTAGGTTGTTTGTGCTCTTTTTTTTTACAAACTACACACAGGAGTTACACTGTATCTGTACACTGATCCCCGCATGTATATTGAAATAACATAAAGGCGCTTGTAAGATCACACTTTGAAGGGAATAAACATCTGTACCCTAAATGTAGATGTGACTTTAAATTACGGTTAGAATAGATTAATGTTACAATAACCAGCAACAGAATTCTCACCAAATAGACTCGCAGGATTAGGATGTCTATCGCATGCATCGAACTGCCAGGGTGTAGCAGAAAATGTGTAAACTATTACAGAACGCATTCGGTTCCCCGGACTATATCTTGCTACTGTTCCCCGGACTACATCTTGCTAATGTTCCCCGGGCTACATCTTGCTAATGTTCCCCGGACTACATCTTGCTAATGTTCCCCGGACTATATATTGCTAATGTTCCCAGGGCTATACCTTGCTAATGAGCTCAAGTGTGACAAATAACACAGACGAAGAAGAGGAAAATTGGCACCAGAAACCTAGATATGGGAGATTACAGAAACATAGTTGTGGAAGATATCAGAAATCTAGATATGGGAGATTACAGAAACAAAGTTGTGGAAGATAGCAGAAATCTAGATATGGGAGATTACAGAAACAAAGTTGTGGAAGATAGCAGAAATCTAGATATGGGAGATTACAGAAACATAGTTGTGGAAGATATCAGAAATCTAGATATGGGAGATTACAGAAACATAGTTGTAGAAGATAGCAGAAATCTAGATATGGGAGATTACAGAAACATAGTTGTGGAAGATAGCAGAAATCTAGATATGGGAGATTACAGAAACAAAGTTGTGGAAGATAGCAGAAATCTAGATATGGGAGATTACAGAAACATAGTAGTGGAAGATAGCAGAAATCTAGATATGGGAGATTACAGAAACATAGTTGTGGAAGATAGCAGAAATCTAGATATGGGAGATTACAGAAACAAAGTTGTGGAAGGTAGCAGAAATCTAGATATGGGAGATTACAGAAACATAGTAGTGGAAGATAGCAGAAATCTAGATATGGGAGATTACAGAAACATAGTTGTGGAAGATAGCAGAAATCTAGATATGGGAGATTACAGAAACATAGTTGTGGAAGATAGCAGAAATCTAGATATGGGAGATTACAGAAACATAGTTGTGGAAGATAGCAGAAATCTAGATATGGGAGATTACAGAAACAAAGTTGTGGAAGATAGCAGAAATCTAGATATGGGTGATTACAGAAACAAAGTTGTGGAAGATAGCAGAAATCTAGATATGGGAGATTACAGAAACATAGTTGTGGAAGATAGCAGAAACCTATTTGTGGAGGATGGCAGAAATCTATATGTGGAAAGTGATTGAGTTTCCTCACATGTCGTCTATGAATAGTCCAATAATATAGAATTATTTTCCTACCCAGAAGGCAAAGTTCCAACAATGTTATATATATTTTGAGAACGCTAATAGAGATGTCTATAGAGGTAAAAACAGATCTGTACCTCTATTTTGTAGACTACACGAAAGCATTTGATAAAGTTAAACATAGCGACGTTATACACATACTAGAAAATTTGAACATTGACAGCAAGGATTTAAGAATCATCAAGAACATGTACTGGCAACAAACAGCAGCAATAAAAGTAGGAAATCAATTTGGTACTTTTCAACAAATACAACTAGGAGTCAGACAGGGATGCGTACTTTTACCAGGTCTGTTCTCTTTATACAGTGAAAACATAATGCATGCAATAGTAAATATCCCAGAAATATCAATGGGAGGACATAACATAAATAATTTGAGATATGCGGATGGCACTGTTCTGATTGTAAAATGTGAGGAAGACCTTCAAGATTTAATTAATGTAGTAGTCACAGAAAGTAAAGAGAAAGGTATCTTCCTAAATATCAAGAAAACAGAAGTAATGGTTATTTCAAAGAAACAAAATACTAAACCTTGCAAGATTAAAGTGCATGATATAGTATTAAAACAGGTCCACCAATTCAAAAATTTAGGTGCAACGATTACAGCAGATGGAAGAAGTTCAACAGAAATAAGAAGCAGAATAGGACAGGCAAAAACAACATTCAGAAAAATATATTGTGTAATATGACCTTGTCATTAGAGGTGAGAAAGAGAGTTCTGCAGTACTATATAACCCCTATACTAACATATGGATGCGAGTCTTTGACAATAAACAAATTGGAAAGTGTGAAATTAGAGGCAACAGAGATGTGGTACTACAGACGAATACTGATAATACCATGGACTGCCAGAAAAAACTAATGTAGAGGTGTTGAAAGAATCAAATGCGAAACGAACCATAATCAACAATATAAGAAAAAAGATAATCTTCATTTTTTGGCCACTTCATGAGACAGGCAGGTTTTGAGAACATAGTCACAACAGGCAAAATTGGAGGCAACAGAGACAGGGGGCGACAACGTATTAGAGTAATAGGGGCGAGAAAATATTAGACAGTTTGACAACCTGGCATGGCAGGGAAACAACAACGTCTTTGATACATAATACTGTGGACAGAGAGTTGTGGAGAGCCATGACCGCCTACGCCAGCCGGCATGGCACGTGATGATGGTGATTACAGTTAAAACCGTCTTTTTTAGATGTTTAGTTGCATCACTTAAGTATGCTTTGTGATGGTGGTGTTTGTGAAGGTGGTTGTGAAGGTGGTGTTTGTCAGCCAACATTCCTTTTATATCATTATAATTGAGATTAAACCAGTCATTTTGTTTCTTGGTAGTGTCGTAAATTTGTCTGCTCAAATATGTCCAGTTTGTATGCCCATTTTGCTCATCTAGTAGTGCAGATTGCAGACATCTGTCTAGAGTAGAAGCTGGGACTGTGGTAGGACTGTAGTGTGTCTGTATGGGATAGTTTCCTGGCATCTATATGTTTCTTCTACATTGTTTCCCTCTGGACGTCCGGCAAGCTGGATGTGAATTTTTAGTTTTGATACAATAAAGTGAATTCAGTCCAGCAGTCTGTACCGCGCATGGATTTTGTCGCAAACATCTTGGCAGTGTTTATCTTCTCAAAATTGCATAATCCATTAGATGGTACTATGATAGTATGTATGACCTGATTATGTCTCTCTGCATTAGCTGTTTCATTCAATGTGAATGTACAGAGCAATTCCACGAACTACGCAGTCTTCTACTCCGGAGGGAACAGTGCCGTGACTGTCTTGTAATCTCAAGGCATGTTTGCAGGTACGAGGCAGACAGTTATTTTTAAACAAAGCACATGGTAGATAAATGTGTATTTAAACAAAACGGTCAAACGAAAGTAATTTTATACATACACTATTTGTGTGTTATCGAGGCCCGGGGAACATAGAATAGTAACATTGTTGCCTTCTTGCATTTCTTACGAATCGACAAAGTAGGTTTGGGGGTAGAGTTGACTGTCGCATCCAATTGAGGTTCAAAGTGACCCAGATGCAAGGCTAAAATAGGATGTGTTAGGCCAAAAGGCGTAGACATCGCACTCAAGCTGTAAATTATGACACAATGCATTATATTCTCCGAACTATTTTCTGCTAATTTACAGGAGTTTGAGAATGAACGCAGAGGAAGAAGAAACACATATACACAAGTAGGAGTGTACACATACACCTACGCACGCAGAAACACAACCAAACAAATTACCATTTACGCCCTGTCTCAAACTAAACTAGAAATAGCGTTACCTTTACAAACCAGCCAAGCAGTATGTCTCATGCAATACAAAAAATTAAATCATATTCGTTCTTTGAATAGAGCTCAGAAAATGTGAAGAAAACATAGTCTAACGCTGCAGTGAGGCCATTTAGTAGATAGAAGAGATTTATACAAACATTTATAAACATTTCACACAAAAATTGTAATATATGCAATTTCGTGTAGCCCTTTGTTCCTTATGGAAATGTGTTGACAGTACTAAAGGACAGTCATTGGTTTTGCAAATATCTTAATGCAAGCTTGGTTTTATAAACGAGAATCAAATGAAATGTCTTCATATCTATCTTTATATGAAATCTAGGTAGGTTTAAACAGATTCATTCAAACACAAATATTGTGCTTATGTTTAGGCTATTAAGCATGTCCTTTGATTCTTTTGAAATTCGTTTGTTTGTGGAGAAAAATCAAAGCGGGGTAACTATAACAGTGCACAGGTCCACTGCACCAGAGAATGTTTTAATCATATTTTTCTAGTCTGTATAGTTTATGTTGCTAGTCTGTATAGTTTATGTTGCTAGTCTGTATAGTTCATATTTCTAATGTGTGTAGTTCATATTTCTAGTCTGTATAGTTCATATTTCTAGTGTGTATAGTTCATATTTCTAGTGTGTATAGTTTATGTTGCTAGTGTGTATAGTTTATGTTGCTAGTGTGTATAGTTTATGTTGCTAGTGTGCATAGTTTATGTTGCTAGAGTGTATAGTTTATGTTGCTAGTCTGTATAGTTTATGTTGCTAGTGTGTATAGTTTATGTTGCTAGAGTGTATAGTTTATGTTGCTAGTGTGTATAGTTTATGTTGCTAGTCTGTATAGTTTATGTTGCTAGTGTGTATAGTTTATGTTGCTAGAGTGTATAGTTTATGTTGCTAGAGTGTATAGTTTATGTTGCTAGTCTGTATAGTTTATGTTGCTAGTGTGTATAGTTTATGTTGCTAGAGTGTATAGTTTATGTTGCTAGAGTGTATAGTTCATATTTCGAATGTGTGTAGTTCATATTTCTAGTCTGTATAGTTCATATTTCTAGTCTGTATAGTTCATATTTCTAGTGTGTATAGTTTATGTTGCTAGTATGTATAGTTTATGTTGCTAGTGTGTATAGTTTATGTTGCTAGAGTGTATAGTTTATGTTGCTAGTGTGTATAGTTCATATTTCGAATGTGTGTAGTTCATATTTCTAGTCTGTATAGTTCATATTTCTAGTCTGTATAGTTCATATTTCTAGTGTGTATAGTTTATGTTGCTAGTATGTATAGTTTATGTTGCTAGTATGTATAGTTCATATTTCTAATGTGTGTAGTTCATATTTCTAGTCTATATAGTTCATATTTCTAGTCTATATAGTTCATATTTCTAGTCTGTATAGTTCATATTTCTAGTGTGTATAGTTTATGTTGCTAGAGTGTATAGTTTATGTTGCTAGTCTGTATAGTTTATGTTGCTAGTGTGTATAGTTTATGTTGCTAGAGTGTATAGTTTATGTTGCTAGTGTGTATAGTTCATATTTCGAATGTGTGTAGTTCATATTTCTAGTCTGTATAGTTCATATTTCTAGTCTGTATAGTTCATATTTCTAGTGTGTATAGTTTATGTTGCTAGTATGTATAGTTTATGTTGCTAGTATGTATAGTTCATATTTCTAATGTGTGTAGTTCATATTTCTAGTCTGTATAGTTCATATTTCTAGTCTGTATAGTTCATATTTCTAGTGTGTATAGTTTATGTTGCTAGAGTGTATAGTTTATGTTGCTAGTCTGTATAGTTCATATTTCTAGTATGTATAGTTTATGTTGCTAGTGTGTATAGTTCATATTTCTAGTATGTATAGTTTATGTTGCTAGTCTGTATAGTTCATATTTCTAGTATGTATAGTTTATGTTGCTAGTGTGTATAGTGTATGTTGCTAGTGTGTATATTTCATGTTGCTAGTGTGTATAGTTTATGTTGCTAGTGTGTATAGTTCATGTTGCTAGTGCGTATATAGTGTGTCTATTTTCTGTACCTGCTTTCTTGTTCTGGTCTTTAGTCGCACTGTTTCAGTTTATGTAGCTATGTACTTACATCGTATTTCAGTTTATGTATCTATGAACTTATATATATCTTGTTTCAGCTTATGTAGTCATGTGCTAAAATCAATGGGCATAAATGCAATACCTGTAATCCCTAGCAACTGAACGACAGACATGGAGAACTATGACATCCGTCCTATGTGCCAAACTTGGCAAAAGAGGAACTGACTGAGTGATGTACTTACATATTGTTTCAGTTTATGTAGTGATGTACTTATATCTTGTTTCAGTTTATGTAGTGATGTACTTATATCTTGTTTCAGTTTATGTAGTGATGTACTTATATCTTGAAGATGGACCTGTCTGCACGACATGTCTACAGCTATGTACACCATAATGCAAGTTTGATGACTATGTTATGTCTAAATTCTTGCAACATTTCGTCAGTAAAACACTATGTATTCCTTTTATTCTAATTGTTTGCATAGTTTCTTTAGTAAAGCTGTTAGTACGTGCTTGAAGTCTATCCATTGTACAAATTTTGTAGTTCATGTCAGTTGATTTTTGGAACTTGTAACAACAAGTAGAATTCCATTCTAGCGACAAATTAGGGCTGAATCTCATTTGTCACCGGGATTGACTTTCTGTAAATGTCACCAGGATTGACTTTCGTACATACTATCAAGATTGACACTCTTTACATGCCATCAAGATTGACATTCTGTACATGTCATCAAGATTGCCTTTCTGTACATGTCACCAAGATTGACTTACTGTACATGCCACAAAATGACTTTGTATAAACCACCAAGATTGACTTTTTGTACAAGCCACCACAGTTGACATTCTGTACAGGCCACCGTGGTTGACTTTCTGTACAGGAATTATGGTTGGCTTTCTGTACAAGCCACCAAGATTGATCTTCTGTACTTTTCTAATTTTTCTTCTGCGATTAGTTTACTGTGTTCAGAGGTCTATACAGGAAAGTGGGTCGCCTCCATGAATTCAGTCGTCAGTAGAAGGTCCTTCCAATTGCTCCACAGCTTTACTTTAAAATCTGTCTTTTGTGACCATATTTTAGTTTCATAAGAACATCTTCACAAAATGAAGGCTGTACAAGCTGACCACTGTCCATGTCACAAGGGTAACTAGACTCCAGAGCATATTCTGCAGACATGCGCACTCTTCGATGACTTTCTGTACAAGCTATGAAGATTGGCAATCTGTACATGCCACCAATTGACTTTCTGTACATGCAACCAAGGATCTATACATGCCCACAAGACTTTTAAAATTGTATCGTTATATTTCTTGGTGTTTATCTAGATAGATGCACAACCACATCATGTAGCCTTCTTAGTCGCTTCAGTCAATATGTAGTCCAGTTCACTTTGTTTCTAGTCATCGCTCCCGTTTTCTAGCCCCTGCATCACGTGAACGATAATGATAGTCGTAATATACACAGTAAGACTTTTGTGGTATGCTGAAACACTTGATCGGGGGAGGGGGGGGGAAGCACCCAAGCACATTACGTTTATTACGTTGTTTTTCCACTGTATCTGTTTCATTTTGAGTTTAATTTAGATTATTCAAGTAAGTGATAGTCAAATGTGATATTGACTTGTTTAACAACCAGGTGTAGATATAACAGTGGCGCTGTTGTAATGTATGTAGGCGTGAATGGGGATGGTTCTAGCATGGCACAGTTCCCTGTTTATCTAGCATAACTATATATGGGAATATCTTCTAGCACCTCGATTATAGAACGTGCCAATAGAAAACTTGCCACAAGTAAATAAAGAAACAAAAAACCTGAACAGAGCCATATCCGAAGTCAGCTATATCAAGTTATATTACAGGGGTGATACCTGACAGTGGAAAGGGAGAAACAGGGTCAACAGTTGTGTGTTTTTTCAGGTTATCTTAGCCTGCAAGTTATGAGGGATATTAACAATAAACTAGGTGATACGCCTATAAAATTCTATTTCTGAGTGTATGATACCTTAACTGTGTGCTGCTTGGTCGTACATAATTTTTGCCTTGACATTGCAAGTACGTGCCATGATGATGAGTCACGACAATATTTTTTTCCAGCACATTGCCATTTCACTGGGCGCGTCCTCGAGGACATATTAGGAATGTTAGGACATTCGCTCAGGACTTGTTAGGAATGTAGGACATTCGCCCGCCGATCAGCAAATAATTATTCGTGGTTTGAAATAAAACCAATTACTCCCGTAGTTCACCCGGCCACCATGATGTGGGGTACCTAACTCATAGTTCAAAGAGCCACTATCATGTAGGGTATCTGGGTTCATGCTTCACCCATCCACCATGATGTAGGATACCTGGGCTCATAGTTCAAAGAGCCATTATCATGTAGGGTACCTGGGCTCATGGTATACTCCGCCACCATGATATAGGGTACCAGTGTTTATGCTATGAGATAGTCGAGGAATGACATTACTGCGAATGTGCAGTAGGAGACACTAGTAAGGAAAGTTCTGGTGAAACTACTGACTGTGCATCTCAGAACTTCTTGGAAACTCTGTGTTGTGACATTGATTCATAACTCATCTTAGGGGCTGTTCTTAAATTGTGTCTATAATTATGCAGGGAATTGGGTTTTTTGTGCAAGGTGGGTCACAAATTGTGTCAATAATTAGACAGGGAATTGGGTTTTTGTGCAAGGTGGGTCACAAATTGTGTCTATAATTATGCAGGGAATTGGGATTTTGTGCAAGGTGGGTCACAAATTGTGTCTATAATTATGCAGGGAATAGGGCTTTTGTGCAAGGTGGGTCACAAATTGTGTCTATAATTATGCAGGGAATTGGGTTTTTGTGCAAGGTGGGTCACAAATTGTGTCTATAATTATGCAGGGAATTGGGTTTTTGTGCAAGGTGGGTCACAAATTGTGTCTATAATTATGCAGGGAATTGGGTGTTTGTTCAAGGTGGGTCATAAATTGTGTCAATAATTAGACAGGGAATTGGGTGTTTGTGCAAGGTAGATCACTTATTGTGTCTATAATTATGCAGATAATTTGGTGTTTGTGCAAGGTAGATCACAAATTGCATCAATAAACACGTCCAAGGTTCACGAAAGGCTGACAACATCTGCACTGGATCACAAGTTCCCACATGGTTCACAACCCGAAAATGAGTCGCGACTATTATTGTTTGCGGGGAACTGTCAGAATTAACAAGTTAAAACATTTATTTTAAAGCAATTATAATTCAATGAAATAATGGTAATAGCAAAGAAAGAAAGAAATATCACTATCTCCATCGATAATAAACACATTAAACAGGTAATGGAGTTCACTTACTTAGGAAGCATTATAACGATTGAAGGGAAAAACAGTAAATATATACACATTAGGCGCAACAAAACATACCAGATCCTAGGACAGAAGACACGTATTTTCAAGAACAAAAATGTAAACATAGACACTAAAGTTGCATTATACAAGACTATTATTATTCCATCACTATGCTACCAGTGCCAAACCTGGACAATGCCAGCTCAAGACAAAAGAAAAATAGTGACAGCAGAAATGGCATGTTTACGACGAATACTCGGAGTGTCATTAAGAGATGGAATTAGAAACTATACCATCAGAAAGATAACCAAAAACAATACCAGTAGAGAAACGCTTCAAAAGACAACAGATCACGTGATTTTTCACACGCTTCCAGACTACCAACAGACAGTATGCCACAGATGGCCATGACATGTAGACATAGCGACTATAAAGCCAGAGACAGACCATATAAAAGATTGATCACATAAATAAGAAGCCACAGGAATAAGCGTACAATCGGCACACAGGAAGGCCATATCAACTCTTCTATCCATGACGCCGCAAGAAAAACAAGAGATACAGTCAGACAGACAGACAGACATACAGACAGACAGACAGACAGACAGACAGACAGACAGATAGACAGATAGATAGATAGATAGATAGATAGATAGATAGATAGATAGATAGATAGATAGATAGATAGATAGATAGATAGATAGATAGATAGATAGATAGATAGATAGATAAATGTAATTCAATGACATATATTCTACACTGAGTGGCACTGAGTAAGTAGTTATATACGCATGACTTGATGCGTAGTTGCGTACGCAACATTAGATGGCTCAAAGAGGAAAGTATTGTTGCGCACGCAACAACGCAACATTTAGATGGCTCAAAGAGGAAAGTATTGTTGCGTACGCAACATCGCAACATTTAGATGGCTCAAAGAGGAAAGTATTGTTGCGTACGCAACGCGCAACATTTAGATGGCTCAAAGAGGAAAGTATTGTTGCGCTGTGCAACAACGCAACATTTAGATGGCTGAAATAAGAAAGTATTGTTGCGCAACAACGCAACATTTAGATGGTTCAAATAAGAAAGTATTGACACACCAACACACCAGATTGTCAGCCAGTAGGATGGGGCGGCGCGAGATACCCCACCCCGGCCCGAGCGGTACCCCCACCGTTGGTGGGGGTTCGCGGCGCGCGGATCACGGGGGGTGGTGGGGCGGGACCCCACCCGCTGGGTTATTTTTCCGCTGAAAATTTTCCACTACGTTATTTAGCTATGGACCGGTTCAAGAAATAGCATTGGTACTGCTATTATGTGTGAAGTATGTGTTAGAGAATTAAAATGTATGTGTGTATGGTGGGTGTCTGAAACCCCCCATTTTTCTCTGTGTTGGTGTGTTGAATAAAAAATAATTTTCCGCTGGTTTATCTCCCACCCTTTCCCCGCGTGTGTCGGTTCTTAACATGAAATGACTTTATCTGTTTAGTGGTCATAAGGTTTTCCACTGAAACTTTTCCAGTGTTTTTAGGTACAAGGTCAATATCAGTGAACTTTGTAACAATTTTTTAACCTGTGATTCACCTTTAGACTGATAATCCAAGATAAAGAAAATGACACATACATCAGCTGAACTTGTGTCGACCTCAACATTCTAATTAAGAAACTTTTCCACACCAGAAATTTTGTCTCGTTCAGATTAGCGGACTATCGCACCCACATTTAAACCATGCGTTGTATTGGTTTATTTATAAAACAGGCCAATTTTTGTAACCTGTGCTTCACCTTTAGACTGATAATCCAAGATAAAGAAAATGACACATACATCAGCTGACCTTGTGTCGACCTCAACATTCTAATTATGAAACTTTTCCACACCAGAAATTTTGTCTCGTTCAGATTAGTGGACTATCGCACCCACATTTAAACCATGCGTTGTATTGGTTTATTTATCAAACAGGCGTGTGTGGTGTCTAATGAATGGCCGTGAAATGGTATTTCCATATAAATTAAACCAAGAAACAAACAATTCAACACGTTCAACGAAATATATGAAGAACCCGTTTAAATATATGCCTATGTAGCAAGCTTTATATAAATACACAGTGAAAATAAAACTAACATCTATTTAACTTTAGCTGGTAGCATAACGCTGGACGAGGCCAGGTAAGCCAAACATCTGCAAACCATTAAAACCCTCTGTATCGCAATTTAGTCCGTGGTCAGTACACGGAAGCCCAGCGGGTGCCAATTAACCAGATAAGCACGCTCACACTGAAAGTGGGCGCGCGTTTCTTTAAAACGAACGTTAAGACTATTTTCTCTCTCTCTCTCTTTCTCTCTTTACATATGTGACACTTTATAAGCAGAGAAAGTTTTCTGTTACTTATACAGCTTTTTTTTTTTTGTTTTTGTATTTAGAAACATATTTTTGTTAAAAAGCATATTATTAGTAATATTATAGATTATTATTATATACAAATAATTATTCGTATAATCACGTGTATTTTGAGATATTTGAACCTAGGAAAGAAAATACTCTTCTTCTGCTGGTGTAATCAAAGGGTCTTCCCTTGTGTTGTTATATTCAAGCGGGGTCTCACATTGTAAAACATGAAGGGGGCTTTTAATGTTTTATATCTATTATGTTGAGTTATTTTGTTTAACAATGACAATTGACAATACGCATTTGAGATATTTGAACCTAGGAAAGAAAATACTCTTCTTCTGCTGGTGTAATCAAAGGTTCTTCCCTTGTGTTGTTATATTCAAGCGGGGTCTCACATTGTAAAACATGAAGGGGGCTTTTAATGTTTTATATCTATTATGTTGAGTTATTTTGTTTAACAATGACAATTGACAATACGCATTTGAGATATTTGAACCTAGGAAAGAAAATACTCTTCTTCTGCTGGTGTAATCAAAGGTTCTTCCCTTGTGTTGTTATATTCAAGCGGGGTCTCACATTGTAAAACATGAAGGGGGCTTTTAATGTTTTATATTTATTATGTTGAGTTATTTTGTTTAACAATGACAATTGACAATACGCATTTGAGATATTTGAACCTAGGAAAGAAAATACTCTTCTTCTGCTGGTGTAATCAAAGGTTCTTCCCTTGTGTTGTTATATTCAAGCGGGGTCTCACATTGTAAAACATGAAGGGGGCTTTTAATGTTTTATATCTATTATGTTGAGTTATTTTGTTATATTCAAGCGGGGTCTCACATTGTAAAACATGAAGGGGGCTTTTAATGTTTTATATCTATTATGTTGAGTTATTTGTTTAACAATGACAATTGATAATACGCATTTGAGATATTTGAACCTAGGAAAGAAAATACTCTTCTTCTGCTGGTGTAATCAAAGGTTCTTCCCTTGTGTTGTTATATTCAAGCGGGGTCTCACATTGTAAAACATGAAGGGGGCTTTTAATGTTTTATATCTATTATGTTGAGTTATTTTGTTTAACAATGACAATTGACAATACGCATTTGAGATATTTGAACCTAGGAAAGAAAATACTCTTCTTCTGCTGGTGTAATCAAAGGTTCTTCCCTTGTGTTGTTATATTCAAGCGGGGTCTCACATTGTAAAACATGAAGGGGGCTTTTAATGTTTTATATCTATTATGTTGAGTTATTTTGTTTAACAATGACAATTGACAATACGCATTTGAGATATTTGAACCTAGGAAAGAAAATACTCTTCTTCTGCTGGTGTAATCAAAGGTTCTTCCCTTGTGTTGTTATATTCAAGCGGGGTCTCACATTGTAAAACATGAAGGGGGCTTTTAATGTTTTATATCTATTATGTTGAGTTATTTTGTTATATTCAAGCGGGGTCTCACATTGTAAAACATGAAGGGGGCTTTTAATGTTTTATATCTATTATGTTGAGTTATTTGTTTAACAATGACAATTGATAATACGCATTTGAGATATTTGAACCTAGGAAAGAAAATACTCTTCTTCTGCTGGTGTAATCAAAGGTTCTTCCCTTGTGTTGTTATATTCAAGCGGGGTCTCACATTGTAAAACATGAAGGGGGCTTTTAATGTTTTATATCTATTATGTTGAGTTATTTTGTTTAACAATGACAATTGACAATACGCATTTGAGATATTTGAACCTAGGAAAGAAAATATTCTTCTTCTGCTGGTGTAATCAAAGGGGCTTCCCTTGTGTGGTTATATTCAAGTGGGTTATAACCAACTTTTAAGGCTATCGCTCTTTTATTTCTCGCTCTCTCTCTCTCTCTCTCTCTCACACACACACACACACACACACACACACACACACACACATACCCACAACATTTTCAGCTATCGTGACGTTACAGGAGTAACTGCAGTTCCAACGCATAGGCCCTTGTGGGCGTAACTAAAGTTTTAACTCACAGCACTCTACAGGTGTAACTGTGTGTTTAACCACCAGTGCATTACAGAAGCAAATATTTTTAGCATAATTTTTCTTTATTTGGTGGTTTTGGGCGGTGATAATTGTAAAAGTGATATTATGCATAGCGGGGTTAGTGGCTTAAGGGTTTGCTGTCGCCTTTGTATACCATTGTTGTAACTCCTTTTTTACATTTTATATTTCAATATGTAGCAATTTGAGATAATTTTTGTCTAGTAAATAGTCATAGCACGCCAGTTGTGTGCCGTGTGGGCTGATTGAAGCTTGTTTGTGGGTGTTGATAACTTATACAAGCTTTGTACTTGTAGCTTGATGTTGACACATGAGCGTTATATACATAAGTAGAAACATAGCCAGGTTGTGTGATACCTCGCTAGGGTACCGAAATACCGCCAGGTGGTTTATACATTTCATAATTTCATGGGTTGTATTAGCTTTTGTCCTATTAGTAAGGAAGGTCTGACCCGGGCTTCTTATTACTAACAACATATTGATGGTTTTGGACGGTGATAGTTGTAAAAGTGATATTATGCATAGCGGGGTTAGTGGCTTAAGGTTTTGCTGTCACCTTTGTATACCATTGTTGTAACTCCTTTTTACATTTTATATTTCAATATGTAGCAATTTGAGAGAATTTGTGTCTAGTAAATAGTCATAGCACGCCAGTTGTGTTCCGTGTGGGCTGATTGAAGTGGCTTAAGGTTTTGCTGTCACCTTTGTATACCATTGTTGTAACTCCTTTTTACATTTTATATTTCAATATGTAGCAATTTGAGAGAATTTGTGTCTAGTAAATAGTCATAGCACGCCAGTTGTGTTCCGTGTGGGCTGATTGAAGTGGCTTAAGGTTTTGCTGTCACCTTTGTATACCATTGTTGTAACTCCTTTTTACATTTTATATTTCAATATGTAGCAATTTGAGAGAATTTGTGTCTAGTAAATAGTCATAGCACGCCAGTTGTGTTCCGTGTGGGCTGATTGAAGTGGCTTAAGGTTTTGCTGTCACCTTTGTATACCATTGTTGTAACTCCTTTTTACATTTTATATTTCAATATGTAGCAATTTGAGAGAATTTGTGTCTAGTAAATAGTCATAGCACGCCAGTTGTGTTCCGTGTGGGCTGATTGAAGTGGCTTAAGGTTTTGCTGTCACCTTTGTATACCATTGTTGTAACTCCTTTTTACATTTTATATTTCAATATGTAGCAATTTGAGAGAATTTGTGTCTAGTAAATAGTCATAGCACGCCAGTTGTGTTCCGTGTGGGCTGATTGAAGTGGCTTAAGGTTTTGCTGTCACCTTTGTATACCATTGTTGTAACTCCTTTTTACATTTTATATTTCAATATGTAGCAATTTGAGAGAATTTGTGTCTAGTAAATAGTCATAGCACGCCAGTTGTGTTCCGTGTGGGCTGATTGAAGTGGCTTAAGGTTTTGCTGTCACCTTTGTATACCATTGTTGTAACTCCTTTTTACATTTTATATTTCAATATGTAGCAATTTGAGAGAATTTGTGTCTAGTAAATAGTCATAGCACGCCAGTTGTGTTCCGTGTGGGCTGGTTGAAGTGGCTTAAGGCTTTGCTGTCACCTTTGTATACCATTGTTGTAACTCCTTTTTACATTTTATATTTCAATATGTAGCAATTTGAGATAATTTTTGTCTAGTAAATAGTCATAGCACGCCAGTTGTGTTCCGTGTGGGCTGGTTGAAGTGGCTTAAGGTTTTGCTGTCACCTTTGTATACCATTGTTGTAACTCCTTTTTACATTTTATATTTCAATATGTAGCAATTTGAGATAATTTTTGTCTAGTAAATAGTCATAGCACGCCAGTTGTGTTCCGTGTGGGCTGATTGAAGTTTGTTTGTGGGTGTTGATAACTTATACAACCTTTGTACTTGTAGCTTGATGTTGACACATGCGCGTTATATACATAAGTAGAAACATAGCCAGGTTGTGTGATACCTCTCTAGGGTACCGAAATACCCCCAGGCGGTTGTATACATTTCATAATTTCATGGGTTGTATTAGCTTTTGTCCTATTAGTAAGGAAGGTCTGACCCGGGCTTCTTATTACTAACAACATATTGATGGTTTTGGCTGGTGATAATTGTAAAAGTGATATTATGCATAGCGGGGTTAGTGGCTTAAGGTTTTGCTGTCACCTTTGTATACCATTGTTGTAACTCCTTTTTACATTTTATATTTCAATATGTAGCAATTTGAGAGAATTATTGTCTAGTAAATAGTCATAGCACGCCAGTTGTGTTCCGTGTGGGCTGATTGAAGCTTGTTTGTGGGTGTTGATAACTTATACACCCTTTGTACTTGCAGCTTGATGTTGACACATGCGCGTTATATACATAAGTAGAAACATAGCCAGGTTGTGTGATACCTCTCTAGGGTACCGAAATACCCCCAGGCGGTTGTATACATTTCATAATTTCATGGGTTGTATTAGCTTTTGTCCTATTAGTAAGGAAGGTCTGACCTGGGGTTCTTATTACTAACAACATAAAACATTCGGGTCTGTGAAAAAGAGACAAAATATTACATACTAAAAAAGAAAACGCGGTTGGTTGTCGTGGTGTGACAGCATCTGAATCAGGTAAGGGGCAACTGGTGAAAATAAGGGAATATACTAATATTGTCATATTAATGCATATCTTATATAATCAATAAGTGTTATGTTAATAAACCCAACTAACACACGTTAACTGACCCTAACACAACATTTAGTACAACATAGAGACAAACTATAATTACAGCGAAGATAATAAAAAGCATATTTATTTAATTCATTAATCTAAAAAATTTGGGTGTACCGGTGATTGACACACCTCCACAACACAACACAAATAATGTTCTTCACGGGTCGCCAACCACTCTGTGTGCCAGGCAGTTCGGCGCCGCACGCGCTCATGGAAATAGCGCCGTATAGCAGGCTGTATCAGCATTATTAAGTCCGCCTGGGACACGTCCGTGTCGAGAACCGACCCAAGCTGGTGGTCTATAGCATCCTCAGCTGACATTAAACATGAGTGGGCCAATTGATTTGGCTGCTCTTCCCGGCAACCACGACAGTGTCGTGTCCTATCAGCGAACAGGGACAACCACACCCCTTCAAGGACTGAGCGAGCTGAACGGGTCTGTAATAGAAACAATAAAACATGATATAGAAAACAGGATACATTTTTTCAATCTCTGTGTTCTTCTGACCAGCTTACCTAATCATACAAGATAATATATTGATACATATTAATAAAGCCTCCATTAACATTACATGACACGAGGCCAAAAATCAACGACCAAACCTGAAATATATTTCATTATTATTATTTTTTCCAACCGCCGAGTTCTATTGGCTTGTTGACCTGACCATACACAAATTATATATTGAAGTATATTAACACAACAGGCAAAAGCCCAAAATACGAGGTCGAAACCTAAAGATAAATTTTATGTTAATTTTTCAAGCTCTGTGTTCTTCTGTCCATCTTACCTGACCATACAAAATGATATATTGATATATATTAATAAAGCAACTATTAACATTACATTACAGCAGGCCAAAAAATCAACGACAAAACCTGAAATATATTTCATTATTATTTTTTTCAAGCTCTGTGGTCTTCTGGCTTGCTGACTTGATCATACACAAATTATATATTGATACATATTATCACAACAGACAAAAAGACTTACATTTGTGTTGGTGGCCATTGCATGTAAATGGGAAATGTCGGTATTGTTTGGTGTCCGTTTGGTTAAGTTGTATGAATGGTATGGTTTAATGTTATAGTTGGCTTTTATAAGGGTGTGGATAAAGAGGCTATGAGCAGTGGAACCCCCACGTTATCGGACATACTTGACCGTGATTAATTATAAAACCAAGTGATACGATAGATACCTCTTAATGGGCCTGGTAATGGTTTATGTAGTCGTACTAAGACACCTGATGTAAACCACAACTGAAATGGCACTGAACCAGGGGGTGTTGCTGGGTAAGTTTACGATCTATAGAAGCTTCCGTATGCACGTGCATTATAAAGCACTAACGGCCATGCCGATACACAACCAGCATTTTAGAGATAAAGAGGACTAGGATACCGTTAACACCTGGGTTTTATCGTCTAGGCGGTGACCAAGACATAGCGTAAACCGGAAACGCACGATAGCTATCGCACAGAGCGATGGCTAATGATTTATTTGATCGTACTAAGGATAGTGGTATAAACTACGAAAAAACACTCTGAGACGAGCGCCGTACTATAGGTGCACATCTAGCGCACCACGACTAGAGCCCACAGGGCTCAGGCCCAAAGGTCTCAACACAGAAAGATGAAGAACTCACTTCGACTTTCTCTGGCATTTTCTCAGTGGGTTCTTCATCTTTCTGTGTTGCGATCTTTGGGCCTGAGCCCTGTGGGCTCTAGTCGTGGTGCGCTAGATGTGCACCTATAGTACGGCGCTCGTCTCAGAGTGTTTTTTCGTAGTTTATACCACTATCCTTAGTACGATCAAATAAATCATTAGCCATCGCTCTGTGCGATAGCTATAGTGCGTTTCCGGTTTACGCTATGTCTTGGTCACCGCCTAGACGATAAAACCCAGGTGTTAACGGTATCCTAGTCCTCTTTATCTCTAAAATGCTGGTTGTGTATCGGCATGGCCGTTAGTGCTTTATAATGCACGTGCATACGGAAGCTTCTATAGATCGTAAACTTACCCAGCAACACCCCCTGGTTCAGTGCCATTTCAGTTGTGGTTTACATCAGGTGTCTTAGTACGACTACATAAACCATTACCAGGCCCATTAAGAGGTATCTATCGTATCACTTGGTTTTATAATTAATCACGGTCAAGTATGTCCGATAACGTGGGGGTTCCACTGCTCATAGCCTCTTTATCCACACCCTTATAAAAGCCAACTATAACATTAAACCATACCATTCATACAACTTAACCAAACGGACACCAAACAATACCGACATTTCCCATTTACATGCAATGGCCACCAACACAAATGTAAGTCTTTTTGTCTGTTGTGATAATATGTATCAATATATAATTTGTGTATGATCAAGTCAGCAAGCCAGAAGACCACAGAGCTTGAAAAAAATAATAATGAAATATATTTCAGGTTTTGTCGTTGATTTTTTGGCCTGCTGTAATGTAATGTTAATAGTTGCTTTATTAATATATATCAATATATCATTTTGTATGGTCAGGTAAGATGGACAGAAGAACACAGAGCTTGAAAAATTAACATAAAATTTATCTTTAGGTTTCGACCTCGTATTTTGGGCTTTTGCCTGTTGTGTTAATATACTTCAATATATAATTTGTGTATGGTCAGGTCAACAAGCCAATAGAACTCGGCGGTTGGAAAAAATAATAATAATGAAATATATTTCAGGTTTGGTCGTTGATTTTTGGCCTCGTGTCATGTAATGTTAATGGAGGCTTTATTAATATGTATCAATATATTATCTTGTATGATTAGGTAAGCTGGTCAGAAGAACACAGAGATTGAAAAAATGTATCCTGTTTTCTATATCATGTTTTATTGTTTCTATTACAGACCCGTTCAGCTCGCTCAGTCCTTGAAGGGGTGTGGTTGTCCCTGTTCGCTGATAGGACACGACACTGTCGTGGTTGCCGGGAAGAGCAGCCAAATCAATTGGCCCACTCATGTTTAATGTCAGCTGAGGATGCTATAGACCACCAGCTTGGGTCGGTTCTCGACACGGACGTGTCCCAGGCGGACTTAATAATGCTGATACAGCCTGCTATACGGCGCTATTTCCATGAGCGCGTGCGGCGCCGAACTGCCTGGCACACAGAGTGGTTGGCGACCCGTGAAGAACATTATTTGTGTTGTGTTGTGGAGGTGTGTCAATCACCGGTACACCCAAATTTTTTAGATTAATGAATTAAATAAATATGCTTTTTATTATCTTCGCTGTAATTATAGTTTGTCTCTATGTTGTACTAAATGTTGTGTTAGGGTCAGTTAACGTGTGTTAGTTGGGTTTATTAACATAACACTTATTGATTATATAAGATATGCATTAATATGACAATATTAGTATATTCCCTTATTTTCACCAGTTGCCCCTTACCTGATTCAGATGCTGTCACACCACGACAACCAACCGCGTTTTCTTTTTTAGTATGTAATATTTTGTCTCTTTTTCACAGACCCGAATGTTTTATGTTGTTAGTAATAAGAACCCCAGGTCAGACCTTCCTTACTAATAGGACAAAAGCTAATACAACCCATGAAATTATGAAATGTATACAACCGCCTGGGGGTATTTCGGTACCCTAGAGAGGTATCACACAACCTGGCTATGTTTCTACTTATGTATATAACGCGCATGTGTCAACATCAAGCTACAAGTACAAAGGTTGTATAAGTTATCAACACCCACAAACAAACTTCAATCAGCCCACACGGAACACAACTGGCGTGCTATGACTATTTACTAGACAAAAATTATCTCAAATTGCTACATATTGAAATATAAAATGTAAAAAGGAGTTACAACAATGGTATACAAAGGTGACAGCAAAACCTTAAGCCACTTCAACCAGCCCACACGGAACACAACTGGCGTGCTATGACTATTTACTAGACAAAAATTATCTCAAATTGCTACATATTGAAATATAAAATGTAAAAAGGAGTTACAACAATGGTATACAAAGGTGACAGCAAAGCCTTAAGCCACTTCAACCAGCCCACACGGAACACAACTGGCGTGCTATGACTATTTACTAGACACAAATTCTCTCAAATTGCTACATATTGAAATATAAAATGTAAAAAGGAGTTACAACAATGGTATACAAAGGTGACAGCAAAACCTTAAGCCACTTCAATCAGCCCACACGGAACACAACTGGCGTGCTATGACTATTTACTAGACACAAATTCTCTCAAATTGCTACATATTGAAATATAAAATGTAAAAAGGAGTTACAACAATGGTATACAAAGGTGACAGCAAAACCTTAAGCCACTTCAATCAGCCCACACGGAACACAACTGGCGTGCTATGACTATTTACTAGACACAAATTCTCTCAAATTGCTACATATTGAAATATAAAATGTAAAAAGGAGTTACAACAATGGTATACAAAGGTGACAGCAAAACCTTAAGCCACTTCAATCAGCCCACACGGAACACAACTGGCGTGCTATGACTATTTACTAGACACAAATTCTCTCAAATTGCTACATATTGAAATATAAAATGTAAAAAGGAGTTACAACAATGGTATACAAAGGTGACAGCAAAACCTTAAGCCACTTCAATCAGCCCACACGGAACACAACTGGCGTGCTATGACTATTTACTAGACACAAATTCTCTCAAATTGCTACATATTGAAATATAAAATGTAAAAAGGAGTTACAACAATGGTATACAAAGGTGACAGCAAAACCTTAAGCCACTTCAATCAGCCCACACGGAACACAACTGGCGTGCTATGACTATTTACTAGACACAAATTCTCTCAAATTGCTACATATTGAAATATAAAATGTAAAAAGGAGTTACAACAATGGTATACAAAGGTGACAGCAAAACCTTAAGCCACTTCAATCAGCCCACACGGAACACAACTGGCGTGCTATGACTATTTACTAGACACAAATTCTCTCAAATTGCTACATATTGAAATATAAAATGTAAAAAGGAGTTACAACAATGGTATACAAAGGTGACAGCAAAACCTTAAGCCACTAACCCCGCTATGCATAATATCACTTTTACAACTATCACCGTCCAAAACCATCAATATGTTGTTAGTAATAAGAAGCCCCGGTCAGACCTTCCTTACTAATAGGACAAAAGCTAATACAACCCATGAAATTATGAAATGTATAAACCACCTGGCGGTATTTCGGTACCCTAGCGAGGTATCACACAACCTGGCTATGTTTCAACTTATGTATATAACGCTCATGTGTCAACATCAAGCTACAAGTACAAAGCTTGTATAAGTTATCAACACCCACAAACAAGCTTCAATCAGCCCACACGGCACACAACTGGCGTGCTATGACTATTTACTAGACAAAAATTATCTCAAATTGCTACATATTGAAATATAAAATGTAAAAAAGGAGTTACAACAATGGTATACAAAGGCGACAGCAAACCCTTAAGCCACTAACCCCGCTATGCATAATATCACTTTTACAATTATCACCGCCCAAAACCACCAAATAAAGAAAAATTATGCTAAAAATATTTGCTTCTGTAATGCACTGGTGGTTAAACACACAGTTACACCTGTAGAGTGCTGTGAGTTAAAACTTTAGTTACGCCCACAAGGGCCTATGCGTTGGAACTGCAGTTACTCCTGTAACGTCACGATAGCTGAAAATGTTGTGGGTATGTGTGTGTGTGTGTGTGTGTGTGTGTGTGTGTGTGTGTGAGAGAGAGAGAGAGAGAGAGCGAGAAATAAAAGAGCGATAGCCTTAAAAGTTGGTTATAACCCACTTGAATATAACCACACAAGGGAAGCCCCTTTGATTACACCAGCAGAAGAAGAATATTTTCTTTCCTAGGTTCAAATATCTCAAATGCGTATTGTCAATTGTCATTGTTAAACAAAATAACTCAACATAATAGATATAAAACATTAAAAGCCCCCTTCATGTTTTACAATGTGAGACCCCGCTTGAATATAACAACACAAGGGAAGAACCTTTGATTACACCAGCAGAAGAAGAGTATTTTCTTTCCTAGGTTCAAATATCTCAAATGCGTATTATCAATTGTCATTGTTAAACAAATAACTCAACATAATAGATATAAAACATTAAAAGCCCCCTTCATGTTTTACAATGTGAGACCCCGCTTGAATATAACAAAATAACTCAACATAATAGATATAAAACATTAAAAGCCCCCTTCATGTTTTACAATGTGAGACCCCGCTTGAATATAACAACACAAGGGAAGAACCTTTGATTACACCAGCAGAAGAAGAGTATTTTCTTTCCTAGGTTCAAATATCTCAAATGCGTATTGTCAATTGTCATTGTTAAACAAAATAACTCAACATAATAGATATAAAACATTAAAAGCCCCCTTCATGTTTTACAATGTGAGACCCCGCTTGAATATAACAACACAAGGGAAGAACCTTTGATTACACCAGCAGAAGAAGAGTATTTTCTTTCCTAGGTTCAAATATCTCAAATGCGTATTGTCAATTGTCATTGTTAAACAAAATAACTCAACATAATAGATATAAAACATTAAAAGCCCCCTTCATGTTTTACAATGTGAGACCCCGCTTGAATATAACAACACAAGGGAAGAACCTTTGATTACACCAGCAGAAGAAGAGTATTTTCTTTCCTAGGTTCAAATATCTCAAATGCGTATTATCAATTGTCATTGTTAAACAAATAACTCAACATAATAGATATAAAACATTAAAAGCCCCCTTCATGTTTTACAATGTGAGACCCCGCTTGAATATAACAAAATAACTCAACATAATAGATATAAAACATTAAAAGCCCCCTTCATGTTTTACAATGTGAGACCCCGCTTGAATATAACAACACAAGGGAAGAACCTTTGATTACACCAGCAGAAGAAGAGTATTTTCTTTCCTAGGTTCAAATATCTCAAATGCGTATTGTCAATTGTCATTGTTAAACAAAATAACTCAACATAATAGATATAAAACATTAAAAGCCCCCTTCATGTTTTACAATGTGAGACCCCGCTTGAATATAACAACACAAGGGAAGACCCTTTGATTACACCAGCAGAAGAAGAGTATTTTCTTTCCTAGGTTCAAATATCTCAAAATACACGTGATTATACGAATAATTATTTGTATATAATAATAATCTATAATATTACTAATAATATGCTTTTTAACAAAAATATGTTTCTAAATACAAAAACAAAAAAAAAAAGCTGTATAAGTAACAGAAAACTTTCTCTGCTTATAAAGTGTCACATATGTAAAGAGAGAAAGAGAGAGAGAGAGAGAAAATAGTCTTAACGTTCGTTTTAAAGAAACGCGCGCCCACTTTCAGTGTGAGCGTGCTTATCTGGTTAATTGGCACCCGCTGGGCTTCCGTGTACTGACCACGGACTAAATTGCGATACAGAGGGTTTTAATGGTTTGCAGATGTTTGGCTTACCTGGCCTCGTCCAGCGTTATGCTACCAGCTAAAGTTAAATAGATGTTAGTTTTATTTTCACTGTGTATTTATATAAAGCTTGCTACATAGGCATATATTTAAACGGGTTCTTCATATATTTCGTTGAACGTGTTGAATTGTTTGTTTCTTGGTTTAATTTATATGGAAATACCATTTCACGGCCATTCATTAGACACCACACACGCCTGTTTGATAAATAAACCAATACAACGCATGGTTTAAATGTGGGTGCGATAGTCCACTAATCTGAACGAGACAAAATTTCTGGTGTGGAAAAGTTTCATAATTAGAATGTTGAGGTCGACACAAGGTCAGCTGATGTATGTGTCATTTTCTTTATCTTGGATTATCAGTCTAAAGGTGAAGCACAGGTTACAAAAATTGGCCTGTTTTATAAATAAACCAATACAACGCATGGTTTAAATGTGGGTGCGATAGTCCGCTAATCTGAACGAGACAAAATTTCTGGTGTGGAAAAGTTTCTTAATTAGAATGTTGAGGTCGACACAAGTTCAGCTGATGTATGTGTCATTTTCTTTATCTTGGATTATCAGTCTAAAGGTGAATCACAGGTTAAAAAATTGTTACAAAGTTCACTGATATTGACCTTGTACCTAAAAACACTGGAAAAGTTTCAGTGGAAAACCTTATGACCACTAAACAGATAAAGTCATTTCATGTTAAGAACCGACACACGCGGGGAAAGGGTGGGAGATAAACCAGCGGAAAATTATTTTTTATTCAACACACCAACACAGAGAAAAATGGGGGGTTTCAGACACCCACCATACACACATACATTTTAATTCTCTAACACATACTTCACACATAATAGCAGTACCAATGCTATTTCTTGAACCGGTCCATAGCTAAATAACGTAGTGGAAAATTTTCAGCGGAAAAATAACCCAGCGGGTGGGGTCCCGCCCCACCACCCCCGTGATCCGCGCGCCGCGAACCCCCACCAACGGTGGGGGTACCGCTCGGGCCGGGGTGGGGTATCTCGCGCCGCCCCATCCTACTGGCTGACAATCTGGTGTGTTGGTGTGTCAATACTTTCTTATTTGAACCATCTAAATGTTGCGTTGTTGCGCAACAATACTTTCTTATTTCAGCCATCTAAATGTTGCGTTGTTGCACAGCGCAACAATACTTTCCTCTTTGAGCCATCTAAATGTTGCGCGTTGCGTACGCAACAATACTTTCCTCTTTGAGCCATCTAAATGTTGCGATGTTGCGTACGCAACAATACTTTCCTCTTTGAGCCATCTAAATGTTGCGTTGTTGCGTGCGCAACAATACTTTCCTCTTTGAGCCATCTAATGTTGCGTACGCAACTACGCATCAAGTCATGCGTATATAACTACTTGAGTAAGAGAGTTAGATAATCTGGCACTAGCACATTGCGAAGAGTTAGAGAAGCCATCAACCAGACTTCAGACTTTGACTGACACAGTGTGAGGTGAGTAGAGACAGGCCCGATCTCTATGTTCTCTCTTTAGTAACTCATTAAATCATCATATATTTGTATGACTATTGAATGTCAACAGTACAATCTAACTATTACGGTAATTTGTATTTTATTTGGAATTTAATTTTTTTTTCGATCCCCAAGAATTATAAGCAATAGAACTCTTGTATCCTTTTGCGAAGTGGAAAGATTAGGGAGTTTCCAGATGTTTATTTAATACACAAAAGATTCAAACTCTCAGATTTTTGCATTGTTTTGACATGTTGCTACCCACATAGATGTGTGTAATGCTTCAACAAGTAGTCAACTACACTTTAGCTCAAACCATGAGGTTCTATCATCATCACAAACATCATCATCACAAACATCATCATCACAAACATCAACATCATAATCATCCATGACATTAACTTTATCCGTTTCTAATAGACCACATAGACCACATAGACCCATAGGTGCTCAGTCTCCAGCTGCAGATGTAAAAGAAAAATTGTGCACACTGACGGTCCCCAAGAGCAATGTGTTATGTTCAGTTATACTCTGGAGGTTTTAGACCTGTCAAAATAATATTAATCAGCCAAATAGCTGTCGAATTGTATTGCGGCTTTGTATATAACAATTGCCCTGGTTAACAAGGTCCCCACATGCCTTAATATGAGTCCCGCGTCAATTATACAGTGTTGTGGGATGATCGTCGATAACATTAGGCCTGGCTATTGGGAAAACAAGCCTTTATACTGACTCATTTTACTATTTCCGTGATTTTCATTGGTCGCTATGATTATACTGTGTGTGACAACCAATGAACACTATGGGAATATTCAAATGAAAAATTTTAGAAGGTGTTTTCTTGGATTAGCTAATAAGTCTTACAGGATATCCCTGTAGATTATCGTTTGAAGCTACGGAGTTACGTGTCATGAGTGGTACTCTCGGCAGGCGGCAGGCATGCCAGCAGGCAATGAAAATCACAAGTCAAATAAAGTCACCAATGAGGAATGATCACTGAGGGACTGTATAACTGCACATAGGGACAAACACATGACAAACACATGTAGACATATCATATGCACACAATCCCCCGAAACCAGACATAAGTCAATAAAACCATTGAAATCAATTCATTCAATCTTGTACCATGCAGTACACGAAGGTGGAATTCTAAAATACAAACCAAATACAGTAGAGTGAACTCAATAGTAAAACCAGAGTGTACAATCTGGCATAATCTAGACGCCAACGTCACTTGACCGTCAAGTACCGTACATCATACACAATACTCAGTTTCAAATTGCTGATTTAGCATGACAAAGGAAAAGTCATAACTAGGTTATTTGTTTACCAGCTCAAAGTTGAAAGTAGTAATCAGTTTTTGCATTCATTGATCTGAAATATGGAACCTCCATAGATTAACAAACACGCCTGCGGTAGAAGATTAACAAACACGCCTGCGGTAGATTTCTAAAGACTTAAAAATGAAATGCCATTTATTATGAATGTCGCTTTTCTTCGTGCTGATAAACTTTCTCATTTCTAGGAGTGGGTTTTTATGATTCGATGAAAACAGTGTTTTATTTACAAATTTATTTTATGATCACAGATTAATATCTTGAATGTACACGGATGAAAAGTTGGTTAATCTTATGTAGTATCACGTTTACAGTCACAAACATTTCCTTCAGAAATCTATCTCATATGACGTGGACGTTTTCAGGCAGGCTAATTAGCATGAAGATTGAAGACTAACATCCCACATCTTTCTCTAGATAAGTGTCTCTCAACATTTTTTTTGGTCCATCGCCCCCTTGAGCCATAAAATATTTGCTATCTCCGCCCCCCCCCCACACCTCCCTCGTATCACAAGGGTAGGTACATTTTAACAAGTCCGGATAGCAGGAATTATTTACGCATGTACTCAAAATTGTGCTACATGATGATGATGATAGTAACGTAGACAAGCAACTGTTGAGTTCATGCTCTACAGCAAAGTCGGGCTCTAATTCTTTATTTGATAATTTAGTCAAGATCTTAGGTTCCCAAACTTTTTCGGGCCACAGTACACTTTGCAAGACATAAATCTTCTAATGCACCCCCAATCCCCTATCAGTTTTCCGCGCTCAAGGCGTTTGATATTTTCGACGTAAACAGCAACTAATGATACATTACTGCTTACGCCGTTAAATAATTGAAAAAATTGTGGCCAATATGTGTTTCAACCTGAACACAGTTATTGCTATACCATTTTTTGAAGGAACATTAGCCCAAATTTAAAGATTGTAAAGTGTATGCTCGAATAACACTATGCACAGTTTCAAACAATAGTTTAAATATAAAAATTGGAAACAGGGGACCTACATATTAAGAGATTGCATTACATTAGTAAGATTCTTATAGTAATAGTTAACATACCATAAAATATATTACAGAATTGTTTATTTCGAAAATGTAAGCTAAAAATACAAAGCAAAAATATAATACTATTGCGGAGAATAAATCTGATGCATATTTAAAAGTTTGTTAATATCGGGTTCAACTTTCGTTATTAACAGTTGTTAATCGCCACTCTAAGTTATATGTAATCGGTTTCTTTTCTTAGATAGTAAATTCACTACATCACTAAACCAAAGAAGACACAGGAACAAGCTTACAAACAACACACAGGAAAGGCCATCTCCAGAGAACTCTTCTACCCCTGACGCTGCAAGGCAAACAAGGACTACAACGTATAGACATATAGATAGACTAAACACACGTTCAGTTAAATAAGACGATGGGCATAGAATTCGTAATTTTCACAGTATTTCCCCATAATAAAGTGTACAGTGTGGGTTTTTGATTTCTGAATCCAGAACATTTGGTATCCACTGTTGAATTTTATTGTTAGTTATTCATGAGTTAGTATGAGTTCATATTGTAAATGTTTTAATCAAGTTTGTATTTACATGTCAGAAAGGATCAAGAAGCCCATTTGGTATATTTATATTTAAAATATCATGAAATCGCTCACTGAAATCAGCATGGAGAACCACCAAGTTTTGGTAGTAAATATAACGAATATATTTGCTATTGCCAACTTGAACTTTTATAACGACACATGTATAGGTCTACATGTTCTATTCATTTATTGACAAATAAATTGACATCTATTTATGTCAGACATGGTACATTTTCAAATGATTAAATAATTGAAAATAGAAAAAAAAATATTCTGTAAGACAATTGTAAAACATGAATAAAATGTGACCGAATTATAATGCAGAACTTAAATTTTAAATTTTTATCCAATCGTAAATCATAAAAATAATTAGTTTTTAAATGTATATTATTCATTTATTCTATGCAGCCCCCCTCCCCACCCATATTTACATCTTAACCCACTATCGAATCCCCCACTCCCCTGAAGGCTTCAGCTCCCACTGGAGGCGGTATCGCTAATTTGGGAACATATGCTGTAGATTTTGTTTTGATCCTTGCAACTAGTCACAGCAGTTAGCTGATCTTCGATAGATTTCGACTTTTCATTGACTCGTGACACAGAAAACACACAAAGTCATATAAGGCAAGTCGATTGCTGCTGTCACATTGTATATATATTGGGGTAAGGTTTTGCTTGATTTGTGCTGAAGTTTGGAAGCTCAACTTCATAGTACATTACCTTGATTTCCTCTCATTGAAAGGTGTGCGAGATTCAACATTGTTGACAGTGATTCCAGTATTGGTTGTTAAACTGAATATAATTTGACATTACTTGTTATATTTTCTTATGTTTTCGCACTCAAACTCCTGTTGCTTAACATAATGTAGTCTGAAAAAACTGGATACGTTGTGTTCTAGTTTACAGCTTGGCTGTACTATCTGCTTTCAGACAAAATCGCATACACTATGACGTGTAACAAGGATGTTTTCTATCTCCTTTGCTATTTATCACGTATCATCATCATTAGGTATCATATCCTGAAAAAAATGTAACATTAATCACAACATTTCAAAACTTCTGTTGATCTTGAGCACACAGAACTCTACCTTACGAAACTTCTGTTGATCTTGAGCACACAGATCTCTACCGTACCCCCAGCTTCTTCGCCTGCGTCGCTTATGTAGCGATTACGACGATTTTCTCGACAAGTCCTCTGAGATGATTGAATTTTTCCGTAGACGATCGTTCCCTGACAGCATTCTTTCATCCGCTTGGCTCCGTGTGCGCCATTTGTCTCGCCTCGATACCTTGACTAACTCTCAGGGTTCTTCCTCCTCCTCTGATAGGATTAAACTTGTTCTTACCTTTCATCCCCATAACTCTTCTGTTCGACGCATCATGTTCAAACATTATTCTCTTCTCCAGTCTGATCCTGACACCCGTGACGCTTTCCATGACTTACCTCTGGTGGCTTATAGGCGTGATAGAAATCTGAGGGACATCTTGGTTCATAGCCACCTTAAGTCTTCTGTTCCTGACCATTTTGGCACTGTTCGTTGCTCACGTGTCCGTTGCTTTACGTGTCCTTACGTGGTTCAGATGCGCTCCATTTCATTTCCCAAGGCCACTTTCTCTATCGATCGATGAGGCCTTTACATGTGAATCCCGTAATGTCATTTACGTGATCATATGTAAACGCTGCAGCAAACAGTACATCGGGGAAACCTGCCTACGATTGAGCGATCGCTTTTGTAACCATCTTCATGCCATCAAGCACAGAACACCCACTCCTGTGGCCACACACTTCAATAGCGATGGTCATCATGGTGCGTTGGATATTCAGGTCACCGCCATCAGATCTTGCACCACCGATGATAGATCTAGGTATGCTCTAGAAAATCGTCTCATTTTCGAATTGGGTACACTCAAGCCTTTTGGACTCAATTCCGACCACTCTTATGTCTAGTACTGGGTTGGTGTGGTCTTTGTCTTTATTCTTTTTGTTCCGTCATTTACTCATCTTTTTGTTCGTTTCGTTTCCACATATATTTACGTTTTTATGTACTTTCTGACCTTCCGGCATATCATTTCCATATTTCCGTTGGACGTTGTGATAATTGTTCTATTCGTCGTCTGTTAATGTTTTGTTTGTGTCTTGATAAAGACCTTTTGGTTGAAACGTTGAATGTGATTTGTGTATTGTAATTTTTATGATTTTTTGTGTGCTCATCATTACCCGCTAGTTTTAGATATAGTCTATCGTGTCCCATTGAGACGAAATATAAACCTGTGTTTTACGTAAGTCTAATTGTTGTTACGTTTCACGCAGTTACCTTGTATTGATTGTCATATTGATCTTGAGCCAGTCGTCCTGCTTCTGTTACTGTCATGTTCATGTAGTCTTTAATGTCTTGCATCCATCTTCTCCTGTGTCTGTCTCTTGTTCGTCTCCATGGCATCATCCCCTCCATAACTGTCTTCTCTAGGCTGTAATGGTGTTTGATATTGCCAAAATATTGCATTTTTCTGGAAAGAACCATGCTGTTTTTAGCCAGTTGTCTTTTACATTCATTACTCTCAAGATGACTATATTGTTGATCTTTTTCATCCATGGTATTCTGAGAATTTTTCTGTAACATTTTGTTTCAAATGCTGCTATTGTATTTTTCACTTTGTTGGTGATTGTTCAGGACCCACACCTATGTACTTTCACTGGGAATATGCAGGCTCTTAGGAATGTTAGTTTTGTTGTTTTCAGCAGTTCAGACATATGTTTTTCATTTGTATCATCTTCCTTGATCTGATAGCCAACCTCCTTCTGACTTCTTCAAAACAATAACCAATACTGTTGATAAGAGAACCAATGTAGTCAAAACTTGTGACTCTTTCTAATGTGATATTGTTGATACTGATTAAGAACTTGCAAAACCAATAAAGAAGACAACCTAAGCAATCTCCTGAACGTGCTTCCTTGTGTAGACTATTAAGCAATAATAATATCAGAAGACATAAACGTAGACTCGACAGAACATGTAAGAAGTTTAACATGAAGATAAACACATGAAAAACTGAGATAATGTCAATAGCAAAAACAGAAAGAAACACCACTATTCTCATTATAACCATACTTATAAACAACTTAAACATGTGAAAGAATTTCCTAATCCTGGAGCATCATATCATGAAATGTAAACAAAATACCAAAGAAATATACCATGGATGCAACGTAGCATACCAGATCTTTGGACAAATGTATACTATTTACAGATACAAACATGTGAACAAGAGCACTAAAAACTGCACTATATAAAACAATCATCACAACATCACTATGCTACCAATGTCAAACGTGGACATTAACAAAAGAAGCCAAAAGAAAACTTATTTCAACAGAAACGTTGTGTCTACGTGGAATTCTTGGAGTAACAATAAGAGATTGAATCCGATAATAAAACATCAGAAGATTAAGAAACAATGTAAATCCTGGATTACATCACAAGGCAACAGATTAAGTGGTTTTCGCGTTTCCAGAGTACCGTCATATAGTGCCCCTCACACAAAAAACACATTAATATACAGATGCGATGGATACAAAGACAGGGGCAGACCATGCAAAAGATCATCATCATCAGGTGCCATGCCGGCTGGCGTAGGCGGTAATGGCTCTCCACAGCTCTCTGTCTGTACCAGAGTGTCCTGGCACTTGGTCCTGTTTTTAGAAAGGCATGGAGAGTTTGCGAGGAGATAGATATCGTGCGCAGAAAAGAATGACGCCAGGAAGGACGTCAGATGGAGACGGGACAGAGGGAAATATGGCAGCCAAGAAACAATAAAGGCCGTTATACTGGCGCACGATGAGAATTGCAAAGCTGGGTCACCCTTTGATCCTCTTCGTTATGTGAAGAAATCACAGGTCATTCTGCGATTACTTAGTTTGGTTTTTGCGATTGTTGTGTTTGGTTGCATCTCATCAAAGGTATGGTATGATCATAAGTGCATCATGAACAATGATGACAATTCATGTGGCTTTAGTACAGGCATTGTAGTTCTAGCATTTCTCATCTGCCTGGGGTTTCTAGTTGCTGATGCAGTGTTTGAGAATGTGAGCAGCTGCAGTGGTTTATTAATGTGATTAAATTTGGTGTGAAATGTTACACGGCGTTATGTAATGTATTATTACTATTACATGTTCACATTAGTATGTATCAAGGTCGTTGTTGTTTCCCTGTCGTTCCAGATTGTCAAACTGTCTAATATTTTCTCACGATGTCACCCTCTGTCTCTGTTGCCTTCAATTGTGTCTGTTGTGACTATGTTCTCCAAACCTGTCTGTCTCATGAAGTTGCCAAAAACAACCCCGAAGATTGGCCTTTTTCTTTTATTGTTGATTAATGTCCGTTTCGCATTTGACTCTTTCAACACCTCTACATTAGTTTTTCTGGCAGTCCATGGTATTCTCCGCATTCTTCTGTAGAACCACATCTCTGTTCCCACTTTCCAGTTTGTTTATTGTCCAAGACTCGCACCCATATGTTAGTATAGAAGTTATATAGAACTGCAGAACTCCCTTTCTCACCTCTAATGACAAGGTCATATTACACAATATATTTTCCATTTTTCTGAATGTTGTTTTTGTCTGTCCTATTCTGCTTTTTCTTTCTGTTGAAATATGCAAAAGATGGATTACAGAAATAAAAGAGTAGCGAAAAGAAACATGAGGCACACAAAAAGGCTGTCTCCAGATAACTCTTCTATCTTTGACACTGCAAGACATACCGTGGTATAAAGCGAAATGAAAAGTTCACTGTTTTGTATTTTCTTGAAAAATTGCTTAAAGGTTGAAACATTGAAATTGTCTTGTTATCTGAAATTACCATTATCTGTAATTTTTGCAACCCATACCATATAGTGCGTTGATTGTACGTTCAGCTGATGAACATTGTGCTTTACGTAATCACTATTGCCATACATTTTTACAGCGGTCTCATGTATTGCTCGAACTAAAGCATTACCCGTCAATGAGATTCGGTGTCTGGAATAAATGGGCTACCGCCGAAGAAGGATGTGTCGGGTCATTGGCGCAAATAAAACGGCGAGACAACGCATTTCCATTATCTGGACTATATCCTGTTGGAAATCTAGTAGGACTACGGTCCTGCTACAAGGGAGATCTAGCAGGAGTTTGAGAATTAACGCTGAAGAAGAAGAATAAATGAGCTAAAGTTCTGAAATGAGCTAATGTTTCTACATATACATTCTTCAGAATGATTACAAAAATAGCAACCTCTTTTGCTCATAATTCATGTATATCGAAACAAACATACAAAGAAATAAACACAAAGAAATAATTACATAAAGAAAGAAATAAACACAACCTGTAGTACACATGAAAGTGTCGGTGACCACCGCAGTGCATAATGTGTTTGGTATACAGTGAAATGTGAATCATTGAGTAACTTGATACCAGAATGTTACAAGGTAATGTAACAAGGTTACAAGGTATGAATTAGCAGCAATGTTTATAAAAGGTATTTATAAACTATTATCGGTCAAGAAAATGTATTGTTTTTTAATCGTGTGTTATAACACTCCTGTTCCATATCTCTTGTAGTAGGACAATTATCCAGATTTTCAGAAAGATAAGATCAGAGAATTTCCCAGCTCACTTTATTTTAAGAGAAAACTTACAACATACGATATGAAATGCCTGAGAAAAAACCGCACGAGTGACCACACTAGACAAAATGAGAAATAATGAAATAAGGAGGGAATAGGTATAAGACCATGCACAGAATACATCGAGAAACAACAAATAAAATATTTTTGACACCTTATAAGAATGAACCATAACCAATTACCGACAAGAACATATAACATAAGAAGATCCGGATACAAAGCCAGTGGAACACCTAAATAGAGGTGGATAGATAACATCAAGACAAACACTGAAGAAATACGGATTCAAGGCAGCCAAGGCGACACATTTGGCCTTTGATAGAGAAGTAAAGTTCCCAGTCACCACCCCTACGCTTGATGGCAAGTGTGGATATTCTGACTATCATCCACCTGGAGATAGACAATAGACTTAATTTTGATAGGTCCCGGTAAGGTCGACTCCCTAGTCTGCTCAATTGAGACAAGAGCCACACATACTTTCAGTTGTGGAAGAATTTCAATAGCCACCGACCGAAACGAGAGCAAAGAATAGCGACACATGCTTCATTACCTTGTAAGAGGCGACATAGAAGGTTTTAGAGTGTGGGATTGGCTGCCCTATCGATCCCATAGATCATGAAAGTGAACCAGAATCCAATCTGATGTCGAATGTATCAAACCATCGTGCACAGATATCGCAGCCAGTAAACCGGAGTCCAATCTGATGTCGAATGTATTAGACCGTCGTGCACAGATATCGCAGCCAGTAAACCGGAATTCAATCTGATGTCGAATGTATTAGACCGTCGTGCACAGATATCGCAGCCAGTAAACCGGAATCCAATCTGATGTCGAATGTATTAGACCGTCGTGCACAGATATCGCAGCCAGTAAACCGGAATCCAATCTGATGTCGAATGTATTAGACCGTCGTGCACAGATATCGCAGCCAGTAAACCGGAATCCAATCTGATGTCGAATGTGTCAAACCAACGTGCACAGATATCGCAGCCACACTGCGATTACAATTTGCAATACATTTGACCGTTCTTCGTTCTACATCCGCTTAAGTTGCATGAGTATGAGAACAAATGTAGAAGTTGTAATGTGTTTTCTAACATAAGGTGGTTATTTATCCATGATACACAAGTTAGTGTTTTCTAACATAAGGTGGTTATTTATCCATGATACACAAGTTAGTGTTTTCTAACATTAGGTGGTTATTTATCCATGATACACAAGTTAGTGTTTTCTAACATAAGGTGGTTATTTATCCATGATACACATGTTAGTGTTTTCAAACATTAGGTGGTTATTTATCCATGATACACAAGTTAGTGATTTCTAACATAAGGTGGTTATTTATCCATGATACACACGTTAGTGTTTTCTAACATAAGGTGGTTATTTATCCATGATACACACGTTAGTGTTTTCTAACATAAGGTGGTTATTTATCCATGATACACAAGTTGGTGATTTCTAACATAAGGTGGTTATTTATCCATGATACACAAGTTGGTGATTTCTAACATAAGGTGGTTATTTATCCATGATACACAAGTTGGTGATTTCTAACATAAGGTGGTTATTTATCCATGATACACAAGTTAGTGATTTCTAACATTAGGTGGTTATTTATCCATGATACACAAGTTAGTGTTTTCTAACATTAGGTGGTTATTTATCCATGATACACAAGTTAGTGATTTCTAACATAAGGTGGTTTTTTTTGTTATCCATGATACACAAGTTAGTGTTTTCCTAACATTAGGTGGTTATTTATCCATGATACACAAGTTGGAACAGCCTCAGCTTCAATGACATAGAGGATTGACTTCATTGTACTCAGGATTCCCTATGTGCACTCTGTCATTATCCACGAAACGGCACTCCGAATGCTAAGAGAACCACTCACAACACATAACTATGTAGACTGTCTACAATATAAGACCTGCCAGCTAATGGGAAATCCAACATTCGTAATGACTCATATGTAATAGAGCTTATGTTGTAGACTTTCATGCTTTAAGCGACAATTTCCAGTGTTGTCCGTAAAATGCATTTGTGAGCGATTTGGGATCGAATCAACTACCACTTGAGCACATAACAAATAGTCTAACTACTATCCTCGAGAGTCCCACAGGAACATGCTGACAGGTGGAACGAAATAAGAATTGTAAAAAAGCTTAGAACTATCATAACTTTTATTAGATAACTTTGATAACTTTTATCAGGGAACATTAAATCAGCTCTAAGACTTCAACTCAACCACAGAAACATTATGTCGGTACTGGTGTGTAGTCCACAAACACACAGAACAAAATAGAGAGCCAAAAGCTACACACTATCAGAATCTGATGCTTACATAGAACACAACAGTCGATAATTGATGTTAATGAAGGAAAACTGTTTACCAATATGTATTGACTAAAACGTATACCTCATACAAAGTCATAAGGGTAACGGTTCACAAAACACACTGAAACAAAAATATAGTTTAGTATACTACGGCCAAACCTGGGGGTCTGAGTTTGTTGTCTCCTGTCGTCATGGACTTCTCCTGCGTTTTATAAAGTGATTTATTTCATATATTATTTTTCGTGTATAATGATAATAAAATGCACTTAACAAGAAAGAATATATAAAGTTTAGTTCATTTGCAGATTATTTTTATTGCGTGTTCTTTGTCATGTTCACCCTTATAAAGACATTTGATCGAAACATCCATTAAGTTTGTATTGAATACTTTTATATATATTTTATAATGTCAGTTATTTTTGTTAACTGTAAAACAGCGTAGAACAGAAGGCTTCAAATAATGGAACAACAATTCAGAACAGCGAGCACGGAGTATTTTGTAGTGAAGCTCGAGGACAATAATCAGACCTAATACGTGGTGTTTTTGTTTCCAAGATATTTGTTATACATGTGTACAACAATCAGTAACTATCATCGGGTATGATTACACTAACAATGGGGGAACTTGTACAATCCAGGACGAATACACCTGTATATAGATAGATAAACATATTGATAGATATTTAGATACATAGATTGACATACAGATACTCTTTTCATGCCATCGAGTCTCTTCACATGGCTGAAAAAAACCTAACTTCCTTCTTATAGTATTTAGAAGCCATCCTTCTTGAACGTTGATTTTTCTTAGCACGTCTTTGTTGTTATTTCTTGTTAAGTGCATTTTATTATCATTATACAAGAAAAATAATATATGACATAAATCATTTCATAAAACGCAGGAGAAGTCCGTACGACAGGGAAAAACAAACTCAGACTACCAGGTTTGGAAAAAAATCAATAGAATATATGAGATCGATAGATGAACGCGAACAGCGTGGAAGAACAAGCTGCCAGTACATGAGAAAATAAAAGCGTTAATATAAATTGAATAGATCATATGAGAAAAGAATCGCTTTGAAAACTAATGGAAACAACACATAATTCTTAGTTTTTCATCATCTTTTTTGGTATTTACTATTTCGACTTCAGAGCTGATGCCATTGGCTATGGCAACTCTGTGGAGCGCATGACCGATTGATTGTGTTTTTTTTGCTGATTATGTCAGTCTCACAATAGTGACACCACAAATTCCAATCATGGTTTTGGATTTTTATCATTCGGAGCACCACCTGTTGGTCTAAAGGTTTCCTCAGTTGTCCATCAAATTAATAGCCATGCAATAATAAACCCATTGTAGCTAACAGGTATATTTACTGAGACTGTCCTCTTGAGGAAGACCTATAGCCAGTGTCCTGCAGCAACCGAAATGTGGATTACAATATTCTTTCATGCACTTACTAATGACGGTACAGAAACAATTTCAGTAAACGGGGATTAGTTTGACTTTGTCCGATGTATGTTATGTAGACCAGTAGCTCCCACCCGGCCGATGTGACACTTATGGGGCAACGGAGACTTGTAGATTGTCCATGGAGAAACAAATGGTAAAATTTGGGAGTGGGGACAGAAAGGTGACTCATTGAACGATAAATGAAAGGATACAGATCGATAAGCCTGAAAAAGATGTCCTGGTGATGCACAGAGACAGCCAATCAATATAGCACGCGAGAGTGAGATTAGTGTGGATTATGATTTCTTTTCGATGGCCAGGATTAAAGAACAGGGTTTGAAATGCGTTGTTGCTAGAAGTGAACCGTTTGAAGGTCGCAGAAGAATGATTGTCAACCAGCAGAGGGGTGGTACTGTCAGCAAAAATGCAATGGCGGATACACTCAGGGAGATATCAGATCAACTATGGACGTGTCCAGCTTGTAGTGATGATGATTCGACGACTAACTAACTATTATGGGATTAATTTAAAATTCTGAATTTTCATTTCAACCTTTTTTGTGATTGCAAAATGTAGGCATTCAATGTGTCCAGTTAGTTCTAGAGATGAGTTTAGATATAATAATAATAACTCGTGGAGTAAGGTACTCATTTTCACATTCAGAAGAATGAACCGGAACACTAGCATGACTCCAACACGTTCAGTTTATTTTATTGTTTAGAAATATTCTCTTCTCTGTACAGGACATTTGCCGTGTTTACGTTGTCGCGACTAAAAATATGGGTGTCATCTTGTAGTTTTCCTTCCTCTGTGTTCGTTCTTAAACTCGTGCACTGTATCAAGATATAGTCCGGAGAACTTAATGCGTTTATATCCTGTTTATATATCCTATTTATATATATGTTAATATATGAATTCAATCCTGGTTTGTATATCCGGTGATACCTGCGCCTTGTGACCTGACACGTGTATTATATTTTACTCATTGTAAGTACTTGTCCAATAAGTCCAACTATTTTTTTTCTCTTACTATTATTATTATTATTGTCCGCCTATCACATGATGATGATGACCATTTGTTACATCCACTTTTAAAATTCAATTAAAGTTATGTCCTCGACTATAAGTTCCTAGATGGCTAATAAGCCCTATTCTGGCCGGAGATGTCATTGGACAGTTCAGACATGGGATGGCCCCTGTAGATAGTTTTATCTACCTATGACTTTCTAGCTACTCTACACTGTTAAGCTGCTGCATTTATCCTCACAAGATGCTTCAGTTTTTTGACAGTATAGCGTAATGGCGAAATGTAGCTCTATTTTGTACATCAAAAGAGATGTTTTCGCTTTTGTAACCATCTTCATGCCATCAAGCACAGAACACCATCTCCTGTGGTCACATATTTCAATGGCGTTGGTCATAATGGTGCTTTTGATATTCAGGTCACCGCCATTAGATCTTGCACCACCGATGATAGATCTAGGTACGCTCTAGAAAATCGTCTCATATTTTAATTGGGTACACTCAACCCTTTTGGACTAAATTCCGACCACTCTTATGTCTAGTACTAGGTTGGTGTGGTCTTTGTCTTTATTCTTTTTGTTTCGTCATTTACTCATATTTTTGTTCGTTTAGTTTCCACATATATTTACGTTTTTATGTACTTCCTGCCCTTCCGGCATCTCATTTCCATATTTCCGCTGGATACGTTTGTTTGTTGTGATAATTTTTCCATTCGTCGTCTTTTGTTGTTTTGTGTGTATCTTGATAAAGACCTTTTGGTTGAAACGTTGAATATTGTTTATGTATTGTAATTTGTATGTTTTCTTGTGTGCACATAATTACCCACTAGTTTTAGTTATAGTCTGTCGTGTCTGATTGAAGCGATTATATAAACCTTGTATTGATTGCTCTATTTTGTACGTGTTCTTCCCATGCGTCTTGGTCTATTTCAAAGGTTCTCAGTAAAGTCTATAACGAGTCCATGTAGCGCTTCATTTGGTTACCATGAGAGAACGTCTGAATTTTGATTCTGGGAATGCTCTCCAGTTATATTACAGTAAAGGTCACTTTATTCTGATAAATTGATAGCGCTAAGTAGACTTGTATACGGATGTGAACGTTGCAGACATGTTTCAGTGCAGACACAAAAAGAAGGATTCAGGCTTTTTTAAAACAAGTGCTATCGACGTTTGTTAAGAATCAGCTATATATTTAACGAGTCAAATATATTTGTCCGGCAGCAAAGTAGCAGGTTATCAAAAACTATTTTTGGCAGTGGAGAAACTGCGTAAACATGTTTGGTTTGGACATGTAACGAGACAGGACTCGCTTTCCAAAATCATTTAGCACGGAACAGTCGAGAGGGGAAGGAGGAGAGATGAGACAATCCTGGATGGATAACATCAAAGAGTGGTATGGGCATGATTTTTCCTACACTCATCTGCATGACTGAGGATAGAGTTGTTTGGAGAGATTTTTGTGTGCTGTCTCCAATGTGGCAATCGTTCGTCCCTAACGGGTTAAGCGTATTATTATTATTATCATCATTATCGTTAGTATTACTATTAATTTAGAAAATGCCTGGAATATAAAGCAGTGCTGCTCTTGTTGTTACAGACAGTGTTGTTTGCTCTATAGTTTGCTCTTCTTTTGGGCATAGCAACACACAAGCGATACCCTCTATAATGATTGCTCTATCAGATAATGATTGCTCTATCAGATAATGATTGCTCTGCGAAGTAATTATCTTGATGGTTATTTTCTGTCATACGGTACTTTTTTTTAATGTTTCTAATGACATTCTATTGTTATTCTTCCTAAGTACATGTTCCAATCTATTGTCATTCACTCTAAGTGCATGTACTAGCCTATTGTCATTCATCCTAAGTATGCGTTTCATATAAATTCACTGTTTTTCACCCCATCATTAGAGTACGACATCAGGTAGCACAAGTTAGGTCATACCTTAAAGTGACAGAATACAGCCACCACCGGTTACACCAAAGTCTAGATGAATCAAAAGGAAAACGAATCAAAAGTTGCAGATCAGAGCCCACTTATTGGCAGGCAATGCGGCAATAGACCCTATTGCTGGGAAGAGATAAAGCAGATTTAATGAAGACAGTAAGAAATTAATTTCAAGATGAAGATGATGTCAATGAGGCTGAGAACGTACACGTACAGAGAATGTTAGAAATGGGAGTATCTAGAGGTGAGGGAAGGAAAAGTAAATATTTTGGAAAGTCGCGAATATCACACAATCAACATCTGACCGGGACTCTGAGTCTACATACACTGGGACTCTGAGTCTACATACACTGGGATGTCTGCAGGAATAGAGGGCTGAGCACTATGAGAATATTCTGCGTGCTGTGAAGCCAGTTTCTAATCAAGAATTAAGAAAAGGAAGAATCGGTTTTCCGCTTTTGTTGTTACAGATAGTGTTGTTTGGTGTATTGATGCTCGTATTTGCTTGCCTGACTTGAATTTTTTCCAGCCACCATGTAATAATTTTCAAATGCATTTATTGGGGTGCAAAAGGAAACGCATTGCTCTTGGCGGACCCAGGGTTAGGAGATAACCAAGATCCCAAATGTACCTCCTTGAGGTGCACCCTGGAAACGTAATACAACAACTCGAGCTCTGGTCACATCATTTGAGGATCGTATCCGAGAATGTGGAGGTAGCATATGGAAAAAGATTTGAATACAGACAATATCTCCGACGCCACCAGTACCAACACTTGCAACGGCACTGTCGACACATAGTGACGACAGTCAGTCCAGTCCGAACATTAGAGGGGCGGCCAATGGAAAAGACACGAAAAGGTAGATGCATGACGGAAAACGAGTAGATTTCATACCGAGTACAATGAAAGGGCAGAACAGCGCCAGAGGGCAGCGCCAACTGCAAATAAAAAGTGAAAACATTCCAAGGAAATAGGAACTACAAGCTCTGTTAGATCGAGACGAGCTTTTCATTACCACTGATCCTTATAGGCAGAGACCCAGACCCAATCATGGACGCCAGGCAAGGCAAGAAGACCTGGCCTAACTCTAATGTCGAGCATTCCTATACCGGAAACATGCTCGCGAAGAGAAAGGGTTCCGTACCCGATGGGATCAGGCACTATTGGGACAAGGTCACTCAGCTCGAGAACGCCTTGTTCTCAAACGTGTGGTGTGATAATCGAAAATGGGCGAGGGGTTCACGATGTCGGTGAACGACACCTCGGCTAAGAATGCGAAAGCCAGGGTCCAGCTCTTCTGTGGAGTTCTTCCTTTTACGGAACCAGGCTTGCGGAAGAGAAACAGTTCAGTATCCGATTGGCACAGGCACAGTACGTCCAATTACACGAAGCAAGTTCATAGACGGTGGAGCACCTCGTGCGAGATAGACGTGACAATCGTCTTGGCGAAGAGTCACTACACACCCGCGTGCCGGGCGACAGATAGGCAGGCTGTCACGAACTATGGAAGCTTACTGCCCGAATTAAAGGCATGACGAAAACGGATGTGCTGGACCTCGGACGTCCAGACCACAGAGTGGCCAACCGAGGTGCAAATAACACAGTTTTGCTGTGGAACCTGCAGCACAACGTACTTCGCGCTCCCCGACGGAAATCACACGATATATTCGCTGTGGTTATATGAGAGTGAACGCAAAATAAAAAGACGAAATGCATTTATTTTCTAATGAACTGAAATGAATTTAATCTCCATTGCCTTGTCTGAATATCGTTTTTATTTATTTCTTACTTGTGTGTTTAATAAACATTTAAGTCAGTCGGTTTCTGTCTATAAGGATCGCTGTGTTTACTTCATCCATTTACTTGAAAATCAAGTAACCTAATGAAATGTAGGAATGTGACGGCAAGGAATCTGGAATGTTGCATTCCGAGTATTTGTATATGTTAATTGTTAAGTTACTGTGTAGAGATCTAGAAATAAGGAATACAATAGAACAGGCATACCTGCCCCAAAACAATCAACAGAGTTGGTTGATTGATAAAATCTACAATCAAGAACCAGGAATAGTAGTGTCACGTCAGTCAAACCGGAAGGGATTGGGTTCGGAGATTGGAATCAAACACAAGGCTAACAGCTTTAAATCTGCAATCATTTAAAGATATTTATGTAGGTTTGCTTTTAACACACACAAAGTCAATATGTTGTTTGTTGGAGGTCATTCTGGAACTCTCTCTCTCTCTCTCTCTCTCTGGATATCTCATATCGCAAAACAATGATCCTACTTGATTTCCAGTGGGGAATAGTTCAGAGAAAGGAGATCATTGTGTCACTTTTTTTTTATTTGCCTTAATGATCCGATGTCATCTTATTTCAGTGGGTACAGTATACTTGGATTCAATGCTGACATTTTATGTTTGTAGGTATTACTGGAATAACGAGTAGGAATAAATGATGAAATATATTATATAAACATAAAATACATAGAAACGAAATTGATATAACAGTATAACTATCACAAGGACACAAAATGGCGTGATATTTAGCAGAGTCCTTGACCGATTTTCTTCTGCAAACGATGAGAACTGGCGTCACAAGGCCGTATTACTTGCGAAGTTGCTAACAATGATCGCAATCCATCTTGACAATCATTCTAAAACACGTCTTTCTTTTTTTCCCACTTCACTTTTCTTTTTACAACTTCAATTCGTTTTACGTTGTTTGTTTAAGTTTTATGCTACAAGTCACTGCTTAGAGGAGTCACCTCAAGCATTGGGCACAACTCTGAGACCCTCGAGAGACAATTTACGATATCAAAGAATTTGAGAAACAGGTTCTTCTCCTCCAAGTTCTATAAATAAAATATATAGGGCCGCCAATAATATTTATGAAAGGAGCAGGTTTTAGTATCAGCTTCTTCGCCCTTGTGTTGTCGGGGCCTGAAAGAGGAGCAAAGAATAGCAACACTGTTTACCTTCCACGCATGTCGTAAAAGGCGACTAAGGAGGTTATGGGATGGAGTTGGCTGTCCCATCCCTAATAGGGTCAGTGACCCAAAGCCATGCTGAAGTCGGATGTGTCAGGCAGAAAGGTGCAGATATCGCAGCACTGCTGTAAACCATGACACAACGCATTCCGTTCTCAGGCCTACATCCTGCTAATCTGCAGGAGTTTGAGAACGAACGCAGAAGAAGAAGAAGAAGTATCTGCTTCTTCTTCAGCGTACATTCTCAAACTCGCGCTGAATCTCTCTTCTAGCATAACAATAGTCCTACTAGATTTCCAGCAGGAAATAGTTCAGAGAATGGAAATGCCATATCGTCGATTTATTTGCGTCGATGGTCTACCACATCCGTATTCGGCGGTGTTTTATAGTAATAAAATCTCTTCCACTCTCCGTAGCTCATTTTGAGGACAAGATATATTTCGATATATATTTTTTAATGGTCGCCACATTGTGCAACTGTTGTGTCAAACAATGTAATTCTGTTGTGTAAAGCAATGTGATTCTGATGTTGTGTAAAGCAATGTGATTCTGCTGTTGTGTAAAGCAAGGCAATTCTGCTGTTGTGTAAAGCAATGTGATTCTGCTGTTGTGTAAAGCAATACGATTATGTTGTATTACTTTTCCACGATAACAAATATTACCCATTTTATGTGGTAGGGTTGCAAAACTCTAGGTTTCTAGTCGTTTCTAAAATATCGTTTTATTTATCGTAAATAAATAATTAACTCGGTTTTGAATAATCCTATGTAAGCCGACAATAAGGGGAAGCGGGGTATGAATATTTTTTTTAAATTTCATACTAGCAAGTAAATAAAAATCGGACAAACCCAAATTAATGTTTCCAAAATACAAACACACACACACAAAAACAAAAAAATCACAAAAATGAAGAAATGACCCACGAAGTAAAGGGAATAAGATCTTTTTCTTTAAGAAAACTCTCTTGCTCTTTTCTACAGATGTACCTACAGTCCTGGTCTCTTACTACAGATGTACCTACAGTCCTGGTCTCTTACTACAGATGTACCTACAGCCCTGGTCTTTTACTACAGATGTACCTACATTCCTAGTCTCTTACTACAGATGTACCTACAGTCCTGGTCTCTTACTACAGATATACCTACAGTCCTAGTCTCTTACTACAGATATACGTAGTCTCTTACTACAGATGTACCTACAGTCCTAGTCTCTTACTACAGATGTACCTACAGTCCTAGTCTCTTACTACAGATATACGTAGTCTCTTACTACAGATGTACCTACAGTACTGGTCTCTTACAACAGATGTACCTACATTCCTAGTCTCTTACTACAGATGTACCTACATTCCTAGTCTCTTACTACAGATGTACCTACAGCCCTAGTCTCTTACTACAGATGTACCTACAGTCCTAGTCTCTTACTACAGATTTACCTACATTCCTAGTCTCTTACAACAGATGTACCTACATTCTTGGTCTCTTACTACAGATGTACCTACATTCCTAGTCTCTTACTACAGATGTACCTACATTCCTAGTCTCTTACTACAGATGTACCTACAGTCCTGGTCTCTTACTACAGATGTACCTACAGTCCTGGTCTCTTACTACAGATGTACCTACATTCCTGGTCTCTTACTACAGATGTACCTACATTCCTGGTCTCTTACTACAGATGTACCTACAGTCCTGGTCTCTTACTACAGATGTACCTACATTCCTAGTCTCTTACTACAGATGTACCTACATTCCTAGTCTCTTACTACAGATGTACCTACAGTCCTAGTCTCTTACTACAGATGTACCTACATTCCTGTTCTCTTACTACAGATGTACCTACATTCCTGGTCTCTTACTACAGATGTACCTACAGTCCTGGTCTCTTACTACAGATGTACCTACATTCCTAGTCTCTTACTACAGATGTACCTACATTCCTAGTCTCTTACTACAGATGTACCTACAGTCCTAGTCTCTTACTACAGATGTACCTACAGTCCTAGTCTCTTACTACAGATGTACCTACAGTCCTGGTCTCTTACTACAGATGTACCTACAGTCCTAGTCTCTTACTACAGATGTAGCTACAGTCCTAGTCTCTTACTACAGATATACGTACAGTCTCTTACTACAGATGTACCTACAGTCCTGGTCTCTTACTACAGATGTACTTACATTCCTGGTCTCTTACTACAGATGTACCTACAGTCCTAGTCTCTTACTACAGATGTACCTACAGTCCTGGTCTCTTACTACAGATGTACCTACATTCCTAGTCTCTTACTACAGATGTACCTACAGTCCTAGTCTCTTACTACTAATGTACCTACAGTCCTGGTCTCTTACTACAGATGTACCTACAGCCCTGGTCTCTTACTACAGATGTACCTACAGTCCTAGTCTCTTACTACAGATGTACCTACAGTCCTGGTCTCTTACTACAGATGTACCTACAGTCCTGGTCTCTTACTACAGATGTACCTACAGTCCTGGTCTTTTACTATAGATGTACCTACAGTCCTAGTCTCTTACTACAGATGTACCTACAGTCCTGGTCTCTTACTACAGATGTACCTACAGTCCTAGTCTCTTACTACAGATGTACCTACAGTCCTGGTCTCTTACTACAGATGTACCTACATTCCTAGTCTCTTACTACAGATGTACCTACAGTCCTAGTCTCTTACTACTAATGTACCTACAGTCCTGGTCTCTTACTACAGATGTACCTACAGCCCTGGTCTCTTACTACAGATGTACCTACAGTCCTAGTCTCTTACTACAGATGTACCTACAGTCCTAGTCTCTTACTACAGATGTACCTACAGTCCTAGTCTCTTACTACAGATGTACATACAGTCCTAGTCTCTTACTACAGATGTGCCTACAGTCCTAGTCTCTTACTACAGATGTACCTACAGTCCTAGTCTCTTACTACAGATGTACCTACATTCCTGATCTTACTACTAATGTACCTACAGTACTGACAGCACTACATATTTTATTACAGTCTTTATCTCCTATAGATGTTGTTATGCAGTGATGTTTAAGCACTATTTACGTTCAGAAGGTTACCATTGTTTTCTGAACAATCCAGATGACAAACTGCTTGGAACAAAAATCAAATCATACACCGTAACTGTTCAAGATATTTCAATAACAGAGCCGGGCGAATAAGTACTGCCTCTATGAATATGATCGTGGATCGACTCGCAAACATAAGTCGAAGAACTAAGTGGTTCGAACGCTGACCATCATCCACATTAAACTAGCGATACGAGTGGATTATAGTTTATCTACTGTCTTTGTCTTCTTCTTATTCTTCTGCGTTCGTTCTCAAACTCCTGCAGATTAGCAGGATGTAGTCCGGAGAACGGAATGAGTTGTGTCATGGTTTACAGCATTGCTACGACATCTGCGCCTTTCGGCCTGACACATCCGACTTCAGCATGGCTCTGGGTCACTGACCCTATATGGGATGGGAGATGCCAACTCCATCCCATAACCTCCTTAGTCGCTTTTTGCGACATGCGTGGAAGGTAAACAGTGCTGCTATTCTTTGCTTCCCTTTCGGGCCCCGGCAACACAAGGGCGTACTGTCTTTGCTTTTGCTGTAAGGCATCCCTGATATATATTAATACAGTGACGTCACAGAACGTTGGTAATTCCTTAAATCTGCCCCTCGCTGTTTTCATTTTCATGTTGTATGCTCTTGCTGCAGGCCAATAAGGGTTCATTAAGTGGCCGAACCATTTAAGTTTCTGATTTTCAACATATCTGAGCACAGATGTTGTTAGAACAGTTTTTGTAATCTCTTCGTTCATCACATGATCTCTTCTTGTTCTGTTTGATGCTTTTCTTAGGCATCTCATTTCACACGTAGTAAACTTTCTCTCTTGTTGGGCTATTGGTTGCGCCTTAGAATTCAACAACATTTGAATAGCAATTTCCAGACCAGTTTATTATTATTATTATTATTATTATTATTATTATTATTATTATTATTATTATAAGTATGCTTCGCTTGAAATAAACTCTTTTTCCGGTGAATCCTCACACTTCAACACCAGCGTCTTCACAGTGCCCTAAACAACGAATAGTGACCTGTTCCTGTGTTCACAGTACCCTAAACAACGAATAATGAATGACCTGTGCATATCGCAAGAAGCGTCTAAGGATGTTGGGATTTTGTCCCACCCATAAAGTTGCGCAGAAGCTATGCTGATATGTCGATCCAAACTGCGCATATATCGCAACCTACCTTTAAACTATGACACCTTAAACGTATTCTCCCTTGCCATACCCTGCTTATCTGCAAGAGTTGTACAGCAAAAATAGAAACAGAAGAATATGTATTTGCTGACTCCACTCTCGGCAAGGCTTAACTGGCATTTCATGTATAACAGAGATTTGCCGTTACAGTGTTTCCATATAAGATCATCAGAAAATGATCTCTTTAGCTGTGAACATACAGCTCCTGGCCACTTCTGGAGGTGGTAAAAGGGCTTGAACTTATTTGATATGGACATGTAAAGAGACATGACCCACTGTTTACAAACATTTTTGAAGGAAAAGTCGAAGCTGGAAGAGGCGGTAAATGAAAATTCGTGGTATGACGGCATGAACAAATGATCGGGGGTGGGGGGAGAGAATGATTTGTCTTCACTAATCTAAATGTCTGAGGAAAGAAGTGCTGGAGCAACTCGGTCTGGGGTCTTTTAATTTTTGCAACTCGGTGGTATGTGCTTCAGAACATTCCAACGGAGATGATATATGACATACAGGGGTTCTCATCCTTTCCAAACGGTGAGAATCGCCCACGTATAATACTAGGTGTGCGAACACCATAACATATAATCTATAATATAATAGCCGTGTTCTGTCATTCTCTCCGGAACTCTATAAATAACGCATTTACGTCACGAAATTCCGTGCGATATCCAATTAAAACCATTGGTGTCGAAACATCATTTTATCCTGCACGACTCAATGCAAACGCCATTGTTGTATACACATGTTATTGTGAAGCGCTATTGTCAATCTGATCAAAGTCGCTATAATGAACCAACATCAATGATTTTCTTCAACGAAGATGGCGAACCACCCTATCACCGCGGCAGTCGCATTTATTAATTCATAAAATATTGATTATGGACTGTATTCGATGAATTGGTTATGGACTGTATTCGATGAATTGGTTATGGACTGTATGATGTTATACTCGCTTTTGTTCCCAAACGATGAGCCAACAGCAAGCACGTTGGCTGGGTGAGGCATATCAGGGTAAGCAACCCAACGGAATCCGAACGAATCTAGTAGTGAATAAACGCATATTTATATACGTAAAACATCCACCAGGTTAAGGACATCGTTAATGTAGAATACAAAGAAAATCAGGATTTAACAATGATTGAGCTAAAACAAAAAATGAAAGGGAAATTGAAAGTAAAAGTGAATGTGAAAATTGGTCATATAACCTTCTTTATTGCACAGAACATTCCCTCCTCATTCCTTTCCATTAAGTGTGTGCATCCAAGTTTTTGAATAAATTGTAACTCGTTAGCGTGCGCGAGCATATGTCGACTCCAATGGCGTGAACACCAAATGTTATTGCGAGAGCACAAAGATGCTCGCTAACACTACATTATCATTACTAGAACACAAAGGAGCTAGCGAGAATCACATGTCATTACGAGAGCACAAAGGTGCTCGCGAGCATCACATGCTATTACGAGAGCAAAAAGGTGCTAGCGAGCACCGGGTTGAGAACGCCTGATATAAAGTGTTGTCTGGTTCAAAAAACGTCAGATCCATTGACCCATCGCCCTATGCCACAATCGCGAATGACGCCAGCTGATCTGCTCTTTCATTATCTCGAACACCATCATGTCACGGCACACAGAAAATTGTTTAACTACTTTCAACCTCGCCTTCCTCAAGGCCTCAATTCACTGTTCGCGAACGAGACCCACTTGTACCTTCCTAATCCACAAATGGAGCTGTGCTTTGTGGTAATAGATATGGTTGGCGCTAAGACAGTTATTGCAAGTGATAGGGATGTCGCCTAGCGTTAATGAATATATTGAACAATTACTTATAATTTTAAGATGGACTCCTTACTGCCACTCTTCAATTTCTTCTTCAGCCTCTTCCAACCTAACAACTATCACATACATCTCATGTCGTGGAAATGCTTTCATTCATGTTAATTGTAGGGCATACAGACTTGCGCCAATTGCAGAAATAAGTTGAAGGTCGACATACTAAAGTTGATTAGATTCCGCACAAAATGAACACTAGATCTGTGGTTCTCAACCTTTATGTCTGTGGTCCTTTTTTAGACGTTTCTTCCATGGCGTCTTCGAACTTAAGAAACTTGTATACTTTATTCAAGGATTGGTGCTTTATATTGTTTAATAGTTACCTCCCCCCTCCTTACAAAGCGGCTTTGTGGCCCCCAATTATAAATGTATTTCTTCGTGGCTCCCTTAGAAATTGTTGTGGCTTCCTATGTGGGGGAGGGGGGGGGTGATATTTAGCCGTCTCTGAGAACTAATTCACTAGATGAGGAATTTAGCGTCTCTGAGAACTAATTCACTAGATGAGGAATTTAGCGTCTCTGAGAACTAATTCACTAGATGAGGAATTTAGCGTCTCTGAGAACTAATTCACTAGATGAGGAATTTAGCGTCTCTGAGAACTAATTCACTAGATGAGGAATTTAGCGTCTCTGAGAACTAATTCACTAGATGAGGAATTTAGCGTCTCTGAGAACTAATTCACTAGATGAGGAATTTAGCGTCTCTGAGAACTAATTCACTAGATGAGGAATTTAGCGTCTCTGAGAACTAATTCACTAGATGAGGAATTTAGCGTCTCTGAGAACTAATTCACTAGATGAGGAATTTAGCGTCTCTGAGAACTAATTCACTAGATGAGGAATTTAGCGTCTCTGAGAACTAATTCACTAGATGAGGAATTTAGCGTCTCTGAGAACTAATTCACTAGATGAGGAATTTAGCGTCTCTGAGAACTAATTCACTAGATGAGGAATTTAGCGTCTCTGAGAACTAATTCACTAGATGAGGAATTTAGCGTCTCTGAGAACTAATTCACTAGATGAGGAATTTAGCGTCTCTGAGAACTAATTCACTAGATGAGGAATTTAGCGTCTCTGAGAACTAATTCACTAGATGAGGAATTTAGCGTCTCTGAGAACTAATTCACTAGATGAGGAATTTAGCGTCTCTGAGAACTAATTCACTAGATGAGGAATTTAGCGTCTCTGAGAACTAATTCACTAGATGAGGAATTTAGCGTCTCTGAGAACTAATTCACTAGATGAGGAATTTAGCGTCTCTGAGAACTAATTCACTAGATGAGGAATTTAGCGTCTCTGAGAACTAATTCACTAGATGAGGAATTTAGCGTCTCTGAGAACTAATTCACTAGATGAGGAATTTAGCGTCTCTGAGAACTAATTCACTAGATGAGGAAATTAGACTGAGATATCAATAATTCATTATCCGGTGCACAGTACCTAGACACAGTACCTAGACACAGTACCTAGACACAGTACCTAGACACAGTACCTAGACACAGTACCTAGACACAGTACCTAGACACAGTACCGAGACACAGTACCTAGACACAGTACCTAGACACAGTACCTAGACACAGTACCTAGACACAGTACCTAGACACAGTACCGAGACACAGTACCTAGACACAGTACCTAGACACAGTACCTAGACACAGTACCGAGACACAGTACCTAGACACAGTACCGAGACACAGTACCGAGACACAGTACCTAGACACAGTACCTAGACACAGTACCGAGACACAGTACCTAGACACAGTACCTAGACACAGTACCGAGACACAGTACCTAGACACAGTACCTAGACACAGTACCTAGACACAGTACCTAGACACAGTACCTAGACACAGTACCTAGACACAGTACCGAGACACAGTACATAGACACAGTACCGAGACACAGTACCTAGACACAGTACCTAGACACAGTACCTAGACACAGTACCTAGACACAGTACCTAGACACAGTACCGAGACACAGTACCTAGACACAGTACCTAGACACAGTACCTAGACACAGTACCTAGACACAGTACCGAGACACAGTACCTAGACACAGTACCTAGACACAGTACCTAGACACAGTACCTAGACACAGTACCTAGACACAGTACCTAGACACAGTACCTAGACACAGTACCTAGACACAGTACCGAGACACAGTACCTAGACACAGTACCTAGACACAGTACCTAGACACAGTACCTAGACACAGTACCTAGACACAGTACCTAGACACAGTACCTAGACACAGTACCTAGACACAGTACCTAGACACAGTACCGAGACACAGTACCGAGACACAGTACCTAGACACAGTACCTAGACACAGTACCTAGACACAGTACCTAGACACAGTACCTAGACACAGTACCTAGACACAGTACCTAGACACAGTACCGAGACACAGTACCTAGACACAGTACCTAGACACAGTACCTAGACACAGTACCTAGACACAGTACCTAGACACAGTACCTAGACACAGTACCTAGACACAGTACCTAGACACAGTACCGAGACACAGTACCTAGACACAGTACCTAGACACAGTACCTAGACACAGTACCTAGACACAGTACCGAGACACAGTACCGAGACACAGTACCTAGACACAGTACCTAGACACAGTACCTAGACACAGTACCTAGACACAGTACCTAGACACAGTACCTAGACACAGTACCTAGACACAGTACCTAGACACAGTACCTAGACACAGTACCTAGACACAGTACCGAGACACAGTACCTAGACACAGTACCTAGACACAGTACCTAGACACAGTACCTAGACACAGTACCGAGACACAGTACCTAGACACAGTACCTAGACACAGTACCGAGACACAGTACCTAGACACAGTACCTAGACACAGTACCTAGACACAGTACCTAGACACAGTACCTAGACACAGTACCGAGACACAGTACCTAGACACAGTACCGAGACACAGTACCTAGACACAGTACCTAGACACAGTACCTAGACACAGTACCTAGACACAGTACCTAGACACAGTACCTAGACACAGTACCTAGACACAGTACCGAGACACAGTACCTAGACACAGTACCTAGACACAGTACCTAGACACAGTACCTAGACACAGTACCTAGACACAGTACCTAGACACAGTACCTAGACACAGTACCGAGACACAGTACCTAGACACAGTACCTAGACACAGTACCTAGACACAGTACCTAGACACAGTACCTAGACACAGTACCGAGACACAGTACCTAGACACAGTACCTAGACACAGTACCGAGACACAGTACCTAGACACAGTACCTAGACACAGTACCTAGGCACAGTACCTAGACACAGTACCTAGACACAGTACCGAGACACAGTACCTAGACACAGTACCGAGACACAGTACCTAGACACAGTACCTAGACACAGTACCTAGACACAGTACCTAGACACAGTACCTAGACACAGTACCTAGACACAGTACCTAGACACAGTACCTAGACACAGTACCGAGACACAGTACCTAGACACAGTACCGAGACACAGTACCTAGACACAGTACCTAGACACAGTACCTAGACACAGTACCTAGACACAGTACCTAGACACAGTACCTAGACACAGTACCTAGACACAGTACCTAGACACAGTACCTAGACACAGTACCTAGACACAGTACCTAGACACAGTACCTAGACACAGTACCTAGACACAGTACCTAGACACAGTACCTAGACACAGTACCTAGGCACAGTACCTAGACACAGTACCTAGACACAGTACCGAGACACAGTACCTAGACACAGTACCGAGACACAGTACCTAGACACAGTACCTAGACACAGTACCTAGACACAGTACCTAGACACAGTACCTAGACACAGTACCTAGACACAGTACCTAGACACAGTACCTAGACACAGTACCGAGACACAGTACCTAGACACAGTACCTAGACACAGTACCGAGACACAGTACCGAGACACAGTACCTAGACACAGTACCTAGACACAGTACCGAGACACAGTACCGAGACACAGTACCTAGGACTAGAAATCTGGAAGACAAAATGAAGAGTATGTAACAAGATTTTTATAAAAGCCATTAGTATGTATACCTTTCAACATCGGTTTTGGGACACTAAGCACATGCGTGTTTATCCTATGTACAATAGCACTGGCTAATAATCTATATTTTCTTTCAAAATTGTCTAGAAAGTGAGGATCAGACGGCTATTTTGGTAATTACTTAATTGCGACCTTCTCTGTCCACAAGTCTAGATTTTTTTATGCTGTGTGTTAACTTATGTGCGCGAACTCTCTAAATAGGTGTGAGACCGCGCAGCTCCGAATCATAGTGAGAATATAATTTATAGTCAATAAACAGCACACAAGAGAAACGCCGAAACTGGTTAAGAGTACGATGAATGCAACGACATTTACATTTTTACCTTTCAACGTATAGGAGCTTAAACACTCCTATATAATCTTCAAATAATTGTGTGTGTTTTTGTGTGTAAAGTGTATATAATCTCAGCAAGTGTGTATATGCTTACATATATATGTCAATGTTTGCACATATATAATCTTGAATACTTGTATGTACTCTGGTTTAGAAGTGTACATATACGTTCAACACGTATGTGTGTATATGTATACATATATGTGTCAATGTTTGCTTTCTCTTTCTTATATTCACAAGCAATCACCCACTATAAGACAGTTCACCCCTCTCTACCCACCCACACACACTCTTTAGCTAACAAAACGATTTGTTTTTGCCAACCCTCCACACACTATGCACAGAATGTTAACCCTCGTATGTCAGCTACATAAAACCACTGCCTAAAATCTCGTATCGCTAAAGGTTGAAGATCTAGCCACCTATAAAGGTATACATTTGACAGGTATTAAAAAAACCCACTGTTTTGTGACCTAGTGTAGCAGCAACTTACAAGGAATAACCAGACAACACTTTATATCAGGCGTTCTCAACCCGGTGCTCGCTAGCACCTTTTTGCTCTCGTAATAGCATGTGATGCTCGCGAGCACCTTTGTGCTCTCGTAATGACATGTGATTCTCGCTAGCTCCTTTGTGTTCTAGTAATGATAATGTAGTGTTAGCGAGCATCTTTGTGCTCTCGCAATAACATTTGGTGTTCACGCCATTGGAGTCGACATATGCTCGCGCACGCTAACGAGTTACAATTTATTCAAAAACTTGGATGCACACACTTAATGGAAAGGAATGAGGAGGGAATGCTCTGTGCAATAAAGAAGGTTATATGACCAATTTTCACATTCACTTTAACTTTCAATTTCCCTTTCATTTTTTGTTTTAGCTCAATCATTGTTAAATCCTGATGTTCTTTGTAACTTTCAACATTAACGATGTCCTTAACCTGGTGGATGTTTTACGTATATAAATATGCGTTTATTCACTACTAGATTCGTTCGGATTCCGTTGGGTTGCTTACCCTGATATGCCTCACCCAGCCAACGTGCTTGCTGTTGGCTCATCGTTTGGGAACAAAAGCGAGTATAACATCATACAGTCCATAACCAATTCATCGAATACAGTCCATAACCAATTCATCGAATACAGTCCATAATCAATATTTTATGAATTAATAAATGCGACTGCCGCGGTGATAGGGTGGTTCGCCATCTTCGTTGAAGAAAATCATTGATGTTGGTTCATTATAGCGACTTTGATCAGATTGACAATAGCGCTTCACAATAACATGTGTATACAACAATGGCGTTTGCATTGAGTCGTGCAGGATAAAATGATGTTTCGACACCAATGGTTTTAATTGATATCGCACGGAATTCCGTGACGTAAATGCGTTATTTATAGAGAGTTCCGGAGAGAATGACAGAACACGGCTATTATATTATAGATTATATGTTATGGTGTTCGCACACCTAGTATTATACGTGGGCGATTCTCACCGTTTGGAAAGGATGAGAACCCCTGTATGTCATATATCATCTCCGTTGGAATGTTCTGAAGCACATACCACCGAGTTGCAAAAATTAAAAGACCCCAGACCGAGTTGCTCCAGCACTTCTTTCCTCAGACATTTAGATTAGTGAAGACAAATCATTCTCTCCCCCCACCCCCGATCATTTGTTCATGCCGTCATACCACGAATTTTCATTTACCGCCTCTTCCAGCTTCGACTTTTCCTTCAAAAATGTTTGTAAACAGTGGGTCATGTCTCTTTACATGTCCATATCAAATAAGTTCAAGCCCTTTTACCACCTCCAGAAGTGGCCAGGAGCTGTATGTTCACAGCTAAAGAGATCATTTTCTGATGATCTTATATGGAAACACTGTAACGGCAAATCTCTGTGATACATGAAATGCCAGTTAAGCCTTGCCGAGAGTGGAGTCAGCAAATACATATTCTTCTGTTTCTATTTTTGCTGTACAACTCTTGCAGATAAGCAGGGTATGGCAAGGGAGAATTCGTTTAAGGTGTCATAGTTTAAAGGTAGGTTGCGATATATGCGCAGTTTGGATCGACATATCAGCATTGCTTCTGCGCAACTTTATGGGTGGGACAAAATCCCAACATCCTTAGACGCTTCTTGCGATATGCACAGGTCATTCATTATTCGTTGTTTAGGGTACTGTGAACACAGGAACAGTTCACTATTCGTTGTTTAGGGCACTGTGAACACAGGAACAGTTCACTATTCGTTGTTTAGGGTACTGTGAACACAGGAACAGTTCACTATTCGTTGTTTAGGGTACTGTGAACACAGGAACAGTTCACTATTCGTTGTTTAGGGCACTGTGAAGACGCTGGTGTTGAAGTGTGAGGATTCACCGGAAAAAGAGTTTATTTCAAGCGAAGCATACTTATAATAATAATAATAATAATAATAATAATAATAATAATAATAATAATAATAATAATAATAATATTAATAATAATAATAAACTGGTCTGGAAATTGCTATTCAAATGTTGTTGAATTCTAAGGCGCAACCAATAGCTCAACAAGAGAGAAAGTTTACTACGTGTGAAATGAGATGCCTAAGAAAAGCATCAAACAGAACAAGAAGAGATCATGTGATGAACGAAGAGATTACAAAAACTGTTCTAACAACATCTGTGCTCAGATATGTTGAAAATCAGAAACTTAAATGGTTCGGCCACTTAATGAACCCTTATTGGCCTGCAGCAAGAGCATACAACATGAAAATGAAAACAGCGAGGGGCAGATTTAAGGAATTACCAACGTTCTGTGACGTCACTGTATTAATATATATCAGGGATGCCTTACAGCAAAAGCAAAGACAGTACGCCCTTGTGTTGCCGGGGCCCGAAAGGGAAGCAAAGAATAGCAGCACTGTTTACCTTCCACGCATGTCGCAAAAAGCGACTAAGGAGGTTATGGGATGGAGTTGGCATCTCCCATCCCATATAGGGTCAGTGACCCAGAGCCATGCTGAAGTCGGATGTGTCAGGCCGAAAGGCGCAGATGTCGTAGCAATGCTGTAAACCATGACACAACGCATTCCGTTCTCCGGACTACATCCTGCTAATCTGCAGGAGTTTGAGAACGAACGCAGAAGAATAAGAAGAAGACAAAGACAGCAGATAAACTATAATCCACTCGTATCGCTAGTTTAATGTGGATGATGGTCGGCGTTCGAACCACTTAGTTCTTCGACTTATGTTTGCGAGTCGATCCACGATCATATTCATAGAGGCAGTACTTATTCGCCCGGCTCTGTTATTGAAATATCTTGAACAGTCACGGTGTATGATTTGATTTTTGTTCCAAGCAGTTTGTCATCTGGATTGTTCAGAAAACAATGGTAACCTTCTGAACGTAAAAAGTGCTTAAACATCACTGAATAACAACATCTATAGCAGATAAGGACTGTAATAAAATATGTAGTGATGTCAGTACTGTAGGTACATTAGTAGTAAGATCAGGACTGTAGGTACATCTGTAGTAAGAGACCAGGACTGTAGGTATATCTGTAGTAAGAGACTAGGACTGTAGGTATATCTGTAGTAAGAGACCAGGACTGTAGGTACATCTGTAGTAAGAGACTAGGACTGTAGGTACATCTGTAGTAAGAGACTAGGACTGTAGGTACATCTGTAGTAAGAGACTAGGACTGTAGGTACATCTGTAGTAAGAGACCAGGACTATAGGTACATCTGTAGTAAGAGACCAGGACTGTAGGTACAGCTGTAGTAAGAGACCAGGACTGTAGGTACATCTGTAGTAAGAGACCAGGACCGTAGGTACATCTGTAGTAAGAGACCAGGACTGTAGGTACATCTGTAGTAAGAGACCAGAACTATAGGTACATCTGTAGTAAGAGACCAGGACTGTAGGTACATCTGTAGTAAGAGACCAGAACTATAGATACATCTGTAGTAAGAGACCAGGAATGTAGGTACATCTGTAGTAAGAGACTAGGACTGTAGATACATCTGTAGTAAGATACCAGGACCGTAGGTACATCTGTAGTAAGAGACCAGGAATGTAGGTACATCTGTAGTAAGAGACTAGGAATGTAGGTACATCTGTAGTAAGAGACTAGGACTGTAGGTACATCTGTAGTAAGAGACCAGGACTGTAGATACATCTGTAGTAAGAGACCAGGATTGAGGGTACATCTGTAGTAAGAGACCAGGACTGTAGGTACATCTGTAGTAAGAGACCAGGACTGTACGTATATCTGTAGAAAAGAGCAAGAGAGTTTACTTAAAGAAAAAGATCTTATTCCCTTTACTTCGTGGGTCATTTCTTCATTTGTGTGATTTTTTTGATTTTTTTTTTGTGTGTGTTTGTATTTTGGAAACATTAATTTGGGTTTGTACGATTTTTATTTACTTGCTAGTATGAAATTAAAATAAAAATATTCCTACCCCGCTTCCCCTTATTGTCGGCTTGCATAGGATTATTCATAACCGAGTTAATTATTTATTTACGATAAATAAAACGATATTTTAGAAACGACTAGAAACCTACAGTTAAGCAGAGCTACCACATAACATGGGTAATATTTGTTATCGTGGAAAAGTAATACAACATAATCGTATCGCTTTACACAGCAGCAGAATCACATTGCTTTACACAACAGCAGAATCACATTGCTTTACACAACAGCAGAATCACATTGCTTTACACAACAGCAGAATCACATTGCTTTGCACAACAGCAGAATCACATTGCTTTACACAACAGAATTACATTGTTTTACACAACAGTTGCACAATGTGGCGACCATTAAAAAATATATATCGAAATATATCTTGTCCTCAAAATGTGCTACGGAGAGTGGAAGAGATTTTATTACTATAAAACACCGCCGAATACGGATGTGGTAGACCATCGACGCAAATAAATCGACGATATGGCATTTCCATTCTCTGAACTATTTCCTGCTGGAAATCTAGTAGGACTATTGTTATGCTAGAAGAGAGATTCAGCGCGAGTTTGAGAATGTACGCTGAAGAAGAAGCAGATACTTCTTCTTCTTCTTCTGCGTTCGTTCTCAAACTCCTGCAGATTAGCAGGATGTAGGCCTGAGAACGGAATGCGTTGTGTCATGGTTTACAGCAGTGCTGCGATATCTGCACCTTTCTGCCTGACACATCCGACTTCAGCATGGCTTTGGGTCACTGACCCTATTAGGGATGGGACAGCCAACTCCATCCCATAACCTCCTTAGTCGCCTTTTACGACATGCGTGGAAGGTAAACAGTGTTGCTATTCTTTGCTCCTCTTTCAGGCCCCGACAACACAAGGGCGAAGAAGCTGATACTAAAACCTGCTCCTTTCAGAAATATTATTGGCGGCCCTATATATTTTATTTATAGAACTTGGAGGAGAAGAACCTGTTTCTCAAATTCTTTGATATCGTAAATTGTCTCTCGAGGGTCTCAGAGTTGTGCCCAATGCTTGAGGTGACTCCTCTAAGCAGTGACTTGTAGCATAAAACTTAAACAAACAACGTAAAACGAATTGAAGTTGTAAAAAGAAAAGTGAAGTGGGAAAAAAAGAAAGACGTGTTTTAGAATGATTGTCAAGATGGATTGCGTTCATTGTTAGCAACTTCGCAAGTAATACGGCCTTGTGACGCCAGTTCTCATCGTTTGCAGAAGAAAATCGGTCAAGGACTCTGCTAAATATCACGCCATTTTGTGTCCTTGTGATAGTTATACTGTTATATCAATTTCGTTTCTATGTATTTTATGTTTATATAATATATTTCATCATTTATTCCTACTCGTTATTCCAGTAATACCTACAAACATAAAATGTCAGCATTGAATCCAAGTATACTGTACCCACTGAAATAAGATGACATCGGATCATTAAGGCAAATAAAAAAAAGTGACACAATGATCTCCTTTCTCTGAACTATTCCCCACTGGAAATCAAGTAGGATCATTGTTTTGCGATATGAGATATCCAGAGAGAGAGAGAGAGAGAGAGAGAGAGAGAGAGTTCCAGAATGACCTCCAACAAACAACATATTGACTTTGTGTGTGTTAAAAGCAAACCTACATAAATATCTTTAAATGATTGCAGATTTAAAGCTGTTAGCCTTGTGTTTAAGAGGTCATGAGTTCGAATCCGGCTCGTGTCGTCTTGTTTACAATGTGAGTTTTTCGGAGATCCCTGTGGATTATCGCTTGAAGCTGTGAGTTACGTGCTAAGAGTGGTACTCTCGGCAGGCGGCGTGCCGCTTCAATGAGAGTGACGGAGTACATATGGGAAACTGAATACAGTGAAGTCAATCCTCTACCACACAGAATGATAGAATATCTGCACACAGGATGCTAGAATATCTGCACACAGGATGCTAGAATATCTGCACAGAGAATGCTAGAATATCTGCACACAGAATGCTAGAATATCTGCACACAGAATAATAGAATATCTGTACACATAATGCTAGAATATCTGCACACAGGATGCTAGAATATCTGCACACAGAATGCTAGTATATCTGCACACAGAATAATAGAATATCTGTACACATAATGCTAGTATATCTGCACACAGAATAATAGAATATCTGTACACATAATGCTAGTATATCTGCACACAGAATAATAGAATATCTGTACACATAATGCTAGTATATCTGCACACAGAATAATAGAATATCTGTACACATAATGCTAGAATATCTGTACACAGAATGATAGAATATGCACACAGAATGATAGAATATATGCACACAGAATGATAGAATATCTGCACAAAGAATAATAGAATACCTGCACACAGAATAATAGAATATCTGTACACAGAATGATAGAATATCTGTACACAGAATGATAGAATATCTGTACACATAATGATAGAATATCTGCACACAGAATGATAGAATATCTGCACTCATGATCATCAAGTACCATCTCCGCAACAAAGTTTGGATGCAACAGACCTCCAACATCCCCTATCTCTTGCTTTGGTGGTGCACTCTACTAGACTTAACATGTTTATCTTGCCATGTTACTCTCCAACTTGTATCTCCGTCTACCTCTTGCTCGCTTCCCTTCGACTTTACCCTCAAGTAACAAGGTGTCATGGCGTTTAATGTGTCCAAAATATTTTATTTGCCTGATCTTTATTTTCCTTAATAATTCTTTCTTCATATTAAGTCTTGTTAGAATATCTTCGCTTGTTTTCTTCTTTGTCCGTGATATTCTCCCTATTCTTCTATATATCCGCATCTCAAAGGCATAAATTCTGTCTTCTTATTATTTGATTAGGGTCCATGTTTCCGGGCCATACATAATTGAGAGAATATCTGTACTCAGAATGATAAAATATCTGCACACAGAATGATAAAATATCTGCACACAGAATGATAAAATATCTGCACACAGAATGATAAAATATCTGCACACAGAATGATAAAATATCTGCACACAGAATGATAAAATATCTGCACACAGAATGATAAAATATCTGCACACAGAATAGTCGAAATACACTCTGGCGTGAGACAAATATGTGTTCTATCTCCCTTGTTATTTTTCACATATATTGATTGTATGATGTGCTGTAATTGAGAACTGAAATTTGGAAGAAGTTACACATTTTGATTATTTAGGAACTAATATAAACAACGCGGGGGACTGAGCAGTTGAGATCAAGAGAAGAACGGCAATGGCGCTGGCAAAATTAAAACAGATAAAGAAACTATGGCAAGGTACTAACATAAGAACTAAATTGTGTTTACTACGAACATATGTATTTCCTGTGGCGACATATGGATGTGAAGCATGGACACTAAATAAAACAGTGGCCAAGTGAATAACATCATTTGAATTAAAGTGTTATAGAAGAGTTTTTAGAATATCATGGACAGCGAAGAAAACACACCAGAAGGTGTTACGAACAATTAACGTCCAGGAAGGCTGGCTTCTGAACACCATATTAAAAGCTAGATTTTCCCGGTCATATTAAGAGACACGACGGCATAGAGAGAGTGTTACTGGAGGGAATGATAGAAGGAACCAAGGGCAAAGGCCGACCAAGACGTCGTTAGACAAAAGACATTCAAGAATGCCTGCGCATGTCTGGAAGATGCAGGACAACTTGCTCAAGACCGCGGAGAATTCAAGAGATCCATAGGAAAGACTACGTTCTGGAAAGAATATGTCACTTGATGATGATGTGCTGGACTTCGGACGTCCTGACCACAAGTGGCCAACCGAGGTGCAAATAACACAGTTCTACTGTGGAACTTGCAACACAACGTACTTCACGCTTCGAGGCGGAAATCAAACGATATATTCGTTGTGTTTATATGAGAGCGAACGCAGAAGAAGAAGAAGAAGAATTGATTGTATATGTACAATTGCCGACATCAATAAGAAGATAACCTAAACAATCTCCTGAGTGAAGTAGTCATCAGTAGTCTTGCATTTTGATTGTTGGATGGACCATTCATGGATTGTTGGATGGACCATTCATGGATTGTTGGATGGACCATTCATGGATTCAACGGATGTTGTGAGCAGAATTCGACAAGACAAACGTAGAACTCAAGAAGTGGGAAATCATATTTTTGATAACTCTAGTATTTAAACAGAGAGGTACAAAGTGCATAGAGGGAGAAACAGAAAGCAGTAGCACTATGACAGAGAACAAGGAAATATGTGGCTGCTCAGCCAATGGAGGTTTACAGAATGCAAACGAAGGAAAGATAACAAACATTTAAAGAGATTGCAAAGTCAGCAAAGCGACAAAATGGAACCAATTTTGCCAGGAGATCACAAGTGAAAGGTCACTAGAATTGTTTTGGCGCTTACATAAACACAGTTATATGAAAGCAGAGCTCAACCCTGCAAACACATATGAAGCTAAAGAAGTCATCCAGACAACCGTAGAGTGAATCCAGAAGAATCATCTGACGGCGTAAACATCAAGAAACTGTCCAAGGAAAGACATACGGTTTATCGTTATTATATTTATTTTACTGTTTGACCTATTTCCAGTCAGAGAATGGACGACATATCGTAACGTCATTGTTTCCACATGAATCTACTGGCCTATTATATAAATAGTCGTCTGTAAGTTATTATTGTGCAACTAAGTTTTAATAAACTATGAAAGAAACCAGGTAAGTGAAGGCAATCCTCTGACGCCAACTCATTTTTTTCAAAAGCCAGATTTATATAATCTGGAGTAGAATAATCCAGTATGGCTGCGTTTTACCTATGGAATAACTTCTCGGTCAAGTCTAAAATTTGAATTTGACTTGACAGATTTACGCAGAAGATCACGTGATATCACCTGGTGGAGTTTCAATACTCTTTGAACGGTGGGTGATAAATATTTCAGGTCTGCAAAGGTATGCATTATGTGGGCTGCACCTGAAACAATTGAGTCATTTTGTGTTATACTAGAACAACAATAAGTAATAATAGATCCTTGGAACTGACATGTTTTTTGTAAACTGGAAAGTTAATATGTTTGCAAAGGCGTGGATATCAATCGGACAACAAGGAGGACATGAAGAAAGTTGAAGTAGTGTGTTCTACAATTGACATATTGCTAGATATACACAATGGCGACGTCACAAAAACAGTTGGCTTCTAGCAATAGTTGCCGGGATTTCCGTCCTTGCACCAGTTTGGACTAGACAATGTGGGAGCTTCGTATACGCCAAGTCCTTCTCTTGAATATCCATGCGTGCTGAGCTCATCCAGCGCCATGAGCTCATCCAAAATCCCCGTTATTTTACTCGACTGTGTCGCTTTGATTGAAGTTTGTTCAAGGTTATCTTGATGTTTTCTATCCACCGTTTTCTTGGTCTACCTTTGGCTTTGCGCCTGGATATTCTTGTGTTATATTCTCTTATTGGTATTTGGTGTGGTTTCATTCTCATAAGGTGACCGAACCAGTTTACTTGCTGTGTTTCAATATATTCAATACATGATATTATACCAAGTCTTCTCCTAATTTATTTCTTATTTTACCTAGTTTAGTAACCATTGCAACCTTTTCTCATACACTTCATTTCAAATGTAACGATTTTTCTCTGCTGCGGGAGACTGTTGTTAAAGACTATGTTTGACATTGGTAGCACAGTGTTGATATAAAAATTGTAGATATTATCTTTCTTTAAAATGTCCACCTTGAACTGTGGGTGAAGAAGTAATGGTGAACGTCACTGTGTTTGCTTTCTGGCACCTTGTTTCTATTTCTCTGTCTAGTCTTCCATTTTCGAAAAAAAATGTTGCCTAGATATTTAAATTCTTTGGCTTAATTTACTTTGGTGTTTTCTATCGTTATATTCATTGGTGTTGCAGACTTGCTGATTTTCATAACTTCTGCTTTATTGTTGGTTAGTTTTCATGTTAAATGTCTAACATGCTAATAGTAATGCATTAATGTGATCTTGCAAATTTTCCTCATCTTTGTAATTTAGTCTTTGATCATCGGCAAATTAAATTCGTTGATTTAAAATGTTACGTTCCTCATCAGGTTTATTTGCAATGTTTTTCTCTTTGTTGGTGTGAGCTTCTTTTATTATTCTGTCTATGTATATATTGTAAAGTAGAGGTGAAAGCATGCAACCCTGTCTTACTTCTGATCTTGTTACGAAAGGTTCAGTAATTCCATCTGTTGTTCTTACTGAGCTTTGGCATTTTTTATATAACCCTTTTATATCTAACAGCTGTCGTCTCCTGTTATAAATTTGAAGCTAAGTAGGTGTTGAAATTCAAAAATAATATTAAAATCTTGTTTAGACCACCAAATAAGTAAAAACTAAGTTGGATTTAGGTGGGGCTTGGGACCCCATTGGATACCCTTTTCGCAATTAGACAACTGCGTTAACAGACAATAGAATACAACAATCAACTGAACATCATATTTATCGACTAAGATAAGGCTGAGTTAACAGAGACAAACTATGGGCTTACTTAGAAGAATACGGAATCCATGACCAACTCATCGAAAACACCAGAGCACTATATGAGAGATGCTAACAACAGAGCACTATATGAGAGATGCAAACACCAGAGCACTATATGAGAGATGCAAACACCAGAGCACTATATGAGAGATGCAAACACCAGAGCACTATATGAGAGATGCAAAGCACGAGTAAGAACACCAGAAGGAATGACAGACACATTCACAATAACATCTGGAGTTACACGGGGATGCTTATTGTCCCCGCTCCTACTCAACATCTATATAAACAAAATAACCAACGAAACATTAAAAGCAATAGAACAAGAAAACCAATCTGAACATGAAAACGGAGAGAAGGAAGACAGTAACATCATAAACGAATTGCTATTCGCAGATGATACGACGATCCATGTACAACGATACATCTGAGCTGCAAAAACACTTAACTGTACCCATTGCGAAAACAATAAAATGGGAATCAACAAACTAAAATCAGAGTCTCTGAAGATTTGCAGACACCCATCTCAGCTAGAAATATACAGACGACATAAAACTCAACCAAGTACAGAAATTTAAATATCTAGGCAGCGTGTTCACGGAAGACGGAAAACTGGACAGAGAAATAGAGACATGATGTTGGAAAACAAACTCAGTTTTATACCCAATTAGCACCACGACTGAAACACCAGAACATGGACATGATCTCTAAGAGAACGTTAATAAACACAGTGTCTATACTAGCAGTGTGCCAGACCTGGACTCTGACAGATAAACTAAAACACAATTTAGCAGTATGTGAAATGAAGTGTCTGAGAACAGCACTTACAAAAAGAGATATAATAAACAATGACACTATAAGAAATATGATGAAAACAATATCGTGCAAAGAATACATAGAGACACAAAAAATCAAATGGTTCGAGCACCTGATCAGATGGAACCAGATCGCATTCCATCGATAGCCTTCAATAGAAGATCATTTGAAAATAGAAACAGTGGAAGACTCAGACGAAGATGAATAGATGACATCAGAGAAATACTAAAACACTAAGGCTACATTATGTCAGTGGAGGCACAATTAGCGACAGAAGACTTCGGCTCCTCATGACGCCTAGATGGGTAAAACAAGACAAGAATATTGAAAGCATTGAATATTGTTTCTTGTGGACATGTACACATCTCTATTTTATTTCTGACGTACACATTTGTCTTATTATCTGTATAGAAGATTCGTAGAATTCGTCTGTAACATTTGTATTCTAAGGCCTGTAGTCGTGTCTCCATGTCCACAGTACTGAATAAATATACGGGCTACTGAATAAAAATGGAGGCTACCGGTAAATATAGTTACTGTCATGTGACGTATGTGTGTGTCATGTGACGTATTCTTTCCAGAACTTAGTCTTCCTTATGAATCTCCTGAAGTTCCCGCGGTTTCTGTCAAGTTGTCCCACTTCCTCTAGCGATAAGTGCATGCATTCCTGAATGTCTCTTGTAAAACGAAGTAGTTGTGGGTCTGTGCCTCTACTGACTTCTATAGCCCCCTCCAACAACACTCTTTTCATGTTATGGTGTCCCTTCACGTAGCCGAAAAAAACCTAACTTCCTTCTTAATCTGGTGTTTAAAATTCAGCCATCTTGAACGTTGATTTTTTCTGAGCAGGACTTAGTCTTTCTTGCTGTTCATGGTGCTCTCAGGACTCTTCTATTACACTTCATTTCGAAATCCTCTATTCTCTTAGTTATAGGTTTATTTATTGTCCATGTTTCGTAGCCGTAGGTCGGACTGGGAGCACACATGTACGTAACACCATACCATAATTCTCGTATTTGCCCTGTTTTTTCAGTTGTTTTAATTTAGATATCGCTATTTCTGTTCCCCTCCTGTTCTCGACTTCACAGTCTCCAGCACTGTGCATGTTAGCTCCTAGATATTTAAATTTGTCACGTCTTCTAAAAGATTGTTATCAATATTAATTCTAGGTTTTGTTTTCACTTTGTCGGATGTCACTATTCTCGTTTTTTCATATTTAGAAACAGGTTTTGTTGTTTGTTAAGTCTTTTGTTATTTTTATTATGTAATTAATTCTTTCTCATTTGATGTTAATTTTACTGTGTCGTCTGCTTATCTATTAATGGAATCTATAGACATCTGACGTTTATGGGGCTGAATTCTTGTTGCTTTGTTTGTTAAACAGGTATGGCGACAATGTACACCCTTGTCCTACTCCTTTTTGCACTTTAAACAACTCTGATGTTGCCTTTCCATTGTTTATGGCTGCTTCTTGATTTTTGTACAGCTCTGCAATTAGCCGTTGAATGTGATCTGAGAAACCCATGTTCATTATTCCCCATAAAATGTTGATGGTTCAGGCAGTCAAAAAGCTTACGTGTATTCTATAAAACATGGATGCAAATCGATATATTTTTCTATGATCATTTTTATATTAAATATGTGATCTCTAATGCCTCTTCCGGCTCTAAACCCTGCCTGAGCTTCGTGAATCTCTTCTTCCGTTTTGTTTCCTATTCTCTTCATTATAATGTGTAGTCATATTTTGATGGCTTGACTTATTAGTGCGATTGTTCTATAGTTGGAGCATAATTTCAAATCTCCGCTTTGTGGTGTATATTTATATATGGATATTTTGTAATCGCTTGGCCAGGTTTCTATTTTCGAGATGTTGGTGTATAACAGATAATTGATGTTTAATGCTCTCCTCGTCTCCTGCTTGAATCATTTCAGCTGCTATTTCGTCGCACCCTGCAGCCTTTCCTTTCTTCAAGTTGTCACTTACTGCCTTTATTTCTTCTTCTGGTTGTTCCGGTTTCTGTTTGTTTCTTTCAATGTGTAGTTGGCCTGCTAAATTATTTTGGGATTGCACTGTGTACATTTATTTGCAATACTCTCTTCACGTTAGCATAATCTCATTTTGTTCCGTGACACGGTGTTTCCAACCTTGTCTTTGATGACTCTTGTATTTGTTTTGTATGTTGTTTTCTGTGTTGTGTTTACTGCTCAGAAAATGTACCTTTGTTCTTCCCTCTTCGTACAAGCCCTATATATGTTTACATGAGTCGTTTATATATTAATATATGTCTCTTCAGGTTTGTTTTTGTATTTCTCTTATGAGTTATTTGTATATCATTTTAATATTGTGGTTCAGCATGGTCTTGTGTTTCCTTCGTTCTTGCACCAACTTCAAGGTAGTGTCTGATATATGTTTGTATCTATACTAGTCACTTGGGTATGCTTTTCTGTGCGCTTTGAATGTAGATTTCCTTGATCTTTTTTGCTATAAGTAAATATAGGAAATGTTGTATACATATACATACTACTGGATACATATAGGATCACTGGATACATATAGGATCACTGGATACATATAGGTCTCTTGTCCTATTCATGTGTGCCACTAGGCGTCATGGAGAGCCGAAGTCTTCTTTCTTTAGCTAAATGTGATGTCGCTGACATAGTACATCCGTGGAATTCTAATATTTCTCTGATATTTTCTATCCATCATTGTCTGGGTCTTCCCCTGTTTCTCTTTTCACATGATCTTTTATTGAAGGATATGGATGGAATGTGATCTGGTTCCACCAATATAAATATACGTACTTTGTATGAATATATTGGCTACTGGGTAAATATAGGAACAACCGGATAAATATAGGGAAAAATTGGGTAAATATAGGAACAACTGGATAAGTATAGGAACAACTAGGTAAATATAGGTGGTGCTGGATAAATATATGGCTCCTAGATACATATATGAACCACTAGATAAATATATGATAAATATATTTGCATGCACTGCAATATAACTTTCCGTGCACGAATCAAACTCATCGGATATCTGCGGGCTCACAAGCCACATTAGACAATTGCCAGTTTATTGTTATTATGTTTTTTTTCATCGCATTCATTGGTTTTTCATGACATGCCCATCTTCGCTTGCGACGGAGGAACACAATCATCATATGAACCACTGAATACATTTTTTGATTGCTGAATAGGGCTAGGGGTTACTGGATAATTATAGGAACTACTGGATAAATATAATAGTAATAAGACCCATAACCCGTCAGAGTTCTAGAGGTGCCACACTGGAAACATCAGCACAAAACGCCCTCCAAATAACTCTATGCTCAAGAGGAGTGTTGAAAAATCACGCCCGGACTATTCCTTGATGATATCAATCCAGGATTTTCTCTGTCTTTCTCTCCTAGCATCCTCCTTCCACCCGTGATTGTTTCTTGCAAAATAATTTTAGAAAGCCAACTTTGTCTAATTACTTGTCCAAAATAAACAAGCTGTCGCCATTTAACCACTGCCACAAGTGATTCTTGATAATCTGCAAGTTTGTTTATTTTCTGCAGGAAAAATATATTTGTCTTGTGTTCTATACCACTAATTCTTCACAAACGTATGTAGCTCTTGCATTCAAAAGCCTGAGTCATTCTTTCCATGTCCAACTTTCACATTCGTAAAACGTTATACTTATCACTAGCGATCTGAATAGAGTAATACTGATCTTACTTTTCCAAATCATATTCAACACTTCCATGGCAGCCATATTCACATCGAGTCTTAGCCTACTATCATTTCCCTAGTTGCCTTCATCACATATTTGGGACCCGAGATATTTGAAGGTTGTAACTTCTTCAATTTTGTGACCGTTTAATCAGATGTGACCTTCTTGGTTTCACTAGTCACCAATATCTGGCAAATTTGGAACCAGTCAAGGGATCGATATCACCGGCATAACGCAAGTTGCACAGTAGTCTACAGCCAATAGTTATTGATGACTAGAACGTGTATTGTCTCCTGCATTATATACGAGGGACGAAAAAGTAAATGCCTCCTAATTTATAATTTATTTAGATAGGCACGAAAATTGATAAAACTCACATTAAAATGTAGTCTGATCTTGGAGAATATATTTCTCAATGTAGTCTCCGTTTTTGGTATATTTTTTGTGTATCTTCGCACAAGGGCGTGTATTCCCGCAAGGTAAAATTGTGTCTTTATTCCAAATCGATTAATCAATTGCGTACGACGCGTTCAAGATTGTTGGTTTCCTCAAAGTGATGTCCATGTAGATCTTCTTTTAGTGATCTAAACAGATGGAAGTCTGAAGGTGCAAGATCGGGACTGTAACGGGGATGTGGTATTACTGTCCAGTCAAATTCTCCAATCGCATTAATGTTACATTTAGCGATCTGTGGCGTGTCATTATCGTGCAACAGTAGTGCAGTTCTTTGATCTTTTAAAGGGAAAAATCCACGAAATCGACCTCTAAGCTTCTTCAAAGCTTAAATATAACGGTCTGCACTCACTGTGTTCCTTTGTTCCAAGAAATCGACAAGAATCACACCCTTCTCATTACAAAACACGGAAGCCACAACTTTCCCTACAGATGGTAACATTTTGAACTTCTTCCTTGTAGCGTGATGTGTGATGCCATTCCATTGACTTTCTCTTGGATTCAGGTTTTAAAAATTAACTCACATATCATCGTCTGTCACATTATTCGTCAAACACTCACCTTCAGTTTCGTAACGGTGCATAAGGTTAATAGTTTTCCTTGTTTCTTTATGTCTGTCAACATTCTGGCCACACAACGTGAACAAACATTTGAATAACCCAGATCTTTGACGGATACGCCATTTACAAATGGACAAAATTGCATACAATTCATCCAGTGTTACCCGACGATCACCACGAATGATGTCATCAACTAGATGAATGTTGCGTAGTGTCACTATATGTGACGTAGACGAACGACAAGTCATCTTCGCGTTATCCATTGAGGATTGATCTACTTCAGCTTCGTGACAACGATGTACCAACATCAACTGTGGAATCTCCATAAACATTCTTCAAAAGTTCGTGGATGCGTTCGTAATGCTGACGGGAAATGAACGGAGATACTCTTCGATGTTGTTTGTGTCGAAGTGGTATTGTCTCAGTATCTGTCACAGACCTTGGTGTCACACATGAGCAACAAATGTCACAGAACTTGGTGTCACACATGAGCAACAAATGTCACAGAACTTGGTGTCACACATGAGCAACAAATGTCACAGACCTGTGCGCCATACACTATCAACAAATGTCACAGACCTGTGCGCCATACACTATCAACAAATGTCACAGACCTTGGTGCCACACAAGATTATTAAATGTCAATGTGAAAGAAATTAAATTATGATACAAAGCACATTGATGCTGTAATTGTTTTTCTATCAATATTTTTAGGTTAAAAATCTGTTTTGTGGTACTTCTGTTTCTACAAAAGCCAGCATGTTTTCTGCTAGCAAATTCCTCGGTCTTTGTTTGTTTCCTAATAAAAATGATCCCAAGTAGCACCTTGTCACAGTGGACGAATACATCAAAATTTCTGCAACTCTCACAGCCTCAGGCCGCCTTTCTTAGTAAAGGGCATCACCATCGAATGTGGTCATTTTCTAGGCCATGTTTCTCCAGTTCATATTTTCTGACGGATGGTTGTCATTAGTGATCAACTCCTCTTCTGTATGTTTTATGAGTTGATCACTGGATAAATATAGATGTTATTGGATAAATATAGATGTTATTGGATAAATATATATGTTATTGGATAAATATAGATGTTATTGGATAAATATAGATGTTATTGGATAAATATAGATGTTATTGGATAAATATATATGTTATTTGATAAATATATATGTTATTTGATAAATATATATGTTATTGGACAAATATATATGTTATTGGATAAATATATATGTTATTGGATAAATATATATGTTATTGGATAAATATAGATGTTATTGGATAAATATAGATGTTATTGGATAAATATAGATGTTATTTGAAAAATATAGATGTTATTAGATAAATATAGATGTTATTGGATAAATATAATTGTTACTGGATAAATATAGATGTTACTGGATAAATAGTCTACTCTTGTATATCTTCAGAATAAAATGACGACCACTATTTATTTTCTTCCTTGATATTCTAAATAAAAGAAAATGAATTAAAATGCAGTTCTACAAATAGGTACATACAGAAACCTATGTTTCGACCAAAAACCTTTTCATATGTCTTTAAAAAACGAGAAAGGATGTAAATAGATGTAATTTCTCATTTATCATACGGTAGGCAGTTTAACTGCACCCATTCTCTCACGCTCAGTGGGTTTTTTTTATATCCACGTTGATGGTTGATAGAGAAAATGTAGACAATACAGGTTGTGTTATACGTTGAGCTCATTTAATACTTGGATGGAATGTGCACGTTTGATCTGGTGGCAGGTGCTTACACGTTGTGTACAACTATAGCTACTTTGTTGTTAGCGATAGTCACCGATCACTAGATATATCCTGATATAGAGTGATATCAGGACCGGCGGTACAATTTGATATAGAGTGATATCAGGATCGGCGGTACAATTGTGCTGTGAGGGTTTTCTCTAATATTATAAAATACAGAAGATCTGGTTATTTACATTTCGATTTAGTATTTTCCTCTGCAAAAGAAGATAAAGGGTGAGGATTACACTATTTTATTATATGTTTGATGATGTGTTACCGGGGCCCAAGAATAAAGTAACGAATGACAGAAAAGAGTGTTACATGAATTTACTGCCCATGTGATGCTGACGTTCACTAATATGCGAGAGCACATAAGCTTGTCGAACTGCACCTTAGTCGATAAATTGAGAATTGATAAGGGAGTCATTTTGTGGTATCTTGACGAGCGCCTATTGAATGTAAACATATAGAGCTATCTATCTATCTATTCGCTAAACCCTTTGTTACCTTTCAGCATCAGGGGTAGAAGAGTTTTCTAAAAAATAGCACTCGTATGTGCTGAGTATATTGTGGAATTTGTCGCCTCTTTTACTTCGGTGGTCCATCGTTTACGGGGTCGGCCTCTAGGTGTGCCTTCACTGTATCTGTGTAGCATAGCTTGCTGTGGTATGCTGTCTGATGATAGTCTGATGTCCTGGGCAGTAAATTCATGTAACATTCTTTTCTGTCATTCTTTACTTTGTTCTTCGGCTCCGGTAACACATTAGCAAACATATAATAAAATATTGTAATCACCACACTTTAGGGGAAGAGAGAAACGGAGGAATGTGCACACCATTTGATTTTGTGTCTCTTAATATATTCCAAGACTGGGGTGGTGCCGGTTCATTTACTATTGGGTGAATCTGGTATTGGTTGTGGCATGATTAGAACTGGACATCTTAGGGACAGAATGAAAAATGTGTTCAACCAATGCACAGACATCATCAGTGTGTGTAGAGGTCGGTGAGAATGATCACCTATGGGTTTGTCCGGAGTGCAGCGACGTTAGCTCATAATCAATATTTAAATCGTTGGTAGTCAGGGATGTAAGGTAAGTCAGGGATGTAAGGTAAGTCAGGGATGTAAGGTAAGTCAGGGATGTAAGGTAAGTCAGGGATGTAAGGTAAGTATAACTACAATGTAATAAGTCTACTCTTTATTTTGATGTTCTGTAATATCTGCTCTTCTTTGCGTATCGCGAGTCCATCTGTACAGCTGCTTGGAATAGTAGAACATTTCCACTTGTCATGCATGCTGGCAGCAGGTGACTAAGGAACTGGGATATCACAGTGATCTCCGTTGTGATGAAGACTTCTAGGACCCATCTCTGCACTGCTTAATACGTGGCTGAAATATATCTGACAAACCTACATCCAAGCAAGATTACTGTCTGTCCTAGTAAGATTAATCAAACCTACATCCAAGCAAGATTACTGTCTGTCCTAGTAAGATTAGGCAAACCTACATCCAAGCAAGATTACTGTCTGTCCTAGTAAGATTAGGCAAACCTACATCCAAGCAAGATTACTGTCTGTCCTAGTAAGATTAGGCAAACCTACATCCAAGCAAGATTACTGTCTGTCCTAGTAAGATTAGGCAAACCTACATCCAAGCAAGATTACTGTCTGTCCTAGTAAGATTAGTCGAACCTATATTTAAGCAAGATTACTCTATCCTAGCCAGATATGTTGATATAGGAGACTGTGGGATAAGTTAATATTGCATTGAGCCAGAAAGAACACACATTTCATCTTGCTACAGTGTTACTGAAGATATGGAGACATCAATACCCACTAGAAATCCACATAGACGGTACAAAACTCAATCAAGTAAGGGATTGTAAGTATCTAGGCAGCGTGTTCTTGGAAGATGCGAGACTAGATATAGAAATAGAGA